>JAWPHD010000472.1:0-461557 GCA_037043455.1 Cyrtodaria siliqua | reverse complement strand
AGTGAATGGCGAAAGCCTAATCGATTACGTCTTAATGTCTAGCGAATTGTTCGATATTATAAATGATTTTATTGTTCATGATTTCTACAGTTTTACTTCACATGCACCAATACAAGTAAATGTACAAGTTAACATGTTACTGCCTGATATCAGTAATGATAACTTCAATACTCAAAGTAAAATACGATGGGATGATGTTAAAAAACAACAGTACATTGACCGGTTACAAATTAATGAAGAAACATTTGAAGATATTGTGAACAAAGTCATTTCGTCCGAAATTAATTTTAACGAAGGTATAAATACATTTGCAAACACCCTGTACAATTGTTCGCATACTGTATTTGGAGTGTTAAACACACAAGGACATGTGTCTGCAAAACAATTTAAAAGTCCCTGGTACACGCCTGAGTGCCAACGGGCACGTGCAGGGCTGAGAAAAGCTAATAAAGATTACCGTCATAACAGATCCATTCACGCACGAACAATACTATCTAACAAGAGACGTAATTACCGTAATGTGAAGCGTATTGCTAAATATAAATATAATAACAAACTTAAAACGAACTTGAATGATCTATCGCGTAATAACCCAAAACAGTTCTGGGACGAAATCCGTCGTATTAGAGGAAAGCATAATAAAATAAAACAAAATTAACGTCGAATGATTTTTTTAACCATTTTAAGCAATTATTTACATCCGAAGAAATATATAGTAATGATGAGGTAAACGGTAGTCTATCTGAAGAGGCTCGCATCCTAACAAATGTCGATCAGTTAGATTGTCCATTTACATTAGAAGAAGTAAAACGTTCGATTATATCACTTAAACGTAGAAAAAGTGGTGGTATTGATTTACTAATACCCGAAATGTTTCTTGATGGTATTGATATATTATCACCTGTAATATGTAAACTGTTTAACTTCTTGTTTGAACATTGTATATATCCCGAAATGTGGAATTATGGCATTATCGTACCCATCCCAAAAAGTGGTAATATTGATGATGCGAATAATTATCGTGGTATTACTTTGACTAGCATATTCTCTAAATTATTTTCTATACTACTTGATAGGAGATTAAGACAATGGGCTGAGAGCAACAATTTACTAACAGATTTTCAGTTTGGTTTCAGAAATAAAAAAAGTACAATCGATTGTGTCTTTATCTTGATGAATTTAATCAATAAAACTTTAAAGCTGGATAAGAAAAAAATATATTGCGCCTTCGTAGATTTCCGCAAGGCCTTTGACTTAGTATATAGGGATGGAATGTGGCTAAAACTTATCAGATATGGAGTTTCATCTAAAATGGTTAAGACGTTGAGAGCTATTTACACAAATGTAAAGGCTTGTGTTAAACTTAAAGACACATTTCGAGCCTATTCTATAGGTAACTGTAAATCGCTGTTAGAAATACATTTGCACAAGAAAATTGAGATAATTAGTTATTTGTCAAGGATGAGGCCCGTCCCATAAAGAGTGTATATGGTAATAATGTAGTAAACATTATAACCGTTTTGCATTTTATGTGCACTTGTATATATGTTAAAACAACTATGTATAGATGGACTTTTTTAAAAGACCCGTGTTAACAATTAATAGTTTTTGTATTTTTAGCACAATATACTCTATTATCAATTACTTCTCTGCCAGGTTTTAGTTAATCTCAACTGCAAGAAACTCATCGGGACTTCAAAATTCGTTGTCATCTGTCAGTGTTTTTGATCACCTGAGCCGAAGGTTGTCTGTCCGTCGTCGTCGTCGTTATCTTTTGCTTCTGACGACTTTTTCTCAGAAACCGTTTGTCGGAATTCAATCAAATCTTATATGAATTCATTAAACTGGATTTTATAGTTGCACCAACAGCTAAGGTCATTTGGCGACATTTCAGCTTATTGGTGGAGGAAGACCCCAGGTGCAAACCCGGGCATTTTTTCGTGCACGGGCACGCACCTGAGTAGAACCACCGACGTTCCGCAAGCAAGCTGGATAGCTTGATACTCATACTTAACAGTCCTGGCCCCATGGGGAATCGAACCCACAGCGGTGAGGGACATATGATTTCAAGTCTGAGACCACTCGACCACCACAACCCCAAGTTTATGTGAAGCATCAGTATATGTTTGTTCGAATAGTGCACCTGAGGTCATAAATGCCCCCCGCAATGGGGCTTATCCTTTTCATTTAACAAATCCTAAAAAATCGTCTACAAAAATACAAGATATAGATCTATGATATTTTGCATGTAACATCGTCTTATGGTCCTCTAACTAGTTTGTTCTAATGGTGACCCTGAGGTCAAATTTGGACCCGCCCCAGTGGTCACATATTAAATATAGACTTATATAGGGAAACACTTCAACAATATTCATTTCTGAAACTACAATAGCCAGAGGTTTAATATTTTGCATTTACCTTAAGGTTATGGTCATCTACCAAGTTTGTGGTCAGATTTGAACATTTCCTGTTCTGCTTCCTTTTAGTGTATTTATATTCATTCATTCATAACCTTTCCTTATTCAAAATGAATCCGTACGGAACTCTGTTATGCTCTGGATAAGATTTTTCAAAAAGGGGAGATAATTAAAAAAGTAATGAAGCTAGAGTTATGGTTCCTATGAACTGCACTCCGTCTCATTATCCTTATCATTCACAGGAACTTTAATCAAGCATACTTTTTGAGTTATGCTCCGGACAAAAAGCGCACGGACGCACATACGGACGGACGGAAAAAGCGGCGACTATATGCTCCCCCATAATAAACAATCTAGTGTTTTTTTTAGTTACAATATATCTTATATCAAAAACTAAGGTAATAGTAAATGAAAAGAAAAAAACTGTGATGGGGCCTCAATATAATGTCTCTGTGGTAATCAGTCAGCGTGAAATAATCAGTTAAAAAGCATGCTATCCATGACTTTTCAACGACTACAATCAGCTGGGAAATGTGTCTTTAACGGTACACTAAGTGAGTGTTTTGACAGTTATATGGGTGTAAAACAAGGAGAACCTTTATCTCCTTTATTGTTTACCTTTTTCATTAATGACATGTATGATGTATTGCATAATGGAACGTTTGACTCGATAACAATTGATGAAATGCAAATATTTCTATTATTGTTTGCTGATGACACTGTTTTGTTTTCATATACAAAAGAAGGTTTGCAGAGTTTACTTGATAAGATGTGTGTATATTGCAATAAGTGGGGTATTGTTGTAAATAGTGATAAAACAGTTGTAATGACATTTAAAAATGGTACGAGAATTGAAAATGTAGACATATTTTATAATGGTAGCAAATTAAAAAATGTAAAGACGTTTACTTATCTAGGTGTTACATTGTCTGCAAATTGTTCATTTTATCAGACCCAAAAAGTCTTATCCCAAAAAGCCATGAAAGCTTTGTTTTCACTTAATTCATTATTTGTGGCTGTGCCACTAAATGTCTCTGAAAAAATCAAACTTTTTCGATACCATGGTAGCACCAATATTACATTATGGTTCTGAAATATGGGGGTTTCATGGTGCACCAGATATAGAACGTGTACACATTAAATTTTTAAAACAAGTTCTTGGTGTACGAGCTCAAACTACTAACAATTCTGTTTATGGCGAACTGGGGAGATTTCCTTTAGCCGTAATTAGAAAAATGAGAATTATAAAATACTGGTTTAAGATAATGAAATCAACGGAATCATTAAAGCATAAAGTATTTTATGTTGATATTGGTGTGGACGGTACCGTCGTAAACGAAAATTCATGGGCGTTTCAAGTAAAAAACCTTTTAGACAGTCTGGGATTTGGCTACATATGGAATAACAGTACGGTATCAAATCTACAAATTCAAAAGGTTATTGAAAGGATTTCAGACCAATATCTACAAACATGGTATTCTGAAATTAATAACTCACCCAAGCTTGAAACATATGTCAAAATTAAAAAAGGATTTGAAATTGAAAAATATTTAAATTGCGTTGCTAATATAAATCACCGTAAAGCACTAACTAGATTTAGATGTTCTGCACACAAACTTGCAATTGAAGAAGGTCGATTTCGAAATATTGAACGAAATATGAGGTTATGTACAAAATGTAACATGAATGTTGTAGAAAACGAGTATCATTTTTTAATGGTATGACCTAAATACAGAAATATACGTAATGACTGTTTTCCAAATTACTATCGTTCTTGGCCAACTAGTCAAAAATTTGTGTCACTTATGAACACACAAGCAACTGGACTGTTAATACGATTAGCAAAATATATATATCTAGCCAACGAACTTAGAAATAGTGATAATTAGTGTTTCTATTTGCATATGTGTGTAAACACATTTGCGTGTAATATAATATTTGTTTGTAAATTCAAATACATAATAAAAAGACGATTTATTAAGGTTTTGATATTATTATAGTTTATTTCAAAATCCAATAGGCACTAAAGCCCTTGTGGTACAAATACAGACATGAAAATAACATGACAGACAATGTAACAAAAAAGTACAAATGCATAGTATACTTAGCCATTTTACACAATTACGTGTATGTGTATCTAGTGGAGAAGGTGATACAATTTTGAGTGAAATACTGTTGCTATACAACAAAATGCATATATAAACAGTAACTGTATATCATTACAAAATCAATTCGTATTACCTATTTGGAAAAAGGTACTCATTTCTTTTATTAAAAGCCTTATAAATAAAAATAGCTAGATTTCTTATTTTCTTTTTACATGTAGAATTAATCAAAGAAATGAACTTTTGCATATTTGGACGCATGAAATAATACGTTTTTATATAGTGTTTTCTTATGTCTGTTTATAAGGGACATATTAAAACAAAATGGTATTCATCTTCTAAAGACTGGCACAATTTACATTTCCTATCATTAACCGGTGTTCTATTTGGTTTGCTCCATCGTCCAGCTTCTATCTCAAGTCTGTGTGATGAAATGCGAAGTTTAGTTAAAGCTTGCCTAAATTTCGATATATTACACATATTTAGGTAGGGTTGAAATCTAAAATTCTCTATACAATTATAAAATAAAGCTCTGCTTGATTCTTGCAATCTAGTATGCCAGTTTTGTATAAAATTATCATGAAGTCTTTGTTTGACAACAAGCAAAAATAGTTCAACGTTTCCTACACTTTGTGCTAACCATACATCATGGAAACCCATATTACACAAAAGATCACGTAATAGTAAAGCCCAATTTAATTTATTCGGTTGGCCAGTCATGTCATTGAGCATCATATCATAAACTATTTTAACATACTTATTTTCACTACTATGTAATATTTTGAGCCAGTACTTTATTATAATAAAATGCCGTTGACATAAAAAGGATTTTCTACCCAACTCCCAATATATAAAATCATTTTGCGTTGTCTTCTTTACACTTAATATATTCTTACAGAATTTAAGATGCACTCTTTCTATTGCATTAGCTATTGTAAAACCCCAAACTGCAGCCCCATAGTTCAAAATTGGCGTGATTAATTTATCAAATAAATCTAATCTGTGTTCAATAGATAACTCAGTAAATTTATATAGGCATTTGTTCATTTTAAATATAGCCTTAAAAGCCTGTCCTGCAAGTGTTGCCTGTGCATCAGTGAATGATCCACCCGTTGTAAAGACTATGCCTAAATAGTTGAACCTATTAACAATATCTAATGCATTATCATTTAAATGAAAAGTTAAGTTTCTTGGTAATGAGCCACCCTTTTTAAACACCATAACCTTAGTTTTTGATGTATTTTCAACAAGTTTCCACTTATTACAATATCCCGATAGCAAATTTAAACTAGTTTGTAATTCTATACTACTGTTTGCAAATATAACAATATCATCAGCATATAATACGAGAAATACTTTAAACATATTAACATTAATTCCTTCAATATCATGTTTTATAAATTCATCTTCGATATCGTTTAGAAACATAGAAAAAAGAAAAGGTGATAAACATTCCCTTGTCTTACTCCAAGCATACATGTGTACTCCTCACTGAGTTCATTACAATATTTCACTCTTGATTTTACTGAAGTATACATAGATTTAATAACATTAAATATTTTACCACGCACACTAACTTTATTAGTTTGAACCATAAGTTGTCACGAACAACATAATCAAAAGCTTTCGTGAAGTCAACAAAAACACAATACAATTGTTTACTCCTATTAATAAAATTAGTTATAAGCCCTTGTAACACAAAAATGTTATCTATTGTTCCCATGTTAGCTCTAAAACCGCATTGTGCCTCAATATAAACACTATAATTTTCTGCCCAATCAGTAAGCCTATTATTTAAAACCCGTGTAAATAATTTCCCCAGTGTACTTAATAGAGTTATGCCTCGATAGTTTTCAACGTCATTTATATTTCCCTTTTTATGGAGGGGGATAACATAACCCTCTGACCAGCTTTCTGGAAAATAACCAATTTCAAAAACTTTATTAAACAATTTAATTATATATGGTGCTAAAATATGTTTACCGTGCATGAACAACTCATTTATATACATATCCGATCCTCCTGAGCGATTAGCTTTGAGCTGGTGTAAACATTTAAACATTTCCTGCTCAGAAATATAAACATTCAGTTCATTAAACATAATATTTAATTCATTGTTTTCATACCTATCAACAAAGTGTAAAATATCTTCATCCGGTGTAAAAAATGGACTATCTGGATTGTTAACAGCCTTGAAATATTTTTCAAAAGTACTAATTTGAATATTTGACTGTTTTATTTTCATATCTAGCCTTGACTAAATTAATTCGATTGACGTCATTATTTTCCAATCTGTATTTATTTAAAAAGAATAAGAAACTGGTTCTACTTTCAAAACACTCATTAGTATACCAGGCATTTCTGAAGTAGCCGGGTTTGGAGAATAATCAGAATTACCAGGTATCCGTTTCTTAAATAATGGAGCTACGACACCATCAATGATCTGTGATAAACGTTCAATACAACTATTCATCTCGATGTTATTCGAACACGCATTTAAAGTTTCATTAAACGTATACAATTGCTGTGTTATGTCAGTTGTTGGCAGTTTTTCAACGTACTCAGATTTTAACTCATTATTCCACGTGTATTTATGTTTTACTCTAACGTAATCGTTATCTACAAATTCGTTTGTACAAACTGTTTTTTCAAATTCAGAACAAAAGGAAATTAAACAATGGTCAGTTAAAATATTCGGCTGTGAAATATCAAACTCCGTTATAAATGGAAACAAATTGTCTGTACATACAACATAATCAACAACACTACAACCCCGATTCCCAACAAAACTATAATTACCAATACCTCTATCTTTCCCAACACGTCCATTCATAATACGTAAGCCAGTTTGTTTACATAAATCTAAAAGATAATGACCATTATTGTTAAGCCTACCTTTATCTCGAGAATAACGTTTTATTTCATGATCATTACAGTAATCATCAGGTAAAAATTGCATATGAATACCGTAATCGTCTGCAACATAATCCGCACATTCGGCCGTTCTACTGTTCATGTCCCCACACAAGACAAAATTTAAACCAGTTTCATTATTTGAATTGGTACATGCAATAAAATCAACCTGTCAAATATATTTGTATCAATCATAGACTGTCTGCTACTATCATCTGGAACAACGTAACACAAACAAACAAATAAGTTATTCCGTAATGCAAAATGTTTACCATCAATCTTAATACATACAATATCATCATTACTCTGAAAAATAAGCGTTTCATCTGTAACATAATCATTTCTAAGGTAGAGAATTATGCCACCCGAGTTTCGTTTACTCGTTTCTTTATATTCAGTTCTGTTTAATACAAAATATTCAAAATTGTCAACGCTAAGTTCTGAGAATTCATTGGTCCAAGTTTCAGTAAATAAAACAACATCGTTGTTTTCAAAAATATATTTTAACTCCTCAGATTTCAATTTGTTTACACGTTTCGTTACTAAACCCTGTGGTCGTATTTGTTTTGCTATCGCTAGAGTAGAGTTTAGGCATCCGCATGACATTCTGCGCATGAGTATGTAACGTCGCACTAGTTAGTCTAAACTAACACATAGAACTGCGTTCTTGTTTACAAAATGGACGCCGCACTCGTTCCCTATACCAGCAAGGTTAACTACTTGATAAATGTTTATATTTTTAAAACTTTAAAATGATTTATGTATTAATGCTGTCCGAAATATGCTTATCCGAATACAAAGCAACACACAAAAGCGCCATAATGTGAAGAAAATACACAAAACACTACTTTAATTCTGATAATAATATAATGCACTAATGAAAACCACTTATCAAACATTAAATACAGTTTAAGTAACATCAAGAACCCCGTTTACCCTTTGCTCTTTTCCGCTTTCCCGTTGCTTTCCGCCATCTTGTTACGTCACGTTCTTGCTCACTCCTCATAAAATGGAGAGTAGACTCTTGACCCAAGTTCGCAACACTAGTGTTACGTTCTTGGTGTTAGTTTAGTTCTAGTGTTGCGACTCGACACTCGAGTGTGCAAAACAAATACGCCCTGTATGTTCAATAAAGCACAACGTAATCTGACCTTCTCCGTTTCATCATACTGCGGTGTATTGGCACGTGTTCTCTCTGCGCTATTTATAGTAATACGGGTAAATCCGCTCTCACTTATGTCAAGGTTAAGCGACTCGCCGTTGAATTGTATTTTTAAAGGCAAATGGGAAACGTCTTCTTTCGAACGCGAAGCACTTGTACTGTGTCTACGGTTATAATACGGAACTGACGATTGTGACCGTTTAGTTGATCTTGTTGCCGCATGTGATACATGGGTACGCCCTCTATCTTCAGATCCGGTTTTGCTAGGTTTTTGACTGTATTTTGTTAGATCAATGACCATCATGTGCGCGGACTTGGTATTCTCGTCATTAGAACCAGGGCTTTATATTCATATAAAGCCCTGTTAGAACTGACACTGGAGGTGTATTGCTGCTCATTATTTGTTGACAATATCGAATCAACTGTGTGAATATTACTCGATTGAGATGTTGAACAATGGGACTCCAGTCCTACATTGGGTGGTGTCATTGTAGCTATATTAACCGTTGTGTTCTCACAATTTACACGTGCAATTGGGTGACACGACGTTACCTCAGGGGCTCTAAGCTGGTGTGTAGCAGGAATGTGTAAAGGGTTATTTGCAATGTTTACATTCGTAGCTAAGTCCGAAACTGGGTCAATGCTGTGTAGAGCCGGCAAACGATTGTTATGCATGTAATTGTACCAGTCTGGAAAGGCGTCTTGTACAGTTTTTCCATCCATAAGGAGTTTTGCTGGATATGCAATGATAACCTTTGCCCCCGGGTATCTGGCTCTCAGGTCTTTGCACTTTGGCCATAGCATTTTCCTGGCTTCTTGGATTTCTTTCGGCAAATCATAGTCAATTGAGAACGGGGTTCCTGTCAACTTGTATGCCTTACGCATGATTTCCTCAGTATCTCCGAAATCACGGAAGTCTACAATTAACGGCCGCCTATGGTTTTGCTGGGCAATTTTGCGAGATCCAAGCCTATGTGCCCTGGCAATATAGAAGTCATTTGGATCCAAATCAAGCCGATCATTGAGAAAATCTCGAATAATGTGACCACAGTTCTCTTGGTAGTTTTCAGCAAGTCCCCAAAATATCAGGTTGTTGCGACGGCTACGCGCTTCAACATCAATAGATTTGAATGCTAACGTTTTAAGTAAATGTGTTTGTTTATTTGTCATATCAATAACTTGGCCTACCTTGTGCACTACTGTTGACATTGTATTTTGCAAATATGTCATACCTTTAGCACAGTCACTTTGTCCTGATTTAATCAGTTGCATATCGTCAAACAGCCTTATTAACTTAATATCCATTGAACTATTAGCAAACTGAAAACGATCACTATTCCGATTTCCAACTTTTGTCCAATTTTCTTGAATATCTTCGTTACCCGCCATTTTTTCTAGAACTGAGAAACTGTTTTCTGTGTAAAAACCACTACTCAAAGCCATAATCGCGTCCAATTTCGCCACAATAACGTTCCACAGAACGTCAACTATAAGTTCTTGATAAATGCGTTTGTTTAAAACAAGTTCTTTATACACTTAAACACGTTTTCTTCAAAACATATTATCACACGCTAAAAACACAACTACACTGTCCGCCATATAACTTGCATCTTATATAAGGCTCGAGCCTCCTCGCCATATATAATATCTGAGAACTATGTTATTATCATGTATTCTATAAATGATTTATGATGTTAATTTGTTCTCTTATAAATACTTACATGTTGGCTACGTTACATCCATTCAATCAGAATTAGACTTAATCCTTGACTTATAATCACAATAATATTGATAACGTAAGTGGTAATATCCTTTCGTTATGTGTAACATAGTCACGTGTATTTGTCACTAATTCCTCGTGATCTCAAAGTAAAGCGGAGTGATTTGTATAGTGCGTGAGGTCCGTTGAAGCAAATGATAAATTGTATGTAATGGGTAGACGGATAAACAACTTAAATTTTATTAGTCGGATAAATGAATGGTTAATGGATGTAACGGTAGTCAGAGTTTCTATGCATTGTTCTAAGTCTTTAAATATAAATGCTTTTCAAATACAATCTTGATAATGGTAATAACATGTGATAAAATGCCTTTGATAGAACGTAATAATTATAAATGTTCCACTGAAATATATATATTCATTCTCTAAATGAAGTATGTATGTTTGTTTGTACTCTTCTCTGAAATATTGTGTATTGTATTCCGCCTTGTTTAGGCAATAAACATGTAAATGTTATGCCGAATAAAATATTGAATATCTATATCTGTGAAAACATTGCCCCTGGGCAGGTAATTAAAAGGATTAGCATGTCAGCTAATTAGTTTATTGTGTGAAAATAATGACTGGACTGTTTGTTTATGGCCCTACACTGTATCCTACAGAAACAGAAACAGAAACACGTACGTGGCGGGGATATCTGTACTGTCCAAGGGAGATTGATAGAAATGTACTGACTATAAGTGGGATGGTAATTAGCGAATTCAGCTTCGATTGATATTTGGTGTATTAATTGGATTAAAATTATAATTAAGGGCAATTAAAGGATGACGATTTCAACTAATTGATTGCAGTTTGTCATGATAAGAGAAGTGTTTTGTCGGTGTATAAAATGGGAAGCATCTTCATTATGTGCTATGCTTAGTTTTGCTATGCTTAATTAAATGCTACCGGGTATACTTAATTATATGCTATGCTAACATGACATAAACAGTATTGTATGTATAAAATATCATGTTGTTATGCTGATTTACCCCCTTTATATTAGAAAAAAAGCTACCAATACGTGTTAAAAATCGAGAATAAAAACCTCCCTGGTTTTTGTCAAATCTCCCTGGAAAAAAGTCAAATCACCCAGGTAACCCTCCTGAAAATATCACATGTATGAACCTCCATCACACTCTCAAACTTACTAGTAGCTATGATTCCCTCCATTAGAGAACCCTGTAATTGTCGTAGAAAATCATTGACACTGAAACCGTGACATTATAATTGCAATCGTCATTACAATGATATTGTTATGCCGCATAACTACATAATACAGGCAGTATTGACTTTTCGTTGAGCAACCGTGACTGGTTTCCGTCGAGAATCCATTTGCGCTGATACCGGGTTTACCTCCAGTGATTTTTCAAATGTATGTATAGGCCAGGACTTATATGGCCTAATAGTAGCTACGCCAATGCATAACAACGCTCTGCTGCCAACTCGAATTTAATTATGTGCGCCTTTTTATAATTTATGCAAATGGGGTCTCTCAAAACAAGGGAAGTAATCCCGCTACTATTATAGTTCAGTCTATCTGGCTATTAATACTGCATCACCCCATTTCGGGTATTATGTGCAGGCTTCCTGGGTAGAACCAGTACTAAGCAATGTGGGTAAAGTGTCTTGCTGGAGGACACAACGAACATGTTGCAGAGGAGGATCGAACCGGGGACCCTCCGATCTCAAGTTCGGTACTCTACCACCGAATCACGCCCGCCACTAAGTAAAACTTCCAAAGGCATTTTCATTACACGTGTATAAATAATTACCACGTGACACATATAACCACGTGATACTTCTATTATTTTACCAGTTATTGTTTAAAAAAAAAGATGAACATAGTGAATGTTTACATTTTCATTCGTAATTGTTTTATTTAAGCTAATTATATTTCCGGATCGTCTTCGTTTATTATCGGAAGTCTTCCAATGCAATTTGTTTTGTCCATGTCCGAGCCATGTCAATCGTTAGAAATTTGAATGTAACAAAAGGCATAGCTGTGAATGCGCAATGGATGTCAAGAGTGAGATGAGGTTACAATGAGCGGTTGTTCCTCAGGGCAAGTCATCATACCTTTTAATTAAATTAATTTGAGTCAGATGATTATTATTTAAGATAGATAGATAGATAGATAGATAGATAGATAGATAGATAGATAGATAGATAGATAGATAGATAGATAGATAGATAGATAGATAGATAGATAGATAGATAGATAGATAGATAGATAGATAGATAGATAGATAGATAGATAGATAGATAGATAGATAGATAGATAGATAGATAGATAGATAGATAGATAGATAGATAGATAGATAGATAGATAGATAGATAGATAGATAGATAGATAGATAGATAGATAGATAGATAGATAGATAGATAGATAGATAGATAGATAGATAGATAGATAGATAGATAGATAGATAGATAGATAGATAGATAGATAGATAGATAGATAGATAGATAGATAGATAGATAGATAGATAGATAGATAGATAGATAGATAGATAGATAGATAGATAGATAGATAGATAGATAGATAGATAGATAGATAGATAGATAGATAGATAGATAGATAGATAGATAGATAGATAGATAGATAGATAGATAGATAGATAGATAGATAGATAGATAGATAGATAGATAGATAGATAGATAGATAGATAGATAGATAGATAGATAGATAGATAGATAGATAGATAGATAGATAGATAGATAGATAGATAGATAGATAGATAGATAGATAGATAGATAGATAGATAGATAGATAGATAGATAGATAGATAGATAGATAGATAGATAGATAGATAGATAGATAGATAGATAGATAGATAGATAGATAGATAGATAGATAGATAGATAGATAGATAGATAGATAGATAGATAGATAGATAGATAGATAGATAGATAGATAGATAGATAGATAGATAGATAGATAGATAGATAGATAGATAGATAGATAGATAGATAGATAGATAGATAGATAGATAGATAGATAGATAGATAGATAGATAGATAGATAGATAGATAGATAGATAGATAGATAGATAGATAGATAGATAGATAGATAGATAGATAGATAGATAGATAGATAGATAGATAGATAGATAGATAGATAGATAGATAGATAGATAGATAGATAGATAGATAGATAGATAGATAGATAGATAGATAGATAGATAGATAGATAGATAGATAGATAGATAGATAGATAGATAGATAGATAGATAGATAGATAGATAGATAGATAGATAGATAGATAGATAGATAGATAGATAGATAGATAGATAGATAGATAGATAGATAGATAGATAGATAGATAGATAGATAGATAGATAGATAGATAGATAGATAGATAGATAGATAGATAGATAGATAGATAGATAGATAGATAGATAGATAGATAGATAGATAGATAGATAGATAGATAGATAGATAGATAGATAGATAGATAGATAGATAGATAGATAGATAGATAGATAGATAGATAGATAGATAGATAGATAGATAGATAGATAGATAGATAGATAGATAGATAGATAGATAGATAGATAGATAGATAGATAGATAGATAGATAGATAGATAGATAGATAGATAGATAGATAGATAGATAGATAGATAGATAGATAGATAGATAGATAGATAGATAGATAGATAGATAGATAGATAGATAGATAGATAGATAGATAGATAGATAGATAGATAGATAGATAGATAGATAGATAGATAGATAGATAGATAGATAGATAGATAGATAGATAGATAGATAGATAGATAGATAGATAGATAGATAGATAGATAGATAGATAGATAGATAGATAGATAGATAGATAGATAGATAGATAGATAGATAGATAGATAGATAGATAGATAGATAGATAGATAGATAGATAGATAGATAGATAGATAGATAGATAGATAGATAGATAGATAGATAGATAGATAGATAGATAGATAGATAGATAGATAGATAGATAGATAGATAGATAGATAGATAGATAGATAGATAGATAGATAGATAGATAGATAGATAGATAGATAGATAGATAGATAGATAGATAGATAGATAGATAGATAGATAGATAGATAGATAGATAGATAGATAGATAGATAGATAGATAGATAGATAGATAGATAGATAGATAGATAGATAGATAGATAGATAGATAGATAGATAGATAGATAGATAGATAGATAGATAGATAGATAGATAGATAGATAGATAGATAGATAGATAGATAGATAGATAGATAGATAGATAGATAGATAGATAGATAGATAGATAGATAGATAGATAGATAGATAGATAGATAGATAGATAGATAGATAGATAGATAGATAGATAGATAGATAGATAGATAGATAGATAGATAGATAGATAGATAGATAGATAGATAGATAGATAGATAGATAGATAGATAGATAGATAGATAGATAGATAGATAGATAGATAGATAGATAGATAGATAGATAGATAGATAGATAGATAGATAGATAGATAGATAGATAGATAGATAGATAGATAGATAGATAGATAGATAGATAGATAGATAGATAGATAGATAGATAGATAGATAGATAGATAGATAGATAGATAGATAGATAGATAGATAGATAGATAGATAGATAGATAGATAGATAGATAGATAGATAGATAGATAGATAGATAGATAGATAGATAGATAGATAGATAGATAGATAGATAGATAGATAGATAGATAGATAGATAGATAGATAGATAGATAGATAGATAGATAGATAGATAGATAGATAGATAGATAGATAGATAGATAGATAGATAGATAGATAGATAGATAGATAGATAGATAGATAGATAGATAGATAGATAGATAGATAGATAGATAGATAGATAGATAGATAGATTAGATAGATAGATCTTTATTTACAATTTCCAATAGGCTTAAAAACCCATGAGGATACAAAATACAATTAAAAAGCATGGCAACAGTGTAGTTATTACAAACAATACATGTCCAAATATGCAGTTTATCTTAACTGAGCTGATACAATGAGAAGGCGTTTATATAACACTTCCTTGCATAAATAAATTACAATTCATCACAATTTCCTTAACACATGTATTATATCAAATGAGTCAAATAAAACTTGTTATCCGTATGATAAACATATATACTATAATGTAAATATGAGTACAGATATACATGACTATTAATCCACCACGGATTTTTAATAGTTATTAATAGCAATTTAATTGGTGATTAATTTGTTTGTTTACCACAGAATTTAAATAAACAATGACATAGACACCCGTTGTTTAGTGAAGACAAGTTTTAACCCAGTAAATGAAAACACTTTACTGACAGTCAAACTACAAGACACGCAGTCCCAGTAAATGAAAACACTTTACTGACGGTCCGTATTACCAATGTGCTTGCATTCTTCACCAAAAAACGTTTCTAATTAAAATGGTCAATATGCTTGTTATCATGTTGATTAATACGTACATACGTTTATACAAACATGACATATACGTTTACAACCATGACATATTACATACATTATATTTAGAAATAGCTAATTTCTGTATAGTGTTTCGTTTCATAACTTAAATGCTTTTAAAACAAAGGTACACAGTTTGCGAATATATATCTTATTTTGTGAGTTTAGTAATTCCAGAAACTTGATCATATTTGGTCTCTTTTAAAAATATTTAGGAATATATTGCTTCCTTAACATTATGTATGTTTGGCATTCCAACACAAAATGGAATTCATCTTCAAGTTTATCACAAAATACACATAGTCTATCGTTTACAGGAATTCTATTTGGTTTAACCCACCTACAGGTTTCTATTTGCAGTCTATGAGATGACACCCGTAATTTAGTTAGTGCTTGACACATTTTGAAAACATTTATATTATCTAGATATGATTGAAACTGAAACTTTGCAATGTTTATATAAAAAAATGCTCTAGTGGAATTTTCTATTATAAACAATTTTCACATATTTAAGATCATGTACTCTCATGATTTTTAACCAATATTTAATTATTATAAAATATCTTCTTGTAACAAATGACATTCTGCCAAGTTCACCATATATGAAATCATTTTGAGTTGTCTTCTTAACACAAAATGTGTTTACAAAACTGTAAATGCACTCGTTCAATTGATATAGCTTGCATAAATCCCCACACTTCACATCCATAGTTTAAAATTGGAGTTATCAATTTATCAAACAGATCTAATTTATGCTTTGGAGATATAAATGTAAATTTTTATAAATACCTATTCATTTTCTAAAATGGCTTTTTGCGCTTGACCAGCAAGAGTAGTTTGTGCTTCTGCTGAAGACCCTCCAGTAGAAAAGGCTATACCTAAATATGTGAACTTACTAACTATATCTAATGTTTTAGTACAATTTACTTTCAATCTCCATTCTTTACAATAGCTAGATAGTATATTAAGTCCATTTTGTAACTCTTCTGCAGTGTTAGCAAACAAAACTATATCATCTGCATATAACAGCATAAACATCTTAAACATATTAATATCTAAACTTTCAAAGCCACTATGTATGAATGCATCTTCTATAGCGTTTAAATAAATAGAAAACAACAATGGAGATAGGCACTCCCCTTGCCGAACGCCAAGTACACAGTAAAATTCATCACTCAATTGGTTACAGTATTTAACGTTAGACTTAACACATGAGTACATTGATTTAATGATATCAAGAATCTTTCCCCGAATACCGAACTTTGTTAATTTATACCATAAATTATCACGCACAACATAGTCAAAAGCTTTAGTAAAATCACCAAATGCACAATACAATTTCTTTCCTTGATTTAAAATATGTGTAATTAAACCACTTAAAACAAATATATTATCAACAGTATTCATGTGCGGTCTAACTCCAGCTTGTGCTTCAATTAGAACGCTGTATGTTTCTGCCCACTCCGATAATCTATTGTTTAGTGTACGTGTAAATAATTTGCCCAAACAGCTTAATAAAGTAATACCTCGGTAATTTTCTACATCATTAATATTGCCCTTTTTGTGAAGAGGAATAACATACCCTTCTGACCAGACTTCTGTAAAATACCCAACCTCAAACACTTTATTAAACATTTTACAAATAACTGGTGATAAAATAGTTTTACCATGAATGAACATTTCATTTAATAACATATCAGGTCCAGACGATCGATTTGAATTCAGTTGCTTAATTGAATTGACACGTGAACTGTCTACTTCCTCAGGTAGAGTCTCTTTATTTAAAACCTGTTTCTCGGTATTGTCCATATGTGAAGGTGCATTCACGGGTGCCCACGATCTAAAAGTAGTTGGCTGTGGTTGGTCTGGCTGGGTATTCGAGATTGTGTGCTGAGACGGATTAATGATGGGATTAATGACGTCAGTGTTTACTGGATCCAATAACTGTTGTACTCTGGTGTCACTCTGTTTCTGACTCGCACAAACATGTTCTGTGCCGCACGCTCCACTGCCATGTATATGGGTCACCGGTACATTGTCTTGTGTATTAACACTAGGCGTTTTGTAAATTGGATATGCCTCCCGGCCATTGGCATTTGAATTCGACGGCATATTTGTCACATTCTGACCGTTATCAATATGTGTAAAATCTATAACACGATTATTTCTGATAATACAGAACCAATCGGGAAACTCATCACAGACAACTTTGCCATCTACTACAAGTCTCGCCGGATACACAATTTGCACCTTTGATCTGTTATTTCTCGATTTCAATTCTTTATATTTTGGCCATAATCTTTTACGTGCATCCTGTAGTTCTTTCGGCATATCAAAATCGATTGAAACCGGTGTGTTTTTAAGCATGTAGGCTCTGCTCATAATCTTTTCGGTGTCACCAAAGTCCCGGAAATTGACAATAATGTTATTACACATATTGTATCGCACATTTCGACGTCCCCCAAAAAGGAGTCGTGACTGATGAATAGCATTTTTGGGTGGAGAAATCGGATAGGTGAACTACATTTTATATACTATTTGCAAAATGCTAGAGAAGGGATAATGTATGCGTGTGAGCGTGATTTAACACAAAATCGCGTGAGACTTGACAGGTATGAAAAGGCAGGGCAGCCTTTTATTCAAGATTTTATTTAAATTCATAAATAAGTTATATCACAGAAAAGGAATATAACACATATTTTTTCACAGAATACTCGTACCATTGCGATGTTTTACTGCTTTTACATAAAAAACAACAAAAAAACGTTGATGGTACATCTGATAGCAGCTGTGGTTGGTGGTACATCTGATAGCAGCTGGGGTTGATGGTACATCTGATAGAATCTGCGTTTGGTGGTACTTCTGATAGCAGCTGGGGTTGGTGGCACCTCTGTTCGCAGCTGGGATTGGTGGTACCTCTGATAGCAGCTGGGGTTGGTGGTGCATCTGATAGCAGCTGGGGTTGGTGGCACCTCTGATAGCAGCTGGGGTTGGTGGTACCTCTGATAGCAGCTAGAGTTGGTGGTACATCTGATGGCAGCTGGGTTGGTGGTACCTCTGATGGCAGCTGGGGTTGGTGGTACATCTGATGGCAGCTGGGGTTGGTGGTACATCTGATAGCAGTTGGGGTTGGTGGTACATCTGATAGCAGCTAGAGTTGATGGTACCTCTGATGGCAGCTGGGGTTGGTGGTACATATGATCGCATCTGGTGTTGGTGGTACATCTGATGGCAGCTGGTTTGGTGGTACATCTGATAGCAGCTGGGGTTGGTGGTACATCTGATGGCAGCTGGGTTTGGTGGTACCTCTGATGGCAGCTGCGTGAGACTTGACAGGTATGAAAAGGCAGGGCAGCCTTTTATTCAAGATTTTATTTTAATTCATAAATAAGTTATATCACAGAAAAGGAATATAACACATATTTTTTCACAGAATACTCGTACCATTGCGATGTTTTACTGCTTTTACATAAAACAACAACAAAAAACAAACGTTGATGGTACATCTGATAGCAGCTGGGGTTGGTGGTACATCTGATAGCAGCTGGGGTTGATGGTACATCTGATAGAAGCTGCGTTTGGTGGTACTTCTGATAGCAGCTGGGGCTGGTGGCACCTCTGTTCGCAGCTGGGGTTGGTGGTACCTCTGATAGCAGCTGGGGTTGGTGGTGCATCTGATAGCAGCTGGGGTTAATGGCACCTCTGATAGCAGCTGGGATTGGTGGTACCTCTGATAGCAGCTAGAGTTGGTGGTACATCTGATGGCAGCTTGGGTTGGTGGTACCTCTGATGGCAGCTGGGGTTGGTGGTACATCTGATGGCAGCTGGGGTTGGTGGTACATCTGATGGCAGTTGGGGTTGGTGGCACCTCTGTTCGCAGCTGGGGTTGGTGGTACCTCTGATAGCAGCTGTGGTTGGTGGTGCATCTGGTAGCATCTGGGGTTGGTGGCACCTCTGATAGCAGCTGGGATTGGTGGTACCTCTGATAGCAGCTAGAGTTGATGGTACATCTGATGGCAGCTGGGGTTGGTGGTACCTCTGATGGTAGCTGGGGTTGGTGGTACATATGATCGCAGCTGGTGTTGGTGGTACATCTGATGGCAGCTGGTTTGGTGGTACATCTGATAGCAGCTGGGGTTGGTGGTACATCTGATGGCAGCTGGGTTTGGTGGTACCTCTGATGGCAGCTGGGGCTGGTGGTACATCTGATAGCAGCTGGGGTTGGTGGTACATCTGATGGCAGCTGGGTTTGGTGGTACCTCTATTGGCAGCTGGGGTTGGTGGTACATCTGATAGCAGTTGGCGTTGGTGGTGCATCTGATAGCAGCTGGGTTTGGTGGTACCTCTGATAGCAGCTGGGGTTGATGGTACCTCTGATAGCAGCTGGGTTTGATGGTACATCTGATAGCAGCCGGTGTTGGTGGTACATCTGATGGCTTTGTCACAAGAGAGAGAGATTTAAGGTGCTTATCCTTGAACCATCCGTAATATGCTGGGTCTAGCTGAGGAGGATCTTGGTCTGACGCAGCATACCAAATACAGGTTTGGAGATGTGCCCCTGCTTGACATTTTCCACAAATGACTCCGAGGTTGGTGGACAATATCTCAATTCCGGCCTTTTATTGACATTTTTGTTGAGATTTTGTCCAGCCATATCCATATCGACAAGCAGACATATTCCTGTTTACTGTTACTTCCGTAACACGCAGAAACAACTAGATTTGCTTCAGCTATGGTTTCGTTCATATCTGCACTTGGGATTCCAAGTTTGCTCAATGTGTAGCATTTTAGAAGAGTTTTGATGAATGTTGCTTCTCAACACCCCACCCCATGCTACGGTGTAACATTCAGTGATAGCATGGGCAGGCAAATGTTTTGGTACAGCAGTCAGACGTCTATTTCTGTCGCTCCAATGTCTACTACAGGTCGTTTTAGATTTGTTATTTCTTATCCATTAGCTGTTGGCAAATAATGCCAATGAGATGAACCTTGTTCTCTGTGATAATCAGTACGACATGCTGACGAGGAAAGGGAGTACTTGGCTTGAGTTTGTCACTTCTGCCTCCTTTAAGACCTGCACGATGTTATATGGTGGCACTCTTTATACAATATTCGTAGTAGTGTTCAACGTTGAGATAAACTTCACAGTTGACCAGTTTGTTAAAAATGTAGTTTCAGAATTGGTCAACAAAGTGTTGAACTAAACCAATTGACGGTCATTATCCACAGGATTGCTCAATCATCACGATAATGACTTTAGGATTTGATAAGGTTCGGGATGAGTGCACAATCTGAAGCTTAGTTTTCAGTGGATTTTGTTTTAGTTATTCTCATATCACCACTGTCTTCAGTAGCAGCTAGAGTTGGTGGTACATCTGATGGCAGCTGGGGTTGGTGGTACCTCTGATGGCAGCTGGGGTTGGTGGAACATCTGATGGCAGCTGGGGTTGGTGGTACATCTGATAGCAGTTGGGGTTGGTGGTACATCTGATAGCAGCTAGAGTTGATGGTACATCTGATGGCAGCTGGGGTTGGTGGTACCTCTGATGGCAGCTGGGGTTGGTGGTACATATGATCGCAGCTGGTGTTGGTGGTACATCTGATGGCAGCTGGTTTGGTGGTACATCTGATAGCAGCTGGGGTTGGTGGTACATCTGATGGCAGCTGGGTTTGGTGGTACCTCTGATGGCAGCTGGGGCTGGTGGTACATCTGATAGCAGCTGGGGTTGGTGGTACATCTGATGGCAGCTGCGTGAGACTTGACAGGTATGAAAAGGCAGGGCAGCCTTTTATTCAAGATTTTATTTTAATTCATAAATAAGTTATATCACAGAAAAGGAATATAACACATATTTTTTCACAGAATACTCGTACCATTGCGATGTTTTACTGCTTTTACATAAAACAACAACAAAAAACAAACGTTGATGGTACATCTGATAGCAGCTGGGGTTGGTGGTACATCTGATAGCAGCTGGGGTTGATGGTACATCTGATAGAAGCTGCGTTTGGTGGTACTTCTGATAGCAGCTGGGGCTGGTGGCACCTCTGTTCGCAGCTGGGGTTGGTGGTACCTCTGATAGCAGCTGGGGTTGGTGGTGCATCTGATAGCAGCTGGGGTTGATGGCACCTCTGCTAGCAGCTGGGATTGGTGGTACCTCTGATAGCAGCTAGAGTTGGTGGTACATCTGATGGCAGCTTGGGTTGGTGGTACCTCTGATGGCAGCTGGGGTTGGTGGTACATCTGATGGCAGCTGGGGTTGGTGGTACATCTGATGGCAGTTGGGGTTGGTGGCACCTCTGTTCGCAGCTGGGGTTGGTGGTACCTCTGATAGCAGCTTGGGTTGGTGGTGCATCTGGTAGCATCTGGGGTTGGTGGCACCTCTGATAGCAGCTGGGGTTGGTGGTACCTCTGATAGCAGCTAGAGTTGATGGTACATCTGATGGCAGCTGGGGTTGGTGGTACCTCTGATGGTAGCTGGGGTTGGTGGTACATATGATCGCAGCTGGGGTTGGTGGTACATCTGATGGCAGCTGGTTTGGTGGTACCTCTGATAGCAGCTGGGGTTGGTGGTACATCTGATGGCAGCTGGGTTTGGTGGTACCTCTGATGGCAGCTGGGGCTGGTGGTACATCTGATAGCAGCTGGGGTTGGTGGTACATCTGATGGCAGCTGGGTTTGGTGGTACCTCTATTGGCAGCTGGGGTTGGTGGTACATCTGATAGCAGTTGGCGTTGGTGGTGCATCTGATAGCAGCTGGGTTTGGTGGTACCTCTGATAGCAGCTGGGGTTGATGGTACCTCTGATAGCAGCTGGGTTTGATGGTACATCTGATAGCAGCCGGTGTTGGTGGTACATCTGATGGCTTTGTCACAAGAGAGAGAGATTTAAGGTGCTTATCCTTGAACCATCCGTAATATGCTGGGTCTAGCTGAGGAGGATCTTGGTCTGACGCAGCATACCAAATACAGGTTTGGAGATGTGCCCCTGCTTGACATTTTCCACAAATGACTCCGAGGTTGGTGGACAATATCTCAATTCCGGCCTTTTATTGACATTTTTGTTGAGATTTTGTCCAGCCATATCCATATCGACAAGCAGACATATTCCTATTTACTGTTACTTCCGTAACACGCAGAAACAACTAGATTTGCTTCAGCTATGGTTTCGTTCATATCTGCACTTGGGATTCCAAGTTTGCTCAATGTGTAGCCTTTTAGAAGAGTTTTGATGAATGTTGCTTCTCAACACCCCACCCCATGCTACGGTGTAACATTCAGTGATAGCATGGGCAGGCAAATGTTTTGGTACAGCAGTCAGACGTCTATTTCTGTCGCTCCAATGTCTACTACAGGTCGTTTTAGATTTGTTATTTCTTATCCATTAGCTGTTGGCAAATAATGCCAATGAGATGAACCTTGTTCTCTGTGATAATCAGTACGACATGCTGACGAGGAAAGGGAGTACTTGGCTTGAGTTTGTCACTTCTGCCTCCTTTAAGACCTGCACGATGTTATATGGTGGCACTCTTTATACAATATTCGTAGTAGTGTTCAACGTTGAGATAAACTTCACAGTTGACCAGTTTGTTAAAAATGTAGCTTCAGAATTGGTCAACAAAGTGTTGAACTAAACCATTTGACGGTCATTATCCACAGGATTGCTCAATCATCACGATAATGACTTTAGGATTTGATAAGGTTCGGGATGAGTGCACAATCTGAAGCTTAGTTTTCAGTGGATTTTGTCTAGTTATTCTAATATCACCACTGTCTTCAAACATTGATGTGGGTATAGGCGTCAGTTCACGATTGAACACATTCTGCAGATGTAAGTCACACGAGACCATTAAGCCAATGACTAGAATATATTAATCGAATGTCAAAAATTGCACCAGATAGACACTTCACATCTTTTATCGCTCAGAGCCAAAACAACCTTAAAGCTACACAGTCACTATTTTAACTGGTAATAACTCATGAATATGAATGAGTCACGTGTGAAGTAGTTTCAAATCGACGAACACCCCAAAAGTCTGTATATAAGGCAGAAATCGATGCGTGAAAATTCACATATTTGCCATAAATATAAAACTTTCTGTAAACTTGGAGTGGTGCCCGGCTCATGTTGGTATAGTCGGTAACGAAAAAGCCGACCAAGCCTGTAAATCAGGCTTGGGCAATTTACAGGCTTGGACACCACTGCCGTTGACAAACCAATCCCTTTAGGACATACTGAAATTTACTCACAAATTCGGAAAATAATAAACAAGAAAGTAGATCATTATTTAACTAATCAAATTAACAAGTACCATACTTTCTCTAGACTTAAAACAAACTTCAAAATTCAGGAACCATATTATACCAATAGGCTAATAAAGTAATTACAAGACTGAGAATGGGGTACAATCTATTACCGGCTAGTTTAGGCAGCCACATAATTAACGCCCTTCATAAGGATTGTCCTAACTGCCTAGTCCATTTTACTACGGAACATTATTTACTAGATTGTAGTCAGTTTGAAATACAGAGAGATATCTTAAAATTAAAATTGCTAAACTTATCATTACCCTTTAATTTAACTAACATTTTAGATCCTATCAAAAAACATAAAGTTCAAGTATTTAGCGCTCTCAGTTCTTTCATCCTGGGCAGAAAATTCGAAAAGAAGATTTAGACTAAAACTACCATGTTGGACGGCCCAGTGGATTAGCTTGTATGTTTTGTCTGCTGGGCTCGAAAACACTGATGGTTTGATTTAAATTCGTTTATTCAATATAATTTTACCAAATTGTAAACCCTTTCTATTAGAGTGCAGATAATCGTCATATTTAACATTATATAAACGTCATATGATTACTTATTAGTCTACGTAAGTAACAACATAATATATAAACTTCTTATGAATAACTATATTTGGGTCATACTCAATACTGACTGCCACCTGGTTAGACGGTCGCTGTACTGGCTCTCTGGGTGGTAGTCAACACAGAGACGTACGTTATTCTTCATATGAAAATTATAAACTACTTAATTGATACAGTTATAATATGTGACTGATCCGGTGGACGCGTTCGGGCGATGTTTGAGTCTGATGACAACGCAGGCACAACGGTCCAGGACCATCACATACTTATATATATATAATGCGCCACGACTAAGTGAGTGTGGGGACTGCCCTACCTCATGGCGTCGTGGACATGTCTAGCTGACTTTTGATAGGACTCCATGACAGGATGAGTGTGGGGTCAACCCTATACTTTTGGTGTCATGGAGATGCTTATGTGGCCTTGTGGACGTCGGGGTTATAAATACGACAACGCTTTCTGCCGGGGATCGTGGGTTTATTAAGGGTAGATTCGACAATATACGACATAAACCTAAAACAATACAAAACGAATACTTACTATACAAGACTCGGAACATAGACAAACAAGACAAATACGATACAAAACCCACGCGGCGGTATTTCATCATTTTAAACATAATATATATATACAAACAATGTCTTACCAGACTAGAAGTGGAGATCGTAGTATCTTAGAAGGGTTTCTTTCACTCACGTGAAAGAACAACTTTAGATACAGTTACATGTATCACCACAATACCATTTGTAAGGTGTTGGTTGTCAGTCAGTCAGAGAAGAAGTGCGGAGAATTGATTAGTTTGGCGGGAATTGGTGTTAGGACCCAGCATGCAATATAATCGCTCACTCACTCAATCGCTCATGACGAGTATATATTTATCAACATACACCGACTGGACATTATAAGCCAGTAAAGGTAAACATTGGAACAGACTATAAATACTACGCTATAACTCTGTTCCGGTACATTAGGTTAGGTTAGCATCCACCAATACTACAATACTAATACTGCAAGGCAAAATACAAGACCTGGGTCACATACTCCCCTGCTACATATAAATGTCTCCTGACATTTCACCATTCGTACTTGCTATATTAAGAGTACAAGAACAAACAAATAAATTCAGAACTATAAGTCAAGTCTTCTGAAATAAAAACGTTAGTCAAATGAATATAATAACATCTGAACATCACACCGTTCTATAACTCCGCTTATTATCCTTGCAGATAATATATATATGACTGCTGAAATTGAAAATTACAATAAAAACTTGGCAGATAATCAAATTATCTTTCTGAAACGCAAATATCCAATTATATTGGCGTTATCCCTTATTTTGGACTTAACCAACATTTTCTTGAAATTGAATTCAAAATGCACACCTACTGCAAACAACACAATAAACATGATTATACACAAAGGCAGATTCTTGGGTAAAATCAAGTAAATTAACACTCTGGGTAGTTTTCTTCTCCCATCACTGCGGATGTATATCTGAAAATTAAAAATGTCAATAAATTCAGACACAATAAACAGTTTGCGAATAGACCCACTGGCCTAGCCGGTCAGGGTTTTTTCGTTCTCTGGTTGTCCGCCTAACAGGTTGATGGTCTGAATCTCCCTGTTGTTCGGTCGGGCTTCGAACCGACGGTTCTGTCGCTAAATCTGGGGGATCGAACCTTCCGGTGGACACTTCTGGTGAACTGAACCTTTCGGTGGACACTTCTGGTGAACTGGACCTTTTTACGGACAATTCTGGGGAACTGAACCGAGTATTCTCGACTGAGAGAAGAGGAGTAGAAAAATGACTAGTGGGTTCATTTAAACTACTAACATATTGCCTGGACTTACTATTTTAAAAGTTTACGCCTTCAAGAGACTGGCTAATATGGGGATCAATAATAGATAGGGATCTATTATCGGGGGCAGTTCGTGCAGAGTGTTCACGGGGTTGAATACTCTCCTTCCTGGTCCAACCAGGTCGTCTGGGTGGTATTACATACCGGTCGGTTTCTGAGTCAGAACTTGAAGATTCAGAGCTGGACCCTGAAGGGTTGGCTTGTGGAGCAACCGGTTTCCTCTGAACTGGTTCCACAGGGGTTATATCAATACAATAATATTACTAAGTTACATATTTCCCCCCACTCTATCCATTTTAATATTTGGTTGTTTTAAGTTAATAGAAATTCCTGGCTGTCCTATTTAGTTTTATATATGCTTATTACTTCACATTGATTTTATATCGACAGCTGGGAAGATGCTATTTTTAGTTTGATCTGACGCACACATCGGGATAACGGGGGACATAATATTAACATGTAAAAGCTATGTATACCTCTGCTTCATGCCCTCCCCAGTTTGGCCTCCCCGTGGCTTTGGCGGAGGGACACACTCCATTTAACGTTTTTGCTCTCATAAGCGCTAAACTCATACTGAATTATTTTATATTGAGACTGGACATTTTAACGATTTCTTTTTTAACATTATATGCTTATAATTATAAGAGTCGATTCCCTTTGGAAGGGAGCATGAAGCAGACACAACATGGATTATGTATATATGTACATATTAAGTTAAATCATTTTTAAGAAATGGTGACGCGCTGGCGCTGGAAAATAAAATTATTATTTATAATCCTCGATTAAATTTTATATATAAAATAGACCAACATGAGCTTATTGCACCTGTGTTCCCATCACTCAGCCTCTGCCAAGTTAATCTTCTTGTGTCCATGCAAACCATCTATTGCCATGTCTTGCGTCTGCTTGGATCCTGCCATCCGTGCGAGATTGATAAACATTAGTAACATTAATTAAACTACTAAGGTTATTATAAATAAACTACTATTGAAAACCTCGTCAAAAGGCCTAGTTGCCAACGGCGAGGAAAAATAAAACCTTATACTACTACTGAAAATTCACATTTTTATTTAGCCTCCGTACAGGTAACATCGATAAATATACGGCTTCAGAACATATGTGATAAAAAATACTTGTCCAGATCGGGATTTGAATCACAGCCTTGCACTTTTAAGTTTTGAAGGATGCACGCTGAACCATTAGACCACGGCTATTTATTGGTAGGTTGTAGCATTTTTAACACTAAATAGACTTTACGTAATAACTAGCGCGCACACACAAACTCATCACGCGGTAAATAACAAGTGGAGATATGCTTGTTTATAATGCATAATAAAACAGGTGAATAACTCACAAACGAGTTAGTAAGCAATTGGTTGAATGTATATTTGAACAAGTGATTGATTGGATGGGTGATTAAATGAGTGAATGAGTGAATGAATGAATGAGTGAATGAATGAATGAATGAATGAATGAATGAATGAATGAATGAATGAATGAGTGAATGAGTGAATGAGTGAATTGAAATGAAATGAAATGAAATGAAATGAAATGAAATGAAATGAAATGAAATGAAATGGAATGAATGAATGAATGAATGAATGAATGAATGAATGAATGAATGTGAATGGAATGAATGAATGAATGAATGAATGAATGATATGCAAGGAAAAGAATTTATCATGGATATTCGGTTCAGATAGGAAATTCCAACCCTCGGTATAAGTGTAAACACGTATACCGAGGGTTGGAATTCCCTATCTTCACCGGATGCCCATGAAATATTCTTATAATCTCGTATGGCTGTATATTCTAGGCAACCCATATTGGAGACATCACGCAATGCCAGTATAAACAACCGACATATTACAATTGACTAACCGTAAATACCGCTCGTGCGTGCATAAAACTCACCAATGAGACGGATATCAAGCCGATCTACTCGTATTTTTTAACGGATGTTTTTGTTCCGACATGTTTTCCTTGAATCGATGTAGTCCTCTCAAAATATTCGCTCTCGTCTTAAATCTTATTTGGAAATTTATGCAAGGACGTGTTGTACTAAGGGTTTAGTGAAGTGAAACACGGCGGTTGTTTATGCATCATGACGTAATGTCGTCCGAAATATCGCCGGAAGATGGGATGGAGTCGTGCCGCTTTCCTACCAATAGTTTCTATAGGCCGCGTCATAGCTCTAAGGTTGGACCATAATAGCCATGAATCTCACAGCTAAAAGGATATTTCGTTATGTTCATTATGTAAATGTTTTCAAAAGAATCAGAAATAAATTCAATGAGAATGAATGAATGGTGTTTTACGGCACGTCGACACATAAATAGGTCATATTGTGCGCCAAAATTGATGAAAAGTGAAGAAATGAAGTATTAATTAAAAATTAATGTAAATATATAAAGATAAAACTATTAAAAAATAAGGGATGATAAGGTGTAATATAAACTATGTATGTAAATCAACAAATGCCAGTCAATGGGTATATAAACAAGTAACTATATATAAGAACACATTATAATGATTTATATAGTCTGATCTCTTTTAGGAAATCTATAACAAGACTAAAATCTACAGTTTCAAATAACTCTTTCATAGTATTAACATTGTAGTACCTTTGACGCATAGGATCAAAGTCTACACATTCCAATAAGATGTGTTTGACCGTTAACGGTGCAAAGCAGTGTATACATTCTGGTAATTGCTCACCTTGTAATAAATATGAATGAGTATAACGTGTATGCCCTATCCTGCACCGGGCTAAATTCAATGAGAGGGTGTTTTAATTAAAAGAGGAGGGCCCAATTTTGATGATCATTTATTTTTATCAATTGAAAAAAACAATGAAACTATTTTATTTATTACAAGTTCACCCAGATCTGAGTCATAAACTTATTATTTGTGACAGCTTATAAAAATAATACACGTTATACAAAACATTGTTGTTGGTTTGTTAAAAAGTTGGCGTAAACTGCTATTTTGTAAAGAGGTAAAACACGAACTCTTTTATACTCAACGTTATGTGTGAGACGCGACGTTACGACGTCAAATATGTTATGACGTTTTGGCGCTAAAGTGTTCTATGTCCATCTTAATTATTTTTTACTAATTTGATTGCAATGTTATGTGATAAGAAGGATCTTAAACTCTTTCCTATTCCATATAAGATTTATGAAACTCGTTATGAATTATTTTTAATTTAAACTCGCCAAAAGGCTCGTTAAAATTAAAATAATTCATAACTCGTTCCATAAATCTTTAATGAAATGGGAACTTGTTTAAGATCCTCTATGAAACACAATATGTGAGTGTGCATACATTCGTGAGCTGGAAACTAGTGTGCGTGTGCTACTTAAAAACTGATTCGTATGTCTGCGGACTTTTTTTAACGCATTATGGTAAATGTTTAAATCACTACTGGCGTTTTTATTCGCATAAAGCGAAACAATGCTGAATATTTTTTATATTTACATTAATTTTCTGTCGATGTAGTACAAACAATAACGTGCCTTGATAAAACATGCAAGAGATACAACTACTGTCAGTGTGTTGTCAGACAGTGAAATAGCCATTTTATACTGAGACACATTGGATGAGTGCGCATTAGCTACGCCTACTAGAAAAAATGAAGCTTATTCGAACGTAATTACAATAATAAACGCTATTTGTTAACATGGAATCAAGTGAATGTAGATATATAATAATAATAATAATAATAATAATAATAATAATAATAATAATTATAATAATAATAATAATAATAATAATAATAATAATAATAAAGACTTCATTTTAACGAGAGAACTCTTTTGAAACTAGTCAATCTTCCATGAGGCCCTTACATAAATAAGCCGGACCCGTGTCGCATGAACACTTTACATATAACGTATTATATGCTGTGCTAATAGAGCTTGGTTTTCCAACGGTTCAAATAAAATCTTAAGTGTAATTTCTCCTTGTTGGGCCTCTTATTCACGATTTATTCTTCATTGTTGATCGCTTCCGTGGCCAAGTGGTTAACGACGTTGCGTTGTAAACCGTCGCGCCTCTCACCTCTGCGGGTTCGAATCCCACGGCGAGCTCGACTTTTGAGGAAGTGTCGATTCTTACGGATGGCGGGAGGTGTACAGTACTAATACAGGACCGTCATATATAACGTTACATGTGTTGAAAATGACGTAAAACGCAAATAAATCATTGTTGATTTTCATCATGTGCGTATCCGTCATAGTTTCATCCCTTTATGTATTGATCAATCTCCATAATTAAGCCGCTCTATCCAGCATGATCCAGCTGGGCTTCATTTTTTTGTATTTTTTGTACTTCATTTTTTATTTTTCGTAAATGTTTACGGTTTGTTCTACGACGGTTTATTATATGTAGTTCGAACACACCTTTTTACAGTTTTTATTTACCACTTCTCTACTCCGCTCTTTACGGGTCATTATGCATAGCTGAGCATCACGATAGGGTACATACAAAATGCATGCATACAATGTACTTAATGTATGTTGAGTTTTTCTTTATCCTCGCCCTATGGCACTAGGCCTTTTGGCGAGCTTTTCAAAGATGATTATAGTTGCAAGAGAGTCCGGTCCATGTGAAGGTGACGTCTCTCGTCCAAAGAGGTTTATTGTGGAACAGCAGCATCAGAGTTGATAGCGAAGAAATCCAACGCAGATATTTTGAAGTCGATTACATTCTCAAAGAAGATTAAAGTTGTGGATTCTGGCCAATTGCCTGCAGAACTGTGACTAGGTCAATCCGATTGCCGGCTCGAAAAGATGATTAGAAGCTCTCCGACCAATCAGGACACAGGAGATTTGAAGCTTGCCTAGTAGGTCAATCCGGGTACACGTGAATCTCCGCGCCGTCACCGCCAAGCAGGCCAATCATGTTGATGGAGAATCCCGTGATGTTTATGTCCCATGATGTTTACGTCCTGGAGCTGGCGCAAAATGGTAGACGACCCACGGAACGTTTATTTAGTACCCCAACGTTTGCGGAGGTGATGTTACGGCGTCTTCCATTCTGTGTATGCTCCATGGTCTAATGTATCCGTGGTGGTTATGTCTCCGTAGATTGCAAGAAACGGCCCTGAGAAGGGCCACGGTATCACCCTAGTGTGGGGTGCATACCAAATCGGAACGTGTATCTGTGCTGATGACAACCTGAGTACAACACTTTCAACGTTCGGCTCGATGGGACCAGCCTGTACGAAGGCCCACCGGGCCCGACGTTGATGGTGGACGATGATGGTAGTCACGTTCCTGATCCCCCCACAGGACGCGTCAACATCACTGGAAGAGCTCGAAGACGGACACGTCCTGCTGGTTCGATGGTCTGAACGGGGATGATATGTACTTAAAGGTACTATAGCTCTATATAAGGCGAGTAGGCGTATACCTAAAGCAAATGGGGGCGGTTTAACGCTTGCGTTACTGCCCAACTTCAAGCTGGATACCCGTATATAAGGCAGTTTTATAGCGCACCTATTTCACCACTCCAAGATCTTCACCGCGTGCACGTCGCAGAGAGGGCGCTGATGACACTCATGATGTTTGTATAGGGGTCGCCTTGCCAGCCCTATACGCCATTGCCGGAAGCGCTTAGTCAGCGTAGAGTGGCATTACCAAAAACTGCAATAACGACAGGTGTCACATTTGGTGTAAGATCAGTAGCTTGAGTGTCATCTGACTTAGAGTGAAGATGTCTCCTTTGTCCCGCCCGCCGTGCAACATCGCCAGGAACAACCATCGAAGAGAAGCAGTTAGTTGAGCCTCGGCAGCCTGCATGGATCGTATGGTTGGTATGGTGTCGTATATGTGGGCGTTGTACGACTCAGCAGCTGAACGGATCCGACGTGGGGAAGGCTGGCGATGTACTCGGAGGAGAGGAGTCAACAAGCGGCGGGGATGGCCCCCAACAAAATGTACACAGACGGCCCAGTAGCGGATGTAGGACATACCAATAGCGGATATAGGGCGCTACACCTAGTGGATGTAGGATACAATACGGCAGCCGGAAAACACTCACCGCCACAGCGAACAGAGCGACAGCGACACAACACCACGCACCACAAATGAATCGACGCAGATAAACACACAGCTAGAAATAGTCAATACATAATGCCTGGGCGTACCTTAGAATTACACAGACACGCAACTATTTCATTTCTTTACCTGCGATCGACAAGGTGACATCAAAAATACACATCCTTTCAATGAAAAATAGTATAGCGCATGCGAGATTCGAACCCATGACTTTCGGATTGATACTCACTGCGTTTTCTCATTGGGCTAATCCAATCAGTTGATCAATAGCGTTTAACTTATATCGATATGTTGTTAGCACTGTAGACGTTTACCTTTGTTCACTTCGTGTGTGTGCATGATTAATGCGTTTCTAAGTCCATATATACACCAAAGACCTTGGAAAATAAAACACCCCAGAAAATATAGATTATAAATTCCAACTTTGAAATAGTATACGTTGAAAAAATACTGTGTATGTTTTGCCGAAATAACATTGATAAACTTTAGTAACCCAAAATCCATTATTAAAGAAATAGGTAGTTAAAATGAAAAGCAGTATTTCAGTTGCCTCTTTGGCTTATTGGCTATGTATACAGATTGTCAATCCGGAGGTCTCGAGTTCGAATCCCGTGTAGAGCGAACTATTTTTCAGTGATTAGGACAGTGATATTTTTTGACACCGATGTTGCTACAGCAAACGACAGATTAAAAATAATATCCACATATACGGGTTTACGGCCATGTTTCACAAGATTTCTCTCACTGCACCTGAGCAAACATAAAAAACAACGAAACGCTAAAATTGTACTCAATTTATCTTTGTTACATAGTAATTTAGACAAGTGTCTGCAACGACCGACGAAATGCACGTAAACAAAACATAATATCAAAATAAATGCGTTAAAACCACACAAACGTTCTTGTTAGTTTCTATTAAGAATTTAATTCTAAAATCATAAAATTTAACTAAACGCTTATACGTGGTAACCCGCCGTCGTCCAGAACTTTCAAACACCACGTGACACATCACGTGAACTGACCATTACATCTGCGCATGTATGAAAATACAAGCAGACGACGCGTTTATATAACTGCTTACCAAATGAGAGTCTTATGTTCAAACGAAATAAATTATATTTCTTTCACTGCACCTAAGCAAACTTATAAAAAAAACGAAACTCATAAATTGTACTCAATTTATCTTTGTTACATAGTAACTTAGACAAGTGTCTGCAACGACCGATGAATCCAAAGAACGGGAAAATGTCGCTAAATCGAAATATTTGCTATAATGAAAATATAACACCAATAAATGTAGTTTCAATTCTCCAACGTTCGTGACCATTAAAAATTCTATCTGGCAAACCGATATATTGCTTCCATCGTCGCATGCCCAACCGAAGATTGTGCAACCCATACTAGATACAATGTAACGTGTGGTTTTAATGCATTCAAACATAAATATTATATGATAATTCAGTTATTCTACAATCCCATTGTATATCCTTTCGGTGCAATCAAATTGCAAAATGATGAATTGTCATCATGAAATACCTAATAGTTCTACGTAAAACATTACATTGTTTACAAGACACAATTCTGTATCAGTTTTTGCTATTATTACACTTGCACAGTGTCCGTTTTGCTTTTTCCAATAAATTCACTCATATGAAATGTGTATCAACGATATTATCACATCTCTTAAAGGATAACAACTTGTTTCATTAAGTTGAATACCTTTCTTATATAACTAACCGTAAATGTTTTCAATAATATCAGTTAAAATCGGTTCCTATTTAGTAACATGTTTTCAAAGTTTATAGTTTCTCCTTTCTAATACATGTACATCTCTTAATGATTGTCTGTTGCAAAACAGTCCAATATTATGAACCGAACTTTTACTATCAAGCGCAAAAGTAACGCAACTCATTGAAACTTACATTCTGAATTAATGAAGCTAAATAGATTGCAACATGAAAAGCCCTAGCGGGCAAACTGTCCCACCTCCCAATCCATAACGATAAGCTCATTGTTTCCAGCTTGATGAATATTGATCTTAGCTTTTGAATCCAACTGGGAAGTAGGTCGACTTTGTCCGCCATTGCCTCTGGTAACTCATGGATTTCGCCTGCGAGTGTCTGATTTCGCCTGCGAGTGTCTGAAAAACATATGTTAAATTAAAAATGAATCTTCCTCGCTCTGATACCGCTTCATTAAAGTGAATTTACCCTGTATGTTTTATTAAATAAGGTAAAATGGATTATTCTGTTGAAAACATTTTTATTTTACTTTCCTATTAGTTTAATGCATGACCTGTTTATTATACAGACGTATGAAATGAAACGAAATCTCGTTAATTCCGTCTTACTGCAGTCCCTAATTAATGTTATGCATAACTATTACCTTAATCACATGTAAAAAGACAAAACAAAAACAAACACCTCTGTTATATACTGTTTATAATATGAACGCATTAGTTCGTATAATTATCCCTCATAGAAATAAAATTTAACTTTGAAAACCAAAAAATGTACTTTGACGAACCGCCACCCATTGAATAATTACTGTATTTCTGCATTAAACCTAATAACAAAATGATAAAACTAACAAACAAATATTTTGGCAAACCTTCAACATAAAACGCGAAAAACCGTCATTTATTGGAATGTATAATAAAGTTGTAAAACATCAAACGTATCCATCAACTATATATTTGACCACAATGTCCAGCCTCTAGACATTTCACACGTATTGTGATGGCCCGTCGACCATAAAACGCCGGCCATTAAACATATACAGAGCTCCGTTAATAAAAAAAAACATAAAAACAAACCCCAATCAGAGTGTTGCGTCTGTATCGACTATCCAACAATTATGACGACCAGTCGGCCATAACAAGTATTATGACGGCCCTTCGGCCTTCTGACGTATACTGAAGTAATTCGTACTGCATTTTCTTTCCACAAACAACTGGTAAACAACTATACAAACAAAAGCACAGTCAGAACGTTGTATCTGTATGTACTAGCCAACGTATTATAACGGCCCGTCGGCCTTTGATGTATACTGACGCCAAATTCACCCAAACAACCGGTCAAAAAACAAACAAAAATAAATAAATACAAATAAAACCTGTCCCAATGATTGCGTTGTGTCAGTATCCACTAGCCAACGTATTATGGCGGCCGGTCGGTCATAACACGTATTATGGCGGCCCGTCGGCCATACAACGTATTATGACGGCCCGTCGGCCATAACACGTATTATGACGGCCCGTCGGCCATAACACGTATTATGACGGCCCGTCGGTCATAACACGTATTATGGCGGCCCGTCGGCCATACAACGTATTATGACGGCCCGTCGGCCACACAACGTATTATGACGGCCCGTCGGCCATACATAGAGGTTATTAACTGGGGTAGGTGTGCCTCTTTGTGATATTGGCCCGAGATAGCCATATGAGGCCCGAGAGCTTTAGCTCGAGGGCCTCATATGGCTGTCGAGGGCCAATGCAGTAGGGGAGCAGCCTTGATATTTTCCTACATCTTTCAAATATCGCAACCACGCTTGACAACGAAAAGTAGTACGTCATCTTTCGGCAACGTCAAAAAAAAAAAATGTCCGCCATTTTGAATTTTTTAAAACACATAATTTGGAAAATTGTGACAATTTTTGATCATGAAATTTCATTTCCGCTTTAAGTTTCGTGATTTTCGGCTGTACCAATTTTTTTTTAGAAGCTTTACTGCGTGATAAATGCAGACCCGCCTTGTAAAATGTCGAAGCGAGGGGCGATAACTCTAAAATATGCCATTTTTAGAATACGATTAAAATGACAACAATTAATGGAGAGAACTGTAACTAATGTTGTAATAACTTGTAGTTCAATCCATTTGCATATGTTTCTATGAATATTGTGGTGTTGAATTGATGTATTGTAACATATCTGCAATAAAATATTATTAAATTAAACTAATGACAACAACCGTGTGTTTTTTGTTAAATAAAATACGAGGAGATACTTGAATTGTTGTTTTAGCTCACACATTACATGAGTTTTGCTGCATGTCACGAAAAGCATGTTATTTCGTTATCAAAAGTACACGAAAATACGAATTGTTTGACTTAACTGTAATTTTGACTCGACTGACCTCGCAAGAACTGCAGGCGCGTATTCGATGGAGCGGGTAGTATTGGGCACCCTCTCATATGTGGAAAGTGTACGTAACAATCGCTACTGTTCAAGATGGGAGTTGGGGTGGAGAGAAGGAGGGGGAGGTCATCTGAGCTGAGATTTAAAAGGATGCGCCCCATCCCCATCCCACCCCAACTAAAATCATGAAAGTCTATTTTTGAAAGCTCTTGCAAGCATACTTTCTTAAACATATTCAGATAATATATTTGTTGCTGTGTTTTTGACTAGACTAAACAGTGTCTAATTGTCATCCGCAACTTGGCGCAGTCAGTAGCGCAGCGGATTTGTAACCGGAGGTGGTGCCACCGAGTTCTGTCGGTGTGTTCTTGGGCAAGACACTTTCCCTTAGCCTCGTCCGTCGGATGGGGTCGTAAACCGGGTGGTCCCACGTACAGGTCTATCATCCGAGCATGTTAAAGAACCATAGGAGTCTATTCGATAATAAGAGCAGGGCACGGTTCCCGGATTCCTATGTATCCTTCCCCTCTCTCTGGGGCGGCTCTAAATAACCTGTACTGTGTTGATGAGCCGTTAAATATTCAAATGAATTCATCCGCAACTGCACTCAGCACTGTCATATGTACTGTAGCTGTCCCATGCTAGTATCATGAATCAACCGTGGAATATATCGCCCACACATAAAAGGGTTTGAGGGCCCCATCTTACTTGTATTAGGTTAAATATAGACCATTTGTCGGTTGAAACCTAAGATGATTTTTTTTCAGACAGAAACACTGTCGTAATACTTATACTGATAGCATCGAAGGAAAGTAAAGAAGGCCATTTTTTTTACTTTATATTTTTAAAGTTGAATTGTGTTTTATGTCATTATAGCACATTTTAGGCCATACTTCCTGGGTAGAACCAGTACTGTGTACTTTCTGCTATCTGTAAGAATCGACACTTTCTCACCTACAAGTTGAGCTCCCAGTGGGAATTGAACCCGCAGCGGTGAGAGGTGAAAATGAGAATGTATACAAATATAAAAAAGGCAACCGAACATCTCCATTACTCAATATGTCCATGGGACTTGAATGGCCGCACTGAAAACAATCCGTGGAAAATTGTACAATGCAAGAATATATATTCATAAATAAATTTTATTTTGATGCAAAAGCATTTTGATGCAAAAGCGATATGCTATAGCTAAAGATCATGTAAAGTTTCGAAAAGATTGGTTAAAAACTGTGGAAGGATATAGACGTACAGATAACTAACACCATATGCCGCCTCACCATTCGATGGTAAACAATAAACATTTAAGGTACATATTAAGGCCTTAAATATTATCTTTCATGACTAAGTAAAAAATATGTAACAAGTCAGATATCAAAATGAATTATTTATTTGATTTAAAACATTTTATTTCAAATATCAAAACATCCCAATATAAAGGGTATTACATAAAAAAATTAAATTGCATCATACAATAATTGTTTTTATTTATTAAAGGGACACACAGCATTTATCAAGTATTTATCAAGCATTAAAATTTGCACCTCGATTGATTAATCAAGAATTGATTTTACACACGCTTGCATATATTTAAATTATAACATTTTGGCGTTTAAAAAAAAAAAGAATGCTGCATGTCCCTTTAATATGCGCACCTCTCCGCCTGTATTGTTTATATGGCTCAAGTCATTTTCAACATATGTGGTGTTATATATATACATGTATCTGTTTTTTGTTTTTTTTGCGGAGACAGACCACCCACTTTTCTGGGTAGAACCAGTAATATACACCTCCTGCCATCTGTTATTCCACAAACTTTATAATCCAATAAAATTCAGAAAACATCATTTTAATCCAATAAAGAAATTGGGCATGGTCGGTTATATTAACAGAAACACATTTATATTTTCGTATTAGCCCTTATTTTGAGCCACTCCAATGAACTGTCCAGTTAAAGTCGCCATCGATCCACCTGTGTCAACAGTCAGACATGTATGTTGATATGATATTTTGCTGAACTGGTGATCATGGGAATTTCGAAATTAGTGGGTCCAAATAACCTTCCCTCAAGTCACAAATGTTACTAGACATATTTTTCTTGAAGTTGATGCTAGTACTGTCCGTATGAGGTATTCATGATTCAAAAAAAATAGTAATAATATTGTACACCGTCGCATTATTCTATTCTTGTTCGTTTAAGTATTTCTGATTCGGTTGATTATGTTGTAAAAATTTATTATAATATATATGTGATTAGACACTCGTTTCAATAAAATCCTCCCATATTTTGTGACTTCAGTACAGTTTCCCAGCATCTCAGGACATCAGGGACTCTGAAAATAAAAATGATACAGATTATGTTTAACCATACATATTTTTCTTCCTACTTAAATTTATAGGTAACAAGTTGGTGAGTTGAAATAGATGAATAAAAAGTGACTATAGAACTTTTTTTATAAGAATATAAATTGAACAGAACATGGTGGAAACAATGACCAAAAAAAACCTATAAAACTTCTAATTAGTGATTTTAGAAAAAAATGTTACATGTAAGATGAATTAAAAAAATAATTGTTTTCGGCTGATCAACACTTTACCGGTATACCTTATTTAGAGCCACCCCAGAGAGAGGGGAAGGAGGACACATATGATAGGAATTTGAGAACCTGCCTTATTCTTACTAATGAATATATTACTATGGTTCTTTATGGTGCTCGAAGGATAGAGAACCCCCAGTTTCAATCCCAATCTGGACAACAAATGAGGCTGAGGGAAGGTGGTGTATTGCCGGAAAACACAGACGAAACTCAGTGGTGCATGTGTGACTTGAACCCGAAAGCTCCAGATTGTTATCGTCCGCCATGCTATCGCTGGGTCAATGCCAGCACATTATGTTGTCAGGGTCCTGGTTAAGTTTAATATTTTAGATGTAATACAAGGATGTTTTTATCTTGTTCGATTCATTTTACATCCGTACTATGGACAATATGACCTATTTATGTGTCGATGAGCTGTAAAACACCATTTATTCATTTTTTATTTTTAGTATAAGAAGTCTGAGACTAAGTGCAGGTCCACAATGCCACATATATACATTGATAAATTCATAGATTTTTTGAAACTGTGCTTACCTACACACTGGCTTACACAAGGCTCTTGATGTAGTTCTACAGATTACTGTGAGACTGTGAAATGACTGTGAAAACAGGCTGTGGTAACACAATGCACTCTGACACTGCCTCATTTAAACAGACCTGAAAAATAACATATTGTTCCATTTAATTTTAATATTAATAACTATGTTCAACTTTCTTAATGCTATCAATGCCAGCTTTCCATAATAGATTTCTTAAAACACAACTGGACTTTCTGGATACTGTCCAAAATGTAAGACTGGCATTCATGAATAAGTAGTATTTTCAAGGCTTACATTTTCATCAATCATTCATCACTCCTGTGTTCTAAAAATGATCAGAATTAAGTTAATATATATGAACCATTACCATTTCCTATGTTTCGATGTTAAACACTTGTCCTACACTACAGTACAGTAATTAAAAGTGTATTTACTTACACAAATCCCTACACAGGCTACAGACAATCAGACAATCCATGCCATGACCCATTTCATTTGCTTACCAGCTTGGTGTGTTTCACTAATTCTCCGACATAGATGATAGATCTATTGTAAATTACGCACTCACTCAAGTCAGTCATGTAAAACTTGGAATTATATACGATCACTCTTTCGATAAAGGTCTAACAACTTAATTCCACTCCTGTACAAATGTCTATGTGTGTAACTCAGTATGCAAGCATCTGCACAATTTGACCTTTGAATACGTGTACACACCGTGTGTGTGAGCTATTTTTAGCACATCGTTTGGACTGTGGCAATGAAAATACAGCAGTTCAGTTCAATTCACAATTTAGTTTTAGTGACAGTGCGAATTTGTCCAGGGAGAAGTGAGGGTTTATGGCGTGCGACTGACTGGCCCTTGACTGGGTGTTTTTCTGTGTCGCCGCCATTTTGAATAGCCGCTGAAAGACTGAAATGCAGGTACCAACTTTCAAAACGGGCACGCAAAATGTATATTCACGAAAAAATAAGAAATTTTCAAAAAAGGTAGATCAGGTAATGATCTTCAACTCCTGGCAATTTCAACAATATTTAAGAATATACAATTTTTGTACCCGTTTTGAAACATTGGCAATTTCGAAGAAAACAAAAACTACTTTTTTTCGATCTTCGCATTTGTACCGCGATTTTCGACTATGATATCTCTATAAAACCTGTCAACACGATTGTTTGGTGAATCTCCGACATAATAATTTACTTCTGATATGATTTGTTTTCTCTGTCATCTAGTCTACGCTTTAAACTAGGGTTTTTAAAAAGAGTACTATAAAATCCGCGCAGCTGCACGTGCTCGCAAAATGGGAACTACGTTGCCTCCAACCCCAATTATTTATGTTTGAGTTATGCGGTTCAGGCACGTGAAATGACTTGTCTGCTCCCGTACTGATGTCACAAAGAGGCACACCTACCCCAGTTAATGACCTGTTTATTACATGTGTAACCAAAACACTATTATTTTGGATGGATTATTAGATCTAAATTGCGCAAAGTCATTTTAAATACCCTTTATCTACTTGTGTATTTTTTTTTTAATATGACTCTTTATTATTCATTGATTTACAAGAATAAAATAAACGTATGACGTTAATATAATAGGATGTGCCATTTGAAATCGGCAATTCGGTACCTTGTTTCCAAAACACCAATTCACCCCCACTTAATTAAAATTACACAGTAACATTGCTGACGTAATCTTTGTAACAAAATCATCATAATGGTGACGTCGTCTTTGCCAGTGACGTTGTATTCCACGTCATTGACTTTGTCAGTTTTTGTGTTTACGTTTGAGCTTGTAGAAGAAAGGAAATTTCAAATGGCATTTGGTTTCGCAAATATAATTTAAGGATACAAAGGTAGGAGATTATTTTTTATTTCACATACTGTACTGTACAGTACAGTACAGTACAGTACAGTACAGTACAGTACAGTACAGTACAGTACAGTACAGTACAGTACAGTATGTATTGTTTCCTGCATGACTTTTATTTAAAATGTAATTGAGACCCGAACGGCAGTATACTGGTCGGGGGCCACTTTCGTTTTTGTACCGCTTCTTTACTTTTTGGTTGTTTCTTGTTTCCAATCGTCTGTGCTAAACGTCTGTCAATAAGTAACATCGCGCTAGCAATTTGCATTGTAAAAACAGTTTTCATTTGAGAATGACGGAAACTGGGCTTGGACGGAAACTGGTCCCTAAACAGTATATATTATAATAGGTTGTTGAAGACATTTCGATCAAAAACAACGAGTTGATATAAATGTACATGTACTGTACTGTATAATTTAATAGGTTAAATCTATCACACAATCGGCAAAATTGTCAACATCTCCGAGCCAGTCACACATTTTTTTTCACGTCATATTGTAGGGTGATTTAGACCGAGTCGTTCTTGTTTTTCACAATTGCATTATTTAATGTCCGTCCTGATCTTTGTTCGGCTACTGACAATCTCCTGCGTGTACACAGAGGGTAGCGAGCATTCTGGCTGCCATTTTCAACCGTCGCAGTTGTCGTTGGATGCACGTGCCGATGCACGATATGACTGGTTCGTGGTCGATTATTAAAAATATATCTACAATTTAATGCTAAATGTATGTAACGCAGTCTTGATTAAATATGGATTTTCGGCCCGCCATATGGGTTTTTTGGCCCTTCATATGGATTTTTGGCCCGCCGTTTCACGCGCTTATCTAATATGACCGCAGAGATAAGGCCTGTATTACACGAAAAACAGGCCGTTTTTGTTACTATATAAAGTAACACATGTAATAAAACGTATTATGACGGCCCGTCGGCCATAGCACGTATTATGACGGCCCGTCGGCCATACACCGTATTATGACGGCCCGTCGGCCATAACACGTATTATGGCGGCCAGTCGGCCATACAACGTATTATGACGGCCCGTCGGCCATAACACGTATTATGACGGCCCATCGGCCATACAACGTATTATAGCGGCCATACTACGTATTATGGCGGCCATACAACTTATTATGGCGGCCCGTCGGCCATACAACGTATTATGACGGCCCGTCGGCCATAACACGTATTATGACGGCCCGTCGGCCATAACACGTATTTTGGCGGCCCGTCGGCCACACAACGTATAATGACGGCCCGTCGGCCATACAACGTATTATGGCGGCCCGTCGTCCATACAACGTATTATGGCGGTCCGTTGTCCATACAACGTATTATGACGGCCCGTCGGCCATACATAGAGGTTATTAACTGGGGTAGGTGTGCCTCTTTGTGATTTGGCCCGAGATAGCCATATGAGGCCCGAGAGCTTTAGCTCGAGGGCATCATATGGCTGTCGAGGGCCAATGTCACAAAGAGGGACACCTACCCCAGTTAATAACCTGTGTATTACATGTGTAACCAAAACACTATTATTTTGGATAGATTATTAGAACTAAATTGCGCAAGGTCATTTTAAATACCTTTTATCTACTTGTGTACATTTTTTTTATTATTTTAAATTATCACTCTTTATTTAGATCCATTTTAATTCATTGATTTTACAAGAATAAAACAAACGTATGACGTTAATAGGATATGCCATTTAAAATCGGCAATTCGGTACCTTGTTGCCAAAACACCAATTCAACCCCCTTAATTAAAATTACACAGAAACGTTTCTGACGTCATCTTTGTAACAAAATCGTCATAATGGTGACGTTGTGTTTGCCAGTGACGTTTTATTCCACGTCATTGACTTTGTCAGTTTTTGTGTTTACGTTTGAGCTTGTAGAAGAAAGGAAATTTTAAATGGCATTTGGTTTCGCAAATATAATTTAAGGATAAAAAGGTAGGAGATTATTTTTTATTTCATATACAGTTCAGTACAGTATGTATTGTTTCCTGCATGCCTTTTATTTAAAATGTTATTGAGACTCGAACGGCAGTACTGGTCGGGGGCCACTTTCGTTTTTGTACCGCTTCTTTCCTTTTTGGTTGTTTCTGTTTCCAATCGTCTGCTAAACGTCTGTCGATAAGTAACATCGCGTTAGAAATTTGCATTGTAAAAACAGTTTTTAAATGAGAATGAATGACGGAAACTGGGTTTGGACGGAAACTGGTCCCTAAACAGTATATATTATAATAGGTTGTTGAAGACATTTCGATCAAAAACAACGAGTTGATAATGTACATGTACATGTACTGTATAATTTAATAGGTTACTGGCTTTATACCAGATATCGTCATTTCTATGTTGGTTCTTTAATATATCTTAATCAAAACTAGTCATCTCATAAATATTTTTGCCGATAGAGAAGCTTACCCCTTTGCCGTAAATATTCTGTGTTAACATTATTCCTATTCTCAGTAACAAGTGTCACGTGACCGTTGCTAAATATTGACTGAATTGGGCCGGTCGTCTCGAGCTGAATGCAGTAGTTATCGTCATGTTCAGTTTAATACCGAATAATCCATGTTTGAGATGATGAAAACGTGTTAAGTTATTAATTGAAACCTAAATATACCATTGCACATAAATACACAATAAAAAAAAATCTAGAAAAAAATTATATCTACAATTTAAAATGTTTTTTCAACTGTAGGTATTGGATGTAATTTACTTCACTTCGACGTTCATAATTTAAAGGGAAATAACTGTCCGCAAATGTAAATCTAGTTGTCTCCCTTGGCTGAAAATGTTTAGCACATGCTTTTAGTTTTTTGGCCCGTCAAATTGATTCGATGGTTCGACGTAAAAGGTCAGCTTTTTTAAAAGGAAATTTTCCTGCGTATGCGCATTAGTGCGTGATTCCCTCCGATTGTGTTTGTTTATAACGGTACTTATATAGGTAAACGGGTTGGTTTGAGAAAACATGTTAACATTTCTAAACTAGTTTTTACTCTCCAATCATCTGATGATAGTGTGTAGTGATTTGTAAACTGGGGTCGAAAAATAATCACAACATCGAGCGTTTTATTGATAATGACGAAATCTGGTAAATGACGATAACTGGTACACAACCAGTACAGTAAATCTATCACACAATCGGCAAAAATATTTTCAACATATCCGAGCCAGTCACTTTTTTTTCACGTCATATTGTAGGGTGATTTAGACCGAGTCGTTCTTGTTTTTCACAATTTCATTATTTAATGTTCGTCCTGATATTTGTTTGGCTACTAACGATCTACTGCGTGTACTCAGGGTAGCGAGCATTCTGGCTGCCATTTTCAACCGTCGCAGTTGTCGTTGGATGCACGTGCCGATGCACGATATGACTGGTTCGTGGTCGATTATTAAAAATATATCTACACTTTAATGCTAAATGTATGTAACGCAGTCTAGATTTAATATGGATTTTCGGCCCGCCATATGGGTTTTTTGGCCCTTCATATGGATTTTTGGCCCGCCGTTTCACGGGCTTATCTAATATGACCGCAGAGACAATGCCTGTATTACACGAAAAACAGACCGTTTTTGTTACTAAATATAGTAACACATGTAATAAGTACCGTTTTTGTTACTATATATAGTAACACATGTAATAAGTATTATTTCATGTGTTACTATATATAGTAACAAAAACGGTCTGTTTTTCGTGTAATACAGGAATTGTCTCTGCGGTCACATTGGCCCTCGACAGTCATATGAGGCCCTCGAGCTAAAGCTCTCGGGCCTCATATGGCTATCTCGGGCCAATATCACAAAGAGGCACACCTACCCCAGTTAATAACCTCTATTTATGACGGCCGGCCGTCGGCCATACAACGTATTATGACGGCCCGTCGTCCATACAACCTATTATGACGGCCCGTCGTCAATACAACGTATTATGACGGCCCGTCGGCCATAACACGTATAATGACGGCCCGTCGGCCATACAACGTATTATGACGGCCCGTCGGCCATACAACGTATTATGACGGCCCGTCGGCCATAACACGTATTATGACGGCCCGTCGGCCATACAACGTATTATGACTGCCCGTCGGCCATAACACGTATAATGACGGCCCGTCGGCCATACAACGTATTATGACGGCTAGTCGGCCATACAACGTATTATGACGGCCCGTCGTCCATACAACGTAACGTATTATGACGGCCATACAACGTAATATGACGGCCCGTCGGCCATACAACGTATTATGACGGCCCGTCGGCCATAACACGTATTATGAAGGCCCGTCGGCCATACAACGTATTATGACGGCCCGTCGGCCATACAACGTATTATGACGGCCCGTCGTCCATACAACGTATTATGGCGGCCCGTCGTCCATACAACGTATTATGACGGCCCGTCGTCCATACAACGTATTATGACGGCCCGTCGTCCATACAACGTATTATGACGGCCCGTCCATACAACGTATTATGGCGGCCCGTCGTCCATACAACGTATTATGACGGCCTGTCGTCCATACAACGTATTTTGACGGCCCGTCGGCCATACAACGTATTATGACGGCATGTCGTCCATACAACGTATTATGACGGCCCCTCGCCCATACAACGTCGGCCATACAACGTATTATGATGGCCCGTCGCCCATACAACGTATTATGACTGCCCGTCGGCCATACAACATATTATGACGCGTCGTCCATACAACGTATTATGACGGCCCGTCGGCCATACAACGTATTATGATGGCCCGTCGTCCATACAATGGCCCGTCGGCCATACAACGTATTATGACGGCCCGTCGTCCATACAACGTATTATGACGGCCCGTCGCCCATACAACGTATTATGACGGCCCGTCGGCCATACAGCATATTATGACGCGTCGTCCATACAACGTATTATGACGGCCCGTCGGCCATACAACGTATCATTACGGCCCGTCGTCCATACAATGGCCCGTCGGCCATACAACGTATTATGGCGGCCCGTCGGCCATACAACGTATTATGACGGCCCGCCGTCCATACAACGTATTATGGCGGCCCGTCATCCATACAACGTATTATGGCGGCCCGTCGGCCATACAACGTATTATGACGGCCCGTCGTCAATACGACGTAATATGACGGCCCGTCGGCCATAACACATATTATGACAGCACATGTGTTACTATATATAGTATCAAAAACGGCCTGTTTTTCGTGTAATACAGGCATTGTCTCTGCGGTCATATTGGATAAGCGCGTGAAACGGCGGGCCAAAAATCCATATGAAGGGCCAAAAAAACCATATGGCGGGCCGAAAATCCATATTAAAACTAGACTGCGTTACATACATTTAGCATTAAATTGTAGATATATTTTTAATAATCGACCACGAACCAGTCATATCGTGCATCGGCACGTGCATCCAACGACAACTGCGACGTTTGAAAATGGCAGCCAGAATGCTCCCTACTCTCTGAGTACACGCAGGAGATCGTTAGTAGTCGAACAAAGATCAGGACGGACATTTAATATGAAATTGTGAAAAACAAGAACGAAAATGTTGCCGATTGTGTGATAGATTTAACCTATTAAATTATACAGTACATGTACATTTATATCAACTCGTTGTTTTTGATCGAAATGTCTTCAACAACCTATTATAATATACTGTTTAGGGACCAGTTTCCTTTCAAGCCCAGTTTCCGTCATTCTCATTTAAAAACTGTTTTTACAATGCAAATTGCTAGCGCGATGTTCCTTATCGACAGACGTTTAGCACAGACGATTGGAAACAAGAAACAACCAAAACGTAAAGAAGCGGTACAAAAACGAAAGTGGCCCCCGACCAGTATACTGCCGTTCGGGTCTCAATTACATTTTAAATAAAAGTCATGCAGGAAACAATGTACTGTATTGTACAGTATGTGAAATAAAAAATAATCTCCTACCTTTTTATATTTGCGAAACCAAATGCCGTTTGAAATTTCCTTTCTTCTACAAGCTCAATCGTAAACACAAAAACTGACAAAGTCAATGACGTGGAATAAAACGTCACTGGCAAACACGACGTCACCATTATGATGATTTTGTTACAAAGATGACGTCAGAAACATTTCTGTGTAATTTTAATTAAGGGGGGTGATATGGTGTTTTGGAATTGCCGATTTCAAATGGCACATCCTATTATATTAACGTCATACGTTTATTTTATTCTTGTAAATCAATGAATAAAAATGGATCTAAATAAAGAGTCATATTAAAAAAAAATACACAAGTAGATAAAAGGTATTTAAAATGACTTTGCGCAATTTAGATCTAATAATCTATCCAAAATAATAGTGTTTTGGTTACACATGTAATAAACAGGTTATTTACTGGGGTAGGTGTCCCTCTTTGTGACATTGGCCCTCTGACAGCCATATGAGGCCCTCGAGCTAAAGCTCTCGGGCCTCATATGGCTATCTCTGGCCAATATCACAAAGAGGCACACCTACCCCAGTTAATAACCTCTATTTATGACGGCCCTTCGGCCATACAACGTATTATGACGGCCCGTCGTCCATACAACGTATTATGACGGCCCGTCGTCCATACAACGTATTATGACGGCCCGTCGGCCATACAACGTATTATGACGGCCCGTCGGCCATACAACGTATCATGGCGGCCCGTTGGCTATACAACGTATTATGACGGCCCGTCGGCCATAACACGTATTATGACGGCCCGTCGTCCATACAACGTATTATGACGGCCCGTCGGCCATACAACGTATTATGACGGCCCGTGGGCCATAACACGTATTATGATGGCCCGTCGGCCATAACACGTATTATGACGGCCCGTCGGCCATAATAGAGGTTAATAACTGGGGTAGGTGTGCCTCTTTGTGATATTGGCCCGAGGTAGACTATCAAGGACCAATGTCACAAAGAGGCACACCTACCCCAGTTAATGACCTGTTTATTACATGTGTAACCAAAACAATATTTTTTTGGATAGATAGAAAAACTAAAACATTTATCTACTTGTGTATATTTTGCTTAAAAGTGACTCTTTATCTATATTAATTTCTGTCATTGATTTACAAAAATAAAATAAACGTATGACGTTAATATACCTCAATCATAGGATGTGCCATTTGAAATAGGCAATTCGGTACCTTGTTCCCAAGCCACCAATTCAGCCCCTTAATTAAAATTACACTGAAACGCCATCTTGTAAGAACAACGTCATAATGGTGACGTTGATTTCCAAAGTGACGTTTTTATTCCACGGCCTTTACTTTGTCAGTTTTTCTGTTTACGTTTGAGCTTGTAAAAGGATTAATATTTCAAGAATAGGATTTGGATTCACAAATATAATTTAAGGATAAAAAGGTAGGAGAATATTTATTATTTCACGTAACGTTACATTTATTGTTTCCCGGATGACTTTTATTGAAATGTATTTGATTATCGAGACCAGAACGGCAATTCATATTAGACTATACACTAGCGGATCCAGGGGGGGGCGCACCCGGCGCGCGCCCCCCCTAAAAATTCCAGATCATACATGTATGTCCATGTTACTGTAGATATAATATCAAACAATTTCGATGCAAGCCCTCAGTATTAAAAAATTTCTCGCTCGCTTCGCTCGCACTACGCATAATGCCTAATGAGTGGTTTAATTAACACATTGTTAAATCCTTTTATTTGAAAATGGACTTTTTTTATTCATACATATCCATGTTACTGTAGATAAAATATCAAACAATTTCGATGCACGCCCTCAGTATTTATTTTTTTCGCTCGCTTGACGCATAATGGCTAATGAGTGGTTTAATTAACAAATTGTTAAAACCTTTTATTTTAAAACGGACTTTTTTATTCATACATGTATGTTCATGTTACTGTAGATAAAATATCAAACAATTTCGATGCACGCCCTCAGTATAAAAAAAATTCTCGCTCGCTCTACGCATAATGACTAATGAGTGGTTTAATTAACACATTGTTAAATCCTTTTTTTTGAAAACGGACTTTTTTTTATTCATACATGTATGTCCATGTTACTGTAGATAAAATATCAAACAATTTCGATGCAAACCCTCAGTATATTTTTTTTTTCGCTCGCTTCGCTCGCTCGACGCATAATGGCTAATGAGTGGTTTAATTAACACATTGTTAAATCCTTTTATTTGAAAACGGACTTTTTTTTATTCATACATGTATGTCCATGTTACTGTAGATAAAATATCAAACAATTTCGATGCACGCCCTCAGTATTTATTTTTTTTCGCTCGCTTCGCTCGCTCGACGCATAATGGCTAATGAGTGGTTTAATTAACACATTGTTAAATCCTTTTATTTGAAAACGGACTTTTTTTATTCATACATGTATGTCCATGTTACTGTAGATAAAATATCAAACAATTTCGATGCACGCCCTCAGTATAACAAATTTTTTTCGCTCGCTTTGCTCGCTCGACGCATAATGGCTAATGAGTGGTTTAATTAACACATTGATAATTCCTTTTATTTGAAAACGGACTTTTTTACCCTATCAATGCACTACCGCAACCGTTTTATGAGGCTAGAAACGGACCCGAAAATTTACCAAAATCTTACGCCCCCCCTAAGCTGAAATCCTGGATCCGCCCCTGCTATAATCAGTCCGTAGCCAGGCCTGAAATTTAACCGAGGCAAATCCCTTTCTGGGGATGTCCCGTGACAAGCAAACTCCACCCCACCCACACTCAGATTATTATTTTGTACGTGTGTGTGATTTCTGTGATAAAAAAAAAAGGTCTGCCTCAGCGTAACTACGGGCCTGATAATAGATTTTTGAAGACAGTTCGATCACATTAAAAAAAAACGACGCATTTGTACAGTACCTGTATAATTTAATATGTTAAATCTGTCACACCTTCACCAAAAAATATTTAGGTACGTATAGTATGGTCGTCTTTTCGTTGGTAAACGGGTCAGCACTATCTTCGAATTACTGTAGTATTTTCACACGAAACTGACTCCTTCCTACTCAAAATTATCGCATGACAGACTCTTGTTTGGCCCTGATCCATCTGTTTTCGTAAAGGTTAAAAGGAAGAAGTTCTAAATGCTTATTTAGTTCTTCAGGTTGGATTTCCTCGAGCCGTTCAACATTTCAGAGCCTGTCACACATTTTTGTTCATATCATATTTACTGAATCGTTCTTGTTTTTCATTATTCCACAATGTCATTAATGTCCATCCACATCTCTGTATCTTCTTATGACGATCTCCTGCATACACTGTGGTAATCTTGACATGGTAGCGGGAATTCTGGCTGCCATTTTCAACCGACACAGTTGTCGTTGGATGCACGCGCTTGTGTAATATGACCGCATAGATATTAGATAATGCCTGTATTACACGAAAAAATGGCCGTTTTTGTTACTATATATAGTAACACATGTAATAACGTATTATGACGGCCCGTCGGCCTACGACGTTTACTGAAGTTACCTTGTACTGCAAGTATTCCCAAACAGTATCACTTAAAAAGTGCAAATTGTTTCTTTCTTTGTGAACTGTACCAATGCTTCTCCAATGCGCAAAGGATTGCACCACAAAACACCATGAAAAAGAGTTGGCCCCATATTTCCCTTGTTCGTCGTAACAATAGCTTATATCGTCTGTCTAACATTTATAAAAACATCCATGCTTATAACAATTTTTAGCATTTTCTCTCATCTTCAAATACATACACCACATTGTTATCTGCATGGCTTTTCAGCCGAAACAGACCCCTTATATCATCTGTCTAGCAATTATTAAATCCGCCACACCTATAACAATGTTCTATAATATATGCACATTAATTTCGGTTGAACATGTTATCTATATGGCACTTATAATCATGGTTTTAATCCGTTTCTATTTATATTCAACTTAGTTCAAATGTTCGTACTTCAAATACAAACAACATATTAGTATGGCTTGTCAGCCAAGACGGACACATTGTATTATCTGTCTAGCAATAACGATAGCATCGGATCGTTGTCCTTAGCATTCTCGGACTTCCAATACCGTGTTTAAAACCAACGGCCAACAAACGGTCACACAAGCCATAGCAATCTGCTTGAAAACCCGCTCTTGATCTAAAACTGTGCTTTCTTAATTCAGTTTGTGTAAATCATTTGACGCGAGTTTATAGTATAGCATTCGAAGTTTATTACCAACTTCCCGTGTTCACCATTAGGCAACATTACCCAAATGGACAATCTATTATGCGACCTTCCCCAATACAACTCGGCAATCTTCATAAAGTTTGTCTCATACCAGATGTGCAACCTGTGTAGCATGGAAATTACTAGTCAAGAAAAATACAATAAAGTAAAAACCAATATCAGCTATTGCATTTTTAAAAAACGCCCTTCATGTAATATAACACAAAGAAACGATTCCACATGCCAAATCTAATACCGTTATTTGCCGGACAACGAAACCACAAAAAAAAGTTACAAACAACTCCCAGTCAGACTTATGTGACAAAGTCAGCAATCGTCCTAAATGAGTCCAATAAATGTCCCATGCAAGATGTATAACCGTGCAGGACGGAACTCTCTAGGCATGAAGCATACTACCGATATATACCAACATGTCAAAAAATATATACTGTGTATAATCACAATCGGTGTAATACTTATCTTTCAGCAACCCAGTTCTACTTCTTTTCCCCACACTATACGTTGCCAACAACCCCAGAACTCCGATTCATCATATCACAGATTTCTGAAATGACCAAATGTACTATTATCAAACCATCAAATACACAGTACACTGTTACAATTATGAAAGCACAATAATTTCCACAACATAGAATATATATCACTCGTTCTCTTTGTTCCGCATTACTTCGTTATACTATTGTCAGATTGATACGTGTAAGAGCAACCACCTGGAACCTGTATAGTATATTATTATATACATAATTCTATTGCAATTTGTATCACAAAACCACTCGCAACACAATGTAAAACACAAAATACGTGAAATACAAAATGCATCCACACTGAACTTGTATGAGGACTCATTTTGATGAATTTGACATAAACGTGTCTGTAAACCTTCATTTGAAACTTTATGTTGTATATAATAGCATAATGAATAGAAGTTCATTTTTAAAACGCGGCAAATAACAGCACACAATATATTCAAAACAAACAACCGCATCTGTGTAATCAAAGTGATTTATATAACACATACACAATCTCAATCATACAACAACGTGCAGAGAGATGTATAATTTCTGACGGCAATACTGAAAGTATTGTACATAGCAACATTTAAGAAAAGGTCGTTAAAACCATAGACAATTGAATGTCCGAATTGTCCAACTAAATGTTCCAATTATTAAACAAATCACAATAGCTTACATGTTATATTTTCGAGCAACAGTAAATAAACACGCGTGTATCAAAAGCGAAATACGTTCCTATAACAAAACTTATCTTTTACTTATTGTCTTCCACGTGCGTTATCATGTAACGTCTTACAACACAGTTAATTTTGCATAGCTCTGCATATGTAGCAGGACCCGTCTGGACCACTGTAGGACTTAATGAATTTTCTTAAAAATATTTTCTTTGTCAAACTTGATGTCTGTTGCACGAAATATCCAACAAAAAACAGGGGGTTGACCAATTTGCTTTTTTTTTAATATCAATAGTTTGAAGAGACCCTCTTGAATTTGTCCATTTCACTGACATTTTCAAATGTATCACTACCCAGTATTAGATTCTTAGATCTGGGCTCAGAAACATTCAGGCATATCCTAACCTGTATGAAATCATGAACTTGTCCCATTCTTGTCACCTGCAACAAAAAAAGAGAAAATATTTGCACATTTTAAGAAATAAGCAAGAACCCAATAACACAGATCTTTTTTTAAGCTCCAGAAAGTTCCTACCGTGACTGGCAAGGGAAATAACTGTTTAGTGAGACCTGTAAGCACGTTTGTCTCGCCACATTCACATACCAACACTGAACGCTGGCTGATTTCACTACACCGCTGCACGAATATCATACTATTATTTATGAACTTATACCACTGTATGCCGATACAATATAAATAATCTTTCTGACTCGCTAACTTAGAAAAAAAGCATCTAAGTTGTTGTCAATGCCCGCCATTATCAAAAAACGCCCAAATTTAACTAAGGTTTAGACGTGTTAACCCGCCTTCGTCCAGAACTTGAATGACCAGAGGTCAAACACCACGTCACACATCACCTGAACTGACCATTACAAGCAGACGACGCGTTTATATAACTTTGCTTACCCAATGAGAGAAAATACTCCGTTCAAACGAAATAAATAATATTGAAGTTGGTAGTAAACCAAGAGAAAAAACCCTCCCATTTGCTTTAGGTAAACGCCCACATGCCCTATATAAAGCTATAGTATCTTTAAAGAAACCAACCCGCCCATTAATGGCAAAATTACACTACAAAACCGTTTATCCAAACTCTATCCAGGTGTTTAGGTCATATAATAGCGAGCACAGCTCGCGTCGCGAGCGCAAGCGAGCTCCTATGGTATCATGCAGGCGAAAAGTAAACATACCCATCCATCCTTTTGAAAAGTCTTGGGTCATTTACGGCAGTTTATGGGCGACTTCAACCGTAAAGTAGCATATTTCGTTACGAAATTAACAAGATAAGCTTTCGTAGAAATCATTAAGAATGGTGGTTTCCAAGCAGAATGAGGTGAAAAAACATTAAAAACCTTTCTCGAACCCATCCAAAAATGACAATGAAATTGCATTTTTACCTATGTCGCCAAAACGGCCATTAACCGGAAGCATAGCCCAAAGTGTTACCTTGCGCGTTGTTCATTGGCGAAAATTCGTCAACACATTTCACACTTTAATAAAAGTAGATTTCGTGTCGCAGAAATGTATATGTCTTGCTAACCGATTAGGATAAACAAACGATTTGGTTAAAAACTATCTTTCATTTGTTTATTTTCCCGTCACATTATGACGTATGGTCTGTTAGAAAACACTTTGTGAGCAAGATGCTTATTACCGATCCATCTTTTTTTTATTTCTTTTTTCTTCCTTTCTCTCTTCCAATACTATTGACGTATTATACACATACTTAATATGAAATAGGTTAAACCTATAGGGCGAGCACAGTTCATGTTTGATTGTGCCGCTGCGTATGTATGCACCGGTATGTGCATGTCTAGCTGCGAGAATCGTAGCTCTTATGGCGTGTACCTATACCATGGTAGGTACATACCACCATAAGAGTCATGATTCTCACGTCTAGTGCAAGTCTACTTGTACGTGTCTTATGAATCGTGACATCCCACCCCAACAAATTTCAATTCGTGTGTGTGTGTGTGTGTGTGTGTGTATTTCTAAGGATTATAATCCGTCCGCCTACGACAGGCGTCGTACCCGACGATTATAGGCACAATGGAGTCTGGACTTTTATCTGTGTGTTTGTGTGTGATGTGATGATATGTCTACTTGAAGCAGCGAACTCAATGGTTTCTTTATAGTGCTGCCACACTGGAATACCACACCGTAGTAGACATGATACCCCCAGTCACATTATTCTGACACTGGTCAATCAGTCGTAGCACTACCCATTATTTGCTCGTCAGGCAAGGGTTCCATTTTTAAAGTATCTTGTATGACGCGGTCAGGGGACTCGAACCCACGACCTCCCGAATGCAAGGCAGACGCTCTAACCAGTACACCACAATGCTTCGGTCAAATTTCAATTCGTTCCCAGACAGGACAGATATGACATGGAACGAACTTCGAACGGCTATCTAGTCATGATCCAGTCTGGATCGACATTGGCTGAATCACCAACCGTCATAAAAGCTGCTACTACATCAGTGTATGTAAGCTATATACATAAACCGTGATGCACGCGTATACTTTTTTGCTGAACAACATGTAATTACGGTTTCAACGTTATGTCATTACGAAAAATGTATATATATGATTTAAGCTTTTTTTTATTTGAATATACGTCTAATATACGTATTGTCTTCAACGTATGTTAAATTGATTCATACGTATTGTCTAATCATTATGATGATGTATGTTTGAGAAAAGTACAATGATTTTAAAACATAGGAATTTGTTGTTTCCTACTTGACATTTAATAAATGGTGGTCCATTTTCAGAATATTAGTTCAATATTTAGTTGACTATGTCTGGGGGTGGAGGACACCGGGTCCGACGTTTTTCATCAATATATTCTGAAAATGCACCAAATTCATCAAATGCTATGTAGAAAAGACGTTGGTTTGTTTCACTGTTCTTGACGTTTAGCACTAGCTGTGCTCAAGATACTTATTAGTTTCTACATCTACATTTTAAGAAACTGAGTGTCCTATTTGACCCTAATGTTTCTGTCGGTGGTAGAAAAACAAAAATAGTGAAATGATAGGACAGAGAAAAGCATAGATCGATTGAAGCAGAAGACAGGTAAAGTTTCCAAACCGTGTTTTCATCACCTTCAAATTTGAACTACTCCGTAGCATCAGACCAAACCGGATGACCGGTTACAGGTACACTGGCATAGGAACGTTTCATTTATATGGGGGTCCAGTGGAAACATCAAACTTTGTTAAAAGTAACAACAAAAAAAAGAGAAGTGAAGCACCAATAGTGGCGCGAAAATTTAACATTTTAAGTGAAAAATCTGTGTGAAAAGTGGGGTAGTCCAGGTAAAATACATGACATAGTTAGGGTTATTTTCATATAACATTTGTAATGATGTTAAACAAGTGTCAAATTTCAAAGCTTTTCGACAATTCATTTTTGAGAAATGAGGAAAAAACAAAAACTTCAACGAAAACGTCAAAACTCGTAGACGGACGAACGGATAGACGGACAGACACATGGAAATCGCCAAACTGTAAGCCTGGATTTGCTACTCAATCCAGCCAAAAATAAAAAATACAAATTCTGTACATTATTATGGTGGAGTCTAAACCCGACAAATTTGCTAACCCTAATTATGTCATGTATTTTACCTGGACTATCCCCCTTTTCACACAGATTTTTCACTTAAAATGTTAAATTCGCAATCCGGCTTTCGCGCCACTATTGGTGCTTCACCTTTATTTATTTTTTTGTTACTTTTAACAAATTTTGAGGTTTCCAGTCGGCAAATCGTTTGTTGACAATAATCACCAAAGTCACGGTTAATACGTCCCTTTACAAATTTTGATGATCTATAAGGCATTTATTCTAAAACCGCAGTGTCCGAATTGACCCGGTCTATACCCAGTCAGATCTTGTTGATCGCCGACACGATCGGCACACGTATTCAGGATTGTTTTACGAAACAGTTATTTTAACTTCATAGCAAGCGAGGTAAAGACTTCAGAATATTACACAGCGTACTTCAAAATAAGCTGAAATCTTATTCCGGAGAATAGGCAGCAACAACCTTTTACAAAGGATAGTAGCTTATACGATAACCATTACTGACGAAACCTTTTAAATATTATATGAAGACTATAAAGGCCATGTATATTTCTTAAATATATAAATCCAAGAAAGATGGAAGATATGCGTTTGATGGTGTTGCAACAAGAGAAATAAATTATACAATTAACTGGTTACAAATCTCAATCACTATCCTAGGAGAACACTACAGCGTATGAATATATTTTACGCAAGATCACGTGATGATCATGTGATGATGATGATTGATCTATGTATAGAACGCACAGCTAAACGATGAAACAATAGATGAAATAGCTATATAAATAATATATAACTTAAACAATGTATCGAGGAAATTATTTGAAATTTCTAAATGACATTACCTTATTTGTATCCGCACTAGAAAAGAAGAAACATCTGTTAAAATATGGGTCTTCTTTTTCAGGCAATGCGTCGATTCATCAGTGAGACTGTAGTAAGGATTCGTGAAAAAACACGGTAACTATAGCTTGGTGAACACGTTCACCATGCTAAAAACCGGTAATATTTAAAAACCGGAGATTTGTCAGATAAAACCAGAGTCGAATATATTAAATGTTTATTCCACTTCCATCTCCTCGTCGTCTTTTTATGAAACGTCAACGCTTATGACAGCATCTAAGTTCGATGGTTTGCCAAAACATAGTAATATAAAATCCTCCATCGTGTTGTTTAGATGGTTCTTTGTATTTCCACCGTTTAGAAAATGTGTTTTGTCAGTGTAGATCTGTAAAATCAAATTCAAACAAAATAAAAGACCACATATTTCGGCAAGGGAGATAATTTGATACATATGCTACTGGTATGAAGACTATCAACGTTATGATATTGTTAATATGATATGATGTGGTATGGTATGGTATGGTGTGGTGTGGTGTGGTGTGGCGTGGCGTGGCGTGGCGTGGTATGGTATGGTGTGGTGTGGTGTGGTGTGGCGTGGCGTGACGTGGCGTGGCGTGGCGTGGCGTGGTGTGTCGTGACCTGACATGACATGACATAACATGAAATTGACATGACATGACATGATAAAACGATTAAAACAAAGTTATACTTAAAAAAAACACTATCAATAAAATCATGTGTAATTTAAACTAAACATATGTATATACACATAATCATAGATTTTAACCCGAGGGAAAGCGTTTTCGGGAACTAAAAGTACACACGGCATTTCAAGCTGCACATTAATTAAATATATGTTACCTAGTATTTGATGCATTATAATCAAAAATGAGATATACGCAAAACCAAGTTGCTAAACGTAGAACAAGTTAAATAATTATTAATAATGATTTGCAAAAATACAAGTTATATGCAACACTTACAAGTTAGATACAACACTTATAAGTTATGTACAACACTGACAAGTTATATGCAACACTTACAAGTTATATACAACATTTACAAGTTATATACAACACTTACAAGTTATATACAACACGTACAAGTTATATACAAAACGTAAAAGTTATATATACAAAACTTACAAGTTATATACAACACAAGTTATATACAAAAGCTAACAAGACGCAGGGATTAAATAATCAAATTTGTTGTGTGTTCTTGCAACTTATATTAATTTCGTTCGACGGCTTCCTGGGTAGAACCAGTACTAAGCAATGTGGATTTATTGTCTTGCTCAATGATAAATAACATGGTCACGGAGAGGATCAAACCCACGACCTCTCGACCTGGAGTCCGACGCCCTACCATTGGATCACGCACTCCACTCTAAGGCACGTCAATATATGTAACTCACATAACGACTAACCTGTGTTTTGAAATACAGATCCTCTTCAGTTAATGCTTTCATTAATTGAGCTGAGTTCTGGAAATGTACATTATCTAAAAAAGAAAGACAACGAGTTAGACGTTCGTGCTTTTCGCAGATAATTATAACCAGCGAACATAATGAACGTGAACTAAATTTGAATATAATGCCAAAAGGTAGGTCAAGATGACGAACGTTTTTTTTAATTCTGAAGATAGTAACTTTATAATTACCATAGTTTTGTTACACAATTAACAAAACGCTATTATAACCTTAAACTGTCTATGTCAATGTCATCACAACGTCAAAAATAGAGGCCACATTTTAAAATGGACTTACATGGACACATTTCAAGAAGTGTGATTTATTGTTGAAAAACAGGTCAATGCCATCTGGACTAGTTCGAACATCTCAAAAGTTATTCCCGTTCCTTCATGAACGTAATGCAGTTGGTTAACACATCTGAAGGAGTAAATCTTGATTTAATTACCGTAATAAACACATACCATACGTCTTTACTGATCGATTTTTAAATGTTTTGTAAAAAACGAAACACTTTTTATCTCTAAATTGGACAAGCAAAGAGTAAACAGAGAAAAGCAAATACATATTTTAGGTTAACTTTACAAAATGTTAATATCGGGGAAACGCGTTTGACTCGATTAAACATAATAAGTCATTTCAGCGAGGATTATATCATATGAATTGTTTACAGGCATTCAGCCCAGTCCAATAAGATGTCACGAATATGCTTTATATATTTAAATATATGGTAGAATAACGAAGCAAATAACATAAAATTTAACTTGTATTATATATTTTATTTAAGTACAGATTTATATTCAAGCCTATTTAAAGGCAAAATGACACTGAATTATTAAATCAAGATTTTAATGTCTGATATTCAAAATTGTCTTGTGTGCATGTAAAACATATATTAACCGAATATTATGTTGCTAGAAGTCTGTTGCAAACAGTTTACTTGCAATAAATACACTCACACTCTAAATAAAAACATTGTATGTTATTATTTCGTCTTTCTTTAAAATTGGCAGAAGCAGCAGTTTTCTCCACATATCTGTAATAGATGGTATATAAACACATGTTCATGATTATCCTTTTACAAACCTTTTTCGTACTTTAGTTAGCCATACTGGCATGATTGCTGGCAAACAGCGAAATTTAAGACAAAGAATATTTACTTAAATGTGTTAGTGTTTATTTGTATGGTACAACAACATATAATCAGAATACAATGATGCTTATTTAAGTATAACAATGTGGAAATATCCATGCCTATGTGGTAAATAAAAAATATAATAATGTATAATGTAAATCACATATCAGCCCAGTATATTGGTGGCCATTCTGAAAAGAAAAAAAGTTTTTCCGGTCCACTTCAGAAGTAGATATACACATCGTACAAGAAATGTAGCATTCAAGGACCACAGTCAACCACAAACACGCACAGAAACAAACAACATCTACAGAGATGAATACAAGGCAAGATATGATATCACAAACATAAAAGGGTTGACTATAGACCTACCGCCTTGGAACGGTCAGTGGCAAAAGAAGGCCTCTGGGGGTTTAAACCAGGTTTAACTTGTGTTCAATATATTTGTCAAACTCTACAAGTATGTCATACGTGGTACTTTTAACATAATATATAAATAATATATAAAATTAGTGTGTTCAGCATACGGCTGAACTATAAAGTCTACTTACATTCGCTAGACCCTTCCTCTATTGGTATTTGAACTCTAAAGTAGTAAAAATCGAACAGGAAAAAAGCATTCAAGGATGACAGCCAACCACAAACACACAACGAAACAACTGAATTGGGTTTTAAGGCGCAACAACACATGAAAAGGTTATATGGCGCCTAACAGGCATGAACATGCCAGGCTCATCTTCCATGTACATCGAGATAAAATATGGAAAATGGGCCTAGAACCTTCTCACCCTGAACTGCAGAGTTGCTGCAAATTCTATCGTAGAAACTCCATTTATGCTGGAGCCAAGTTTATTGTTTTTCTGCCACTGCTCTTTTGATGCGAGCGAGATAGCACCTGAAAAAATGCAGGGATCATGATGAAGACCTTTAATGAATATGAACACAAAATGATAAAATGAACATGAATTTGGGGGGTTTCTACACCTCTGCCTACCCCTCCAAAGGGATCTGCAGTGGCCCTATTCTTTGCCCCGTGACCAAACGGGGGCACCCGGGAACCACACGGGGCTCACAACGAAACAAAAAACAACTATATATAAAGATGAATAAAAGGCAAGATAAGACATCACAAACACAAAAGGGTTGACAATAGGGCTACCGCCTTGGAACGGTCAGTGGCAAAAAAGGCCGTTGGGAGTTTAACCAGGTTCTAAGGTGAACCCAAAACGTCTACTTACATTCGCTAGAGCCTTCCTCTATTGATATTTGAAAATATTCCGGGACTGGCAAAATTATTCCTTCAAGTTTATTTCTTAATGCTTCGTTGTCTTCCAGTGTTGCTATTCCTTTAAACGTACAATGGATAGCCATTTTTATCGAGATAAAAAAACAAAAAACACACGCAGCTATACAATATGTGTAACCATCAGTCCATACTTAAATATATCTTATTTGCCCAACCCCAACAACTCAGACGGGTAGGTATGATAAGCAGATTATTTTGCGAATGCTGTTTAAAGTTAAACTGTTTGTTTGAACACTACTTTTTGTACTTATTAAAGACGAGTTTAGTATACTGGATGTCTTTTGCAATGCTGAAAAAATCTTAACTTTGTACATACAATTCCCATCTAAAAACAACTGTTAAACCGAATTTGGAGTCTGACCGTTTTTTATTTTTGACCGGTCGCGTTCGGGCAAGCATACATAATTTTAATTATGGCCTCATTATTCTATTGGTGCTAGCGTTAACCTTTTGTTGCTGTCTTTATGTACATTTAAATAAAATGTAATATATATTTTTCAAACAAAATAGTTTAACAAATAACATTTTACATTTCTAATCACTCTTAAGTTTAATATACATGTATATTCGTTCCTAGACTAACTGCTTGTTCTGTTTATACATGAGAAACCAGAAGGATTGCTTATTTCCATCGTATGTTTCTGTATTTACTCAGTATGATGTTTAAACCTCTTGCAACCCGGGTTAGATTTAACATAAGCTGGTCGTCTACTTAAATAAGTATCTTCTCCGGTTGATTTCCGGTTGATTTCAGCATTACATTTAAATCCTCCTTAAAGGCCTAGTCTTCCGTCTATTCCAGCCGTAATTGTGGGGCAATAAACTCCTTAGGAAACAACAATACAATCAGCAGTAATCAGTAGATTAATGTATGGGATATTAGAAAAAATATGTCACGGTGAATATGAGGTCCTTCAGAGATAAAGACAACACGACTGTGAAATAAACCTGTATTTGACAAACGATTACTGCGATATATAGGTGGAAATTAGCTTTGCATCGTGTTATGTAATACACAAAGACTGAGTTGTTCTGCACTTACTTGAGCCATTTTCGATTGAATATAGAAGGTAGGATGGGACATCCGGTCCTTTACAGCCCAGTATGTAATATAGATGGTAGGATGGGACATCCGGTCCTTTACAGCCCAGTACGTAATATAGATGGTAGGATGGAATGGGACATCCGGTCTTTTACAGCCCAGTACGTAATATAGATGGTAGGATGGAACATCCGGTCCTTTACAGCCCAGTACGTAATATATATGATAGGATGGGACATCCGGTCCTTAACAGCCCTGTACGTAATATAGATGTTAGGATGGGACATCCTGTCCTTTACAGCCCAGTACGTAATATAGATGGTAGGGTGGGACATCCGGTCCTTTACAGCCCAGTACGTAATATAGATGGTAGGATGGAATGGGACATCCGGTCTTTTACAGCCCAGTACGTAATATAGATGGTAGGATGGGACATCCGGTCCTTTACAGCCCAGTACGTAATATAGATGGTAGGATGGGACATCCGGTCCTTTACAGCCCAGTACGTAATATAGATGGTAGGATGGGACATCCGGTCCTTTACAGCCCAGTACATAATATAGATGGTAGGATGGAACATCCGGTCCTTTACAGTCCAGTACGTAATATAGATGGTAGGATGGGACATCCGGTCCTTCACAGTCCAGTACGTAATATAGATGGTAGGATGGGACTTCCGGTCCTTTACAGCCCACTACGTAATATAGATGGTAGGATGGGATGGGACATCCGGTCCTTTACAGTCAGTACGTAATATAGATGGTAGGATGGGACATCCGGTCCTTCACAGTCAGTACGTAATATAGATGATAGGATGGGACATCCGGTCCTTTACAGCCCAGTAAGTAATATAGATGGTAGGATGGGACATCCGGTCCTTCACAGTCCAGTACGTAATATAGATGGTAGGTCGGGACATCCGGTCCTTTACAGCTCAGTACGTAATATAGATGGTAGGATGGGACATCCGGTCCTTTACAGCTCAGTACGTAATACAGATGGTAGGATGGGACATTCGGTCCTTTACAGCCCAGTACGTAATATAGATGGTAGGGTGGGACATCCAGTCCTTTACAGCTCAGTACGTAATATAGATGGTAGGGTGGGACATCCGGTCCTTTACAGCCCAGTACGTAATATAGATGGTAGGGTGGGACATCCGGTCCTTTACAGCTCAGTACGTAATATTTTCCAGTTGGGGTAAAGGTTGTCTCTACGTATTGGCATTTGTCATTGATCTAGCACGATAAAAACTTGATCTGTCGAAATGTTCTGAAACAATATACAGGTTTATAGCTTATGCGCATTTGCAAGTTCCTTTTACTTTCAATGTTCGCCCACATTGACGTGTTGTTAAATCATTGTACTGGGAATACTATTTTGCATACTCGTTAGGGACTTGTGCAAGTCGCTGTTCATGTCCTAGGAATGTTGTCATGTGATGTTAACATTATAGTATTTGCGTTTCATTGTGACAAATTCCCACGATTTTAGGACAGTATGTTTGTTTCAAATAAATGTGTTTGATAAAAAAATAAATGTTAACTCTTATTGTTTTGCTCTTATTATTCTTTTTTTTATATTAAAAATGCGCAATATTGTTACGCGGAAGCATTCGTGGATATATATGGCCATCCGTAAGCATCGACACTTCCTCACTTACAAGTCGAGATCCCAGTGGAATTCGAACCCGCATGTATACGCCATTTAAATCGTGAACGTTACATTTAAGGCATTTACATGGAGAGACTTTCAAACTGGTCAGAACGTAATAGTGACACATTTTATATTTAAAATAAAACAGAAAATGATTTGCAAACAACCATTGTTTTTAAAAGTAATAACACTATATGTCTAATTAGCACAGTGCTAACTCTCCCCTTCGTCCTTCACATACTTACAAAGTTAAATATGGTTAAACTAAGGACAAGTTAAATGTAAGTAAAGAAAAACAGCGGGAAATCATAAGTATTTGCATAAAATATATGTAATGATTTTAAAATGTTTACTACTCTCAGTGACGTATATATATAGCATGAAGGCTACCTAAACATTTAATTTTGAATAAGTAAACGTTTATCCATCTCGAAACAGAATTGTGGAATATAGCATAGAGCCCAACTTAAGATAAGTAAACTTTCATCCATCATGTATCACACACATTTATATAAGCCGTTGCAGAAGTTCTTTAAGGATTTCTGTGTGAAAGCTCCACCACTGAAATAGCTAGAGAATGGAACCAATAGTCCACTAGTACTGCCGTGTTCTTGACTGGTCATACTAGTTCGTATGGCTGTAATAAGTTCGTAATCGTAGCATGGCCGGTTGCTGATATTTCCTTCGTATTTGCACAGTGCAATCATTTAAATGAGAGAAAACACTGTCAGAATGACTGGTGTACTCTAACTACCAGTTATCAGAAATTAGAGTATGACAGACAGATGAAATAGACATGTTACAAATCAAACAGAGTACGGTCTCATCTCATTGGTTGATTTAAAAACTTCGATGGACTATGTCCATCTCGATGTTTAAATGAGACCATACTCTATTATCGTGTACGGAAATCATCGTGTACGGTGATTTCCAAATTTCTTCTTTCGTACTCGTTTTATCGCTATTCATTTTTTTCCCACTGATATATACAGCCGTTATTGTGCAACATCACGTTTACTTTTTTGTCCGCCAGGCCAAGATAACCTGAGCAACCATTTTAATTATGGTTATTGCAGTGTTTTTTTTCCGCTGTAAAACCTTAATACAACAATCGATTCCCCGCTGTAAGAACAAGGCGATATAAACAACGTAATTCTGATGGTCAACACATACGTTTCGTACACTGGATTGTTCGTACGCATACTTCTTCGTGCACTGGATTGTTTGTACACATATGTGTTCGTGCACAGGGTTATTCGTACACATACTTGTAGTTGTTCATACACTGTATGTTTCGTACACAGACACCAGTCGTATTATGATTTAGACCCATATTTACTAACTTACATCTGTTATATTATGAATGTCAGACGGATTTGCCCTATTTTCATCAGTACATCATCTTTGACTGAGGTTTATTTAAAGAATGTGTAAACTGTGTTCACTTTACGCACATAAAATAAGTTACCTATATAAATGTCTCATTCTGCGATCTCCCATCTTTGTCGCAATGAACTATCTGAAATAATAATATAGTGTGCCATTAGAAAGGAAGCTATATACATTAAAATTTGGTTATAGGCGTAAGTTGTCAAAGCGGAACTTCATCATTTCTGAATTTCGTGTTACAATGTGTACTGTGATTAAAGGTCAACAACAGGACAGTTTTTTCCTTTCTCTAACTGTCTGCAACCTTTCTTTTATACAACATCTTGGGATTTCTTTGAAATGTTATGTGGAATTAAGTATGCAGTATATAAATTATTTAGCGGAAATTCCCGATTTGCTTTTCTTTTTCCCTTTAGTATATGATTGTTGGTTGTAAGAATGATAGCAATAGATTATCAATGATGACTTACCACGAACTCATTTGTAGTTTTAAGCAACGAAGTTTTAATTGTGAGATATGGTTATATTTGAAAAAACAAACATGCACAATATGACGGAAAGAGACCAACCGCAAAATGAAAACAAAACATAAATGAGAGACGAAGCCTCCGCTATTTCAATTTAACCTCCTGCTTGTGTCTATGAAATATATTAAACAGTTGTTTGATGGAAAATGTCATTAACTATGTTGTGTAATGTCCTAAATCAGCGTGATACGATATAATATATATTTTGTATGGACTTAATCGCATATAGCTAACTAATATGTAGTTTGTATGGACTTAATCGCATATAGCTCACTAATATGTAGTTTGTATGGACTTAATCGCATATTGCTCACTAATATATAGTATCAAAACGTAATAAGGATTTGATTTTAATGAGATTGGATAACCTTAGGATACTTTTCATGAACTAAAGTAATGCGATTACATGTAATCAAGTAAGATACAAATCAAAATTCGAAACGTAGCATTTACATAACACAGTCAACTAAAACACAATTACACAAACCAAAACAAACAACAATTACACGAACCAAAATAAACAACTATTACACGAACCAAAATAAACAACAATTACACGAACCAAAACAAACAACAATTACACGAACCAAAATAAACAACAATTACACGAACCAAAACAAACAACAATTACACGAACCAAAACAAACAACAATTACACGAACCAAAATAAACAACAATTACACGAACCGAAACAAACAACATTTACACGAACCATAACAAACAACAATTACACGATCTAAAAAACAATTACACGAACCAAAACAAACAACAATTACACGAACCAAAACAAACAACAATTACACGAACCAAAACAAACACTAATTACACGAAACAAAACAAACACTAATTACACGAACCGAAACAAACAACATTTACACGAACCATAACAAACAACAATTACACGAACCAAAACAAACACTAATTACATGAAACAAACAACAATTACACGAACCAAAACAAACAACAATTAGACGAACCAAAACAAACACTAATTACACAAAACAAACAACAATTACACGAACCAAAACAAACAACAATTACACGAACCAAAACAAACAACAATTACAAGAACCAAACAACAATTACACGAACCAAAACAAACAACAATTACACGAACCAAAACAAACAACAATTACACGAACCAAAACAAACGACATTTACACGAACCAAAATAAACAACAATTACACGAACCAAAACAAACAACAATTACACGAACCAAAACAAACAACATTTACACGAACCAAAACAAACAACAATTACACAAACCAAACAACAATTACACGAACCAAAACAAACAACAATTACACGAACCAAAACAAACAACAATTACACAAACCAAAACAAACAGCAATTACACGAACCAAAACAAACAACAAGAACACGAACCAAAACAAACAACATTTACACGAACCAAAACAAACAACACTTACACGAACCATAACAAACAACAATTACACAAACCAAAACAAACAACAATTACACGAACCAAAACAAACAACAATTACACGAACCAAAACAAACAACAATTACACGAACCAAACAACAATTACACGAACCAAAACAAACAACAATTACACAAACCAAAACAAACAACAATTACACGAACCAAAACAAACAACAATTACACGAACCAAACAACAAATACACGAACCAAAACAAACAACAAGTACACAAACCAAAACAAACAACATTTACACGAACCAAAACAAACAACACTTACACGAACCATAACAAACAACAATTACACAAACCAAAACAAACAACAATTACACGAACCAAAACAAACAACATTTACACGAACCAAAACAAACAACAATTACACGAACCAAACAACAATTTCACAAACCAAAACAAACAACAATTACACGAACCAAACAACAATTACACGAACCAAAACAAACAACAATTACACGAACCAAAATAAACAACATTTACACGAACCAAAATAAACAACAATTACACGAACCAAAATTGGTACGTAATTCAAGCAGTAGAAGACCCATAAAATGCCGGTATAACAATTTGACTGCCACCCAGTACTCTTACTAAAATACAGTTGTTCTATGAACAGTAAAATAACGTTGATACACAGTCCAACATCTGTAGCAGCTACTGAGTCTAGGATAAATATAGCAGGAGCCTTGAGGCTCCGTCCCATGTAACCCTGAATATGTAGGTTATGGAAATGCCATTTACCGAAATTCACCTTATCTGAGCAATACGATATAATATAATTATATTTCTAGCGAGAGATTCATACTTAATGATAAAAAGACAAAACATATCGGATATTTATATCAAAATATAACAAAGCAAAATGCAGTGTCTTAATTTCTCTGGACACTGTATGGACCATTACATCTCACGGGACCACACACATATATTAGGTTCCAATTGCTACCTTTGATGTTTCAGACATTAGTATAGATCGCGGACCTACGTTAACATCGACTGAGAATCTAGTGTACATTGTTAATGAGACAAAATGGTAGTTTCGTGAACATTGACCATCTTCAATTTACCAACAAATCACATAAGCAGCAATTATTATCGGGTAACAACATTATCCTGCGACAATACTTATATTAATTTAACTAGTATAGCTTTTATATGATGATACGAGAACTGACTTACATATGAATGACGGTAACACACAATATACGATTGTCGACTCCGTTTCAGAAGTGGATGTAGTGTGTTCATTCCAGTAATTCGAAATTGTTTGTTTAAAATAGTAGGTGTAAGTGCTCTTTTGTAGCTTTACTCCATGATAGTATTATACATGCTCTTCTCAATGTAATGTAACCGCCTCATTGTAATAGGCGATGAACATTGTATGATGTTTATGCTGAATAAAATAATTGATTGATTGAGTACACCCATTTGTTCACTGATAGTGTGATATTCGACTCTTCCAACTCCCGTGCTTAATATTTCAATTTAAATAACAGCGCCATTATACATACTGTATCACTAGCGTCATGCTGCCATCATATCAGGATACGTCGTCAAATATCAGGCAGTTGCGAATATTGACTATGAAATTTATTAATTAAATGTATAAATAAACGGCAATGTAAAATAATTGAATACAGAAATGTAAGTAGGGTTTTAATACACGTAATCAAATGGCCTTTTTCCGTTGAGAAACTTGCGGTTCTGTTTATTGATTTTTTTCCTCTTTCATATCGTCCAATCAGACTTCAGTAAACAACTCATTCGCAACACCTCGATCACTTGTTTGAATTGATTTGATTTTGTCAGTCGTTTTCCTGTGCTTAAAGGAGATATCGTGTCAAGTAAGTATATTAAATTGCGTAAGTTGAATATATGAAATCAGCGATTTGTTTCACCATTTTGGGAATGATACCGGTACACATTCAACTGGGAAAAGCGCGTTGTTTTGCCTTAAATTAGGATTTTTTTACTATCTTATAAAAGCAATATTGTATGCTTAAATACGTTACATCTTTGTGGGACGGGATATTTGGAAAAAACCCATACCGTTTGATATTGGGAATCACGGTTAGCGTTTTTCCGTACCGCTTATACAAGACAAGAAACACTGGACATGGCAGACTATGTACCCTGACCTACTTGTATTATGTTTATATGCATGTTATTCATATCAAACTATTACGTACAGGTTGTCATAAACTAATTGGCATTCCTTTCCATCACGTGTACGTACGTTAGGAAGTAGGAATACACGTGTGCATGCTTTTAGTCCTCACTAAAGGGTAGCATACCAAACCAGTATACGACGTAGCAGTTAAGAGGAAGAGGAATACGGCGTACCAAGTAACAGAAAGCATTTACCAGAGTGTATGGACTACGGCAGGCCACTTAACATAAGGGATGGAATACTTCGTACTATTTACCAGTGTATGGAATACGGCGAGCCGGTTAACAGAGGGTTTGGAAACGGCGTGCCACTTAACAGAGGGGTTGGAGTATGATGTTAGACATTCATGTGGAGATTTTGTAATATTACTATTGCAACCTTTTCTCGAATACTAATGCCCATAGAGGGGGTGAAAAACTTCCGTCTTACAACTGAGGGAAAATACGAATTTCGAACATATTCGAACAGGGCATGGAATATGGCATCATTTGCGGGGTGGTGGAAACGGTCTACTATATAGGCGTATGCGCTGTTCTTAGATATATGTATATTAATATATGGTTTGCATGTATGTATAGGATAGACTCTATGAAGAAAAGTTTTGACCAGTAAGATACCGAAAAGGCGGAAGCGTAGCGATTGACTGCGGTTTCTTTATTAATGGTGAAAACTTCTCTTCATCATATGTTCTATTTATAGATCAGGCTAAATAAACAGTATTTGAAATTCTGAGACATCTGATTGATTTAAGAATTAGGTTGAATACAAAGAAGAAAACATTATACCAAATCCATTTGTTGATAAAATATGCATGCATCTCTTTTCGAAATTACAGCAGTAAAATACGTAAGACAATAATTACTAAGCAGATTCGAATAATTATTGATTGCTTGTATGTTGGTTTTCGTGAATAAAACACATAAATGTTGCTGCTTTAACATTTTCAAGCGAACCTTGTTTCTTGTATTCAAGGCGTAACGTATATAACATAATACAATTGGTTGTTTATTTGAATACCAGTATGCGTGGAGATTAACGCCGCTTTTAACCAACCCTAGTTCAGTCATATCACGAAGAGTTCTACTTGTAGCTGCGAGTTCACTGCTCAACATTATAGAGCTGGCACAATGAAATGGTACGCCGCAGACACCTGCCATGACAAGTCACATTTCACTAATACCGGGCTGAGAAGTCCTATAACTAGACGTATTCTCTACACTGCATAATTATGCTGAACTATTAATACAATTGTTATGAAGTGTTTAGTATGACCCGGCTGGGGATTGAACCCTGGAACTCCAGCATGAGAGGCGGACACATATTGTTTATAAATTTCGCACTTACAGAGATGTCGTCTGTGGCGTCAATCATGGCGACGTGCTGAAAACTCACAGCCGCTCCATCCTTGTAACAACAGGAAGTACTGACCGCCATCTGGTGTAAATATTGCCGGTCGGAACTGATTCGGCAATACTAACAAATGATGATACAGATACAAATATATACATGTATGTACATATAAAACAATAACAAATACACATTTTGCTATCACATGCGCAATTATAGGAACAGAATCATAACATAAAAATAAATGCAATCACTGTACGTTCATGAAAAGCTATAACAGAACAAAGGCATATTATAGAAACAAATACATTCACTGATCTGTCATCAAAACCTATCATAGAACCAAAACATACTTTAGAAACAAATGTAATCACTGAACTTTCATGAAAAGTAACCATGGTTGGTGGTAGTTCAAAGGGAGTAACCATGTTCGGGGTGTGAAGGAAGGGGGTGCGGATGGGGTATTATACCTTTCAAAGTGAGTATTTATGTTTAAACGAGTTATTATATGCTCATGTTTAAAGGTAGTAATCATGTTTCGGGGGTAGTTACTTTGTTACCTGGATCTAGCCGTACTCATTGTGGTATACAGTATTATGATGAGAACTGGGGGTAGCCGTACTCAGGGTGGTATACAGTATTATGAGGAGTACTGGGGGTAGCCGTACTCAGGGTGGTATACAGTATTATGAGGAGTACTGGGGGTAGCCGTACACAGGGTGGTATACAGTATTATGAGGAGTACTGGATGTAGCCGTACACAGGGTGGTATATAGTATTATGCGGAGTACTGGATGTAGCCGTACTCAGTGTGGTATACAGTATTATGCGGAGTACTGGGGGTACCCGTACTCAGTGTGGTAATCAGTATTATGAGGAGTACTGGGTGTAGCCGTACTCAGGGTGGTATACAGTATTATGAGGAGAATTGTGTGTAGCCGTACTCATGGTGTTATACAGTATTATGAGGAGAATTGTGTGTAGCCGTACTCAGGGTGGTATACAGTATTATGAGGAGAATTGTGTGTAGCCGTACTCATGGTGTTATACAGTATTATGAGGAGAATTGTGTGTAGCCGTACTCAGTGTGGTATACAGTATTATGAGAAGTACTGGGGGTACACGTAATCATTGTGGTATACAGTATTATGAGGAGTACTTGGTGTAGCCGAAATCATTGTGGTATACAGTATTATGAGGAGTACTGTGTGTAGCCGTACTCACTGTGGTATACAGTATTATGAGGAGTACTGGGGGTATCCGTAATCATTGTGGTGTATAGTATTGTCAGGTGTACTGGATGTGGTATATAGTATTATGAGGAGTACAGGATGTAGCCGTACTCATTGAGGTATACAGAAGTATGAGGAGTACTGGGTGTAGCCGTACTCAGAGTGGTATACAGTATTATGAGCGGTACTGGGTGTAGCCGTATTCATTGTGGTTTACAGTATTCTGAGGAGTACTGGGTGTAGCCGTACTCATTGTGGTATACAGTATTATGAAGAGTGCTGGATTTGGCCGTACTTATTGTGATATCCAGTACTATGAGGAGTACTGTGTGCAACCGTACTCATTGTGGTATACAGTATTATGAGGAGTACTAGGGGTAGCTGTAATCATTGTGGTATACAGTATTATGAGGAGTACTGTGTGTAGCCGTACTCACTGTGGTATACAGTATTATGAGGAGTACTGGGGGTATCCGTAATCATTGTGGTGTATAGTATTGTCAGGTGTACTGGATGTGGTATATAGTATTATGAGGAGTACAGGATGTAGCCGTACTCATTGAGGTATACAGAAGTATGAGGAGTACTGGGTGTAGCCGTACTCAGAGTGGTATACAGTATTATGAGGAGAATTGTGTGTAGCCGTACTCAGTGTGGTATACAGTATTATGAGAAGTACTGGGGGTACACGTAATCATTGTGGTATACAGTATTATGAAGAGTGCTGGATTTGGCCGTACTCATTGTGATATCCAGTACTATGAGGAGTACTTTGTGCAACCGTACTCATTGTGGTATACAGTATTATGAGGAGTACTAGGGGTAGCTGTAATCATTGTGGTATACAGTATTATGAGGAGTACTGCGTGTATCCGTACTCAGTGTGGTAAACAGTCTTTATGCGGAATACTGGGTGTATCCCTACTCAGGGTGGTATACAGTATTATGAGGAGTACTGGGGGTAGCCGTTATCGTTGTGGTATACAGTATTATGAGGAGTACTGGGGTAGCCGTTATCGTTGTGGTATAAAGTATTATGAGGAGTACTGGGGTAGCCGTACTCAGTGTGGTATACAGTATTACGCGGAGTACTGTGGGTAGCCGTACTCATTGTGGTATACAGTATTTTGAGGAGTACTGGGGGTAGCCGTACCCATTGTGGTATACAGTATTATGGGGAGTACTTGATGTAACCGTACTCAGTGTGGTATACAGTATTACGCGGAGTACTGTGGGTAGCCGTACTCATTGTGGTATACAGTATTTTGAGGAGTACTGGGGGTAGCCGTACCCATTGTGGTATACAGTATTATGGGGAGTACTTGATGTAACTGTACTCATTGCGGTATACAGTATTATGAGTAGTACTAGGGGTAGCCGTACTCATTGTGGTATACAGTATTATGAGGAGTACTGAGTGTAGCCGTACTCACTGTGGTATACAGTATTATGAGTAGTACTAGGGGTAGCCGTACTCATTGCGGTATACAGTATTATGAGTAGTACTAGGGGTAGCCGTACTCATTGTGGTATACAATATTATGAGGAGTACTGAGTGTAGCCGTACTCATTCTGGTATACAATATTATGAGGAGTACTGGGGGTAGTGTGACCGTGTTAATGTTTCGGGTTATACTCGCTTGGCTTAAGTACTCGGGGTGGTCACTTCTGTGGGGCCTGAGAAAACAATCAATCAGAATGTAGATCAACTTTCTTTTAATGTATCACGTTGATGTATAAGGGAGCAAGTGATCTTTAGGTAGCTACATGCCATTGTATGTGATTATTTCTCAGAGTGGACACTTTGACCAATGAAAATCTGTCCAGGCTATTTGCTGACCTGTAACCCTTGCATATATTTAAATACTGACCAGTAAATTTCGGCGGAACTAAATTGACTATGATTGTAGAAACTCTCAGAGATATGACAAAAACTGCTACCAGGGGGTTCGGCAGCTTCCTGTATTCAGACATGGGAATGGTCAATTGATTAATGTGTGGTTACCTTGAAGTTCTTAAAGTATACCTATTTTTCTATTAATATCACTTTTTGGCTGACCACTTGATATATAAGCCTGGTGAGAAACTCACATAATGGCCGTTCAGAGTTAAACTAGTTGTAAGGAGCACTGAGTCTTAATATTAATTACCGCTGCATATTTGCAAATAAAACCTTAAACATAGATAACTGCAAACTACAATTAACACAAATCAAATTCTAACGACTATAATATTATGTATATGTATATGTAAATGAAAAATCATAAATGAAAATGCAATATTAAAGAATTGAAACAGGAAAAGAACATGGACACAATACACTATTAATTATAGCTGGGTAACAATTAAATGTTCTGATGGACAGTCACGCTATTGTTAGATTGTGTAGTATGTCCGTGTGTTCATATGTTCGTTTGTGTGGTCTCAAACTATCAAGATGAACATACGTTGCCGATATCTGGTTTTTGTTTAGGGTTAAATATAATGTTGTGTCTTATAATGCCTTTTCAGTATGTATTGACAGTCACTCTAAAGTTTGGTTAGTGCTGTGTGGCGGCTGTATGTAGTGACAGTCACTCTAGTGTTTGGTTAGTGCTGTGTGGAGGCTGTATGTAGTGACAGTCACTCTAGAGTTGGGTTAGTGCTGTGTGGTGGATGTATGTAGTGACAGTCACTCTAGAGTTGGATTAGTGCTGTGTGGCGGATGTATGTATTGACAGTCAGTCTAGAGTTGGGGTAGTGCTGTGAGGAGGCTGTATGTATTGACAGTCAGTCTAGAGTTGGGGTAGTGCTGTGTGGAGGCTGTATGTATTGACAGTCAGTCTAGAGTTGGGGTAGTGCTATGTGGAGGCTGTATGTATTGACAGTCAGTCTAGAGTTGGGGTAGTGCTGTGTGGAGGCTGTATGTATTGACAGTCACTCTAGAGTTGGGTTAGTGCTGTGTGGCGGCTGTATGTATTGACATTCACTCTAGAGTTGGATTAGTGCTGTGTGGCGGATGTATGTATTGACAGTCGTCTAGAGTTGGGGTAGTGCTGTGTGGAGGCTGTATGTATTGACAGTCACTCTAGAGTTGGATTAGTGCTGTGTGGCGGATGTATGTATTGACAGTCAGTCTAGAGTTGGGGTAGTGCTGTGAGGAGGCTGTATGTATTGACAGTCAGTCTAGAGTTGGGGTAGTGCTGTGTGGAGGCTGTATGTATTGACAGTCAGTCTAGAGTTGGGGTAGTGCTATGTGGAGGCTGTATGTATTGACAGTCACTCTAGAGTTGGGTTAGTGCTGTGTGGCGGCTGTATGTATTGACATTCACTCTAGAGTTTGGTTAGCGCTGTGTGGAGGCTGTATGTATTGACATTCACTCTAGGGTTTGGTTAGTGCTGTGTGGAGGCTGTATGTATTGACATTCACTCTAGAGTTTGGTTAGTGCTGTGTGGCGGCTGTATGTATTGACATTCACTCTAGAGTTTGGTCAGTGCTGTTTGGCGGCTGTATGTATTGACATTCACTCTAGAGTTTGGTTAGTGCTGTGTGGAGGCTGTATGTATTGACATTCACTCTAGAGTTGGATTAGTGCTGCGTGGCGGCTGTATGTATTGACAGTCAGTCTAGAGTTGGGGTAGTGCTGTGTGGAGGCTGTATGTATTGACATTCACTCTAGATTTTGGTTACTGCTGTGTGGCGGCTGTATGTGTTGACATTCTCTCTAGAGTTTGGTTAGTGCTGTGTGGCGGCTGTATGTATTGACATTCACTCTAGAGTTTGGTTAGTGCTGTGTGGAGGCTGTATGTATTGACAGTCACTCTAGAGTTGGGGTAGTGCTGTGTGGAGGCTGTATGTATTGACAGTCACTCTAGAGTTGGATGATTAATGCTGCGTGGCGGCTGTATGTATTGACAGTCACTCTAGAGTTGGGTTAGTGCTGTGTGGCGGCTGTATGTATTGACATTCACTCTAGAGTTTGGTTAGTGCTGTGTGGCGGCTGTATGTATTGACATTCACTCTAGAGTTTGGTCAGTGCTGTGTGGCGGCTGTATGTATTGACAGTCGCTCTAGAGTTGGGGTAGTGCTGTGTGGAGGCTGTATGTATTGACAGTCGCTCTAGAGTTGGATTAGTGCTGTGTGGCGGCTGTATGTATTGACAGTCACTCTAGAGTTGGGTTAGTGCTGTGTGGCGGCTGTATGTATTGACAGTAAGTCTAGAGTTGGGTTAGTGCTGTGTGGCGGATGTATGTATTGAGAGTAAGTCTAGAGTTGGGTTAGTGCTGTGTGGCGGCTGTATGTATTGACATTCGCTCTAGAGTTTGATTAGTGCTGCGTGGCGGCTGTATGTATTGACAGTCACTCTAGAGTTGGGTTAGTGCTGTGTGGCGGCTGTATGTATTGACAGTAAGTCTAGAGTTGGGTTAGTGCTGTGTGGCGGCTGTATGTATTGACAGTAAGTCTAGAGTAGGGTTAGTGCTGTGTGGCGGCTGTATGTATTGACATTCACTCTAGAGTTGGATTAGTGCTGCGTGGCGGCTGTATGTATTGACATTCACTCTAGAGTTTGGTCAGTGCTGTGTGGCGGCTGTATGTATTGACATTCACTCTAGAGTTTGGTTAGTGCTGTGTGGCGGCTGTATGTATTGACAGTCGCTCTAGAGTTGGGGTAGTGCTGTGTGGAGGCTGTATGTATTGACAGTGCCTCTAGAGTTTGGTTAGTGCTGTGTGGCGGCTGTATGTATTGCCATTCACTCTAGAGTTTGGTCAGTGCTGTGTGGCGGCTGTATGTATTGACATTCACTCTAGAGTTTGGTTAGTGCTGTGTGGCGACTGTATGTATTGATAGTCGCTCTAGAGTTGGGGTAGTGCTGTGTGGAGGCTGTATGTATTGACAGTCACTCTAGAGTTTGGTTAGTGCTGTGTGGCGGCTGTATGTATTGACAGTAAGTCTAGAGTTGGGTTAGTGCTGTGTGGCGGCTGTATGTATTGACAGTAAGTCTAGAGTTGGGTTAGTGCTGTGTGGCGGCTGTATGTATTGACAGTCGCTATAGAGTTGGATTAGTGCTGTGTGGCGGCTGTATGTATTGACAGTCACTCTAGAGTTGGGTTAGTGCTGTGTGGCGGCTGTATGTATTGACAGTAAGTCTAGAGTTGGGTTAGTGCTGTGTGGCGGGTGTATGTATTGACAGTAAGTCTAGAGTTGGGTTAGTGCTGTGTGGCGGCTGTATGTATTGACATTCACTCTAGAGTTGGATTAGTGCTGCGTGGCGGCTGTATGTATTGACAGTCACTCTAGAGTTGGGTTAGTGCTGTGTGGCGGCTGTATGTATTGACAGTAAGTCTAGAGTTGGGTTAGTGCTGTGTGGCGGCTGTATGTATTGACAGTAAGTCTAGAGTTGGGTTAGTGCTGTGTGGCGGCTGTATGTATTGACATTCACTCTAGAGTTGGATTAGTGCTGCGTGGCGGCTGTATGTATTGACATTCACTCTAGAGTTTGGTCAGTGCTGTGTGGCGGCTGTATGTATTGACATTCACTCTAGAGTTTGGTTAGTGCTGTGTGGCGGCTGTATGTATTGACAGTCGCTCTAGAGATGGGGTAGTGCTGTGTGGAGGCTGTATGTATTGACAGTCACTCTAGAGTTTGGTTAGTGCTGTGTGGCGGCTGTATGTATTGACATTCACTCTAGAGTTTGGTCAGTGCTGTGTGGCGGCTGTATGTATTGACATTCACTCTAGAGTTTGGTTAGTGCTGTGTGGCGGCTGTATGTATTGACAGTCGCTCTAGAGTTGGGGTAGTGCTGTGTGGAGGCTGTATGTATTGACAGTCACTCTAGAGTTTGGTTAGTGCTGTGTGGCGGCTGTATGTATTGACATTCACTCTAGAGTTGGATTAGTGCTGCGTGGCGGCTGTATGTATTGACATTCACTCTAGAGTTTGGTTAGTGCTGTGTGGCGGCTGTATGTATTGCCATTCACTCTAGAGTTTGGTTAGCGCTGTGTGGAGGCTGTATGTATTGACATTCACTCTAGAGTTTGGTTTGTGCTGTGTGGAGGCTGTATGTTTTGACAGTCACTCTAGAGTTTGGTTAGTGCTGTGTGGCGGCTGTATGTATTGACATTCACTCTAGAGTTTGGTTAGTGCTGTGTGGCGGCTGTATGTATTGACATTCACTCTAGAGTTTGGTTAGTGCTGTGTGGTGGCTGTATGTATTGACATTCACTCTAGAGTTTGGTTAGTACTGTGTGGAGGCTCTATGTATTGACAGTCACTCTAGAGTTTGGTTAGTGCTGTGTGGCGGCTGTATGTATTGACATTCACTCTAGAGTTTGGTTAGTGCTGTGTGGCGGCTGTATGTATTGACAGTCAGTCTAGAGTTTGGTTAGTGCTGTGTGGCGGCTGTATGTATTGACATTCACTCTAGAGTTTGGTTAGTGCTGTGACGGCTATAACATATCGCCCTACTACAAATCAGTAGTGTTATTACTTACTGGTCCTGTGGGATCATCAAGCCCATTATGTTTGGCTTTAAGTAGAGTACCGCTCAAGCCGGGGGTAGGGCATGAGAGATGTTGCACTTTTTTGTTTTATCTAGTCCTATAACATACTCAATAAAACTCTTCTCTCTTGATTGAGTCTTTTGTTTCCAAGGGATCGCTTTTTGCTGTATAAAAGTATATGTAAAGTGGTATTTATATTCCGTTCAATTCTCGTCGATTCAGAATCTTTATTATTTTAGAAAAATTAAACAATCAATAACCAAATTCATGATAAAAATGGCATATCAGTTAAAATGTGGGGTTATTAATGTATGGGGTTATTACTGTATGGGGTTATTACTGTATGGGGTTATCACTGTATGTGGTTATCACTGTATGGGGTTATTACTGTATGGGGTTATTACTGTGTGGGGTTATTACTGTATGGGGTTATTACTGTATGGGTTTATCACTGTATGGGGTTATTACTGTATGGGGTTATTACTGTGTGGGGTTATCACTGTTTGGGGTTATTACTGTGTGGGGTTATTACTGTGTGGGGTTATAACTGTATGGGGTTATCACTGTATGGGGTTATTACTGTGTGGGGTTATCACTGTATGGGGTTATTACTGTGTGGGGTTATTACTGTATGGGGTTATCACTGTATGGGGTTATTACTGTATGGCGTTATTACTGTGTGGGGTTATTACTGTATGGGGTTATTACTGTATGGGGTTATTACTGCATGGGGTTGTTACTGTGTGGGGTTATCACTGTATGGGGTTATCACTGTTTGGGGTTATTACTGTATGGGGTTATTACTGTATGGGGTTATTACTGTATGGGGTTGTTACTGTGTGGGGTTATTACTGTATGGGGTTATTACTGTATGGGGTTGTTACTGTGGTGGGTTATTACGGTGTGGGGTTATTACGGTTTGGGGTTATTACTGTATGGGGTTATTACTGTATGGGGTTATTACTGTATGGGGTTGTTACTGTGTGGGGTTATTACTGTGTGGGGTTATTACTGTATGGGGTTGTTACTGTGTGGGGTTATTACTGTGTGGGGTTATTACGGTGTGGGGTTATTACTGTATGGGGTTATTACTGTGTGGGGTTGTTACTGTGTGGGGTTATTACTGTGTGGGGTTATTACGGTGTGGGGTTATTACTGTATGGGGTTATTACTGTATGGGGTTATTACTGTGTGGGGTTATTACTGTGTGGGGTTATTACTGTATGGGGTTATTACTGTATGGTTATTACTGTGTGGGGTTATTACTGTATGGGGTTATTACTGTGTGGGGTTATTACGGTGTGGGGTTATTACTGTATGGGGTTATTACTGTGTGGGGTTATTACTGTGTGGGGTTATTACGGTGTGGGGTTATTACTGTATGGGGTTATTACTGTATGGGGTTATTACTGTGTGGGGTTATTACTGTATGGGGTTATTACTGTATGGTTATTACTGTGTGGGGTTATTACTGTATGGGGTTATTACTGTGTGGGGTTATTACTGTATGGGGTTATTACTGTGTGGGGTTATTACTGTGTGGGGTTATTACTGTATGGTTATTACTGTATGGGGTTATTACTGTGTGGGGTTATTACTGTATGGTTATTACTGTATGGGGTTATTACTGTATGGGGTTATTACTGTATGGGGTTATTACTGTGTGGGGTTATTACTGTATGGTTATTACTGTATGGGGTTATTACTGTGTGGGGTTATTACTGTGTGGGGTTATTACTGTATGGTTATTACTGTATGGGGTTATTACTGTATGGTTATTACTGTATGGGGTTATTACTGTATGGTTATTACTGTATGGTTATTACTGTATGGTTATTACTGTATGGGGTTATTACTGTATGGTTATTACTGTGTGGGGTTATTACTGTATGGTTATTACTGTATGGTTATTACTGTATGGGGTTATTACTGTGTGGGGTTATTACTGTATGGTTATTACTGTATGGTTATTACTGTATGGGGTTATTACTGTATGGGGTTATTACTGTGTTGTACATTTTAACGTTTGAATTGACCATATATTTTGATTAATCAAGCTGTAAATGATGCGTACACTAGGATAGCATATATTACTATGTGTGGGTAAGAAGTTCCTTGTATGATGTCTGGGCTCATTCATTATGGATCGAGAATAGAACATGTTATTTTTCAATTGTAAGTCCGACTACCTTTCACGAACAACCAGATGTACTCTTACTTTAATAATTAAATAGCGCACTGCGTGCATTTTAAATGTGCATTTTGTATTTTAACATGTTGTACTAATGATAATACTTAAATAAACAATACATCTTAACAATTTTATTTGCCGGATAAATAGTTTACACACCAGAATAAACTTTTCCGTGACTATATTAATAACTGTTTAATGTATTCGGCTTTAAAACATCTCAAAGGCAGTGGTTGATCAAAACACTATATAGCCTACACTGGTATATCTGAATGATACTATGGACCTATATAACATTGTAAAACAGAACATTTAACTGACACTTTATTAAAAAAGATTCACAATGGTGTTGTCATAATACGGTAATTATATACACTGGCCAAAAGATCTAACTAGACCCCTAATATTATTATAAATAACTCAACCAATTTTCAAGGTATCGTAATAAAATTTTATACACAGCTTTATCAATCAATTATACACAGACTGTGGAAATTTCATAAAAATCCATTGACTAAAAACTAAAATTTTTAACATTTTTAAAACTGACCCACAAAATCAAAAGTCACAGATTTATGAAAAATCAGTCAGTATTTAGTGTGGCCGCCGTTTGCTTGTATTACTGCATTTAAACCCCCAGAGGCCTTTTTTGCCACTGACAGTTCCAAGGCGGTAGCCCTATTATCAACCTTTTTGTGTTTGTGATGTCTTCTTTGGCCTTTTATACATCTTTAAATGTGTGTTCTTTGTTTCTGTGTGTGTTTGTTGTTGACTGTCGTCCTTGAATGCTGCTTTTCCTGTTCGATTTTTATATCTATATTTCCTCACATAAAGATTCATAGTCCGATGAAGACTCGAACACACAGCGGCTAGAGGCAAGTGATTTCAAGTCAGAGACTCTGACTACTCGGCCACGGAATGAATAATGTTAACTCCATGAGACAGAGATGTTTGGCAGTAATACAAGCAAACGGCGGCCACACTAAATACTGACTGATTTTTCATAAATCTGTGACTTTTGATTTCGTGGGTCAGTTTTAAAAATGTTAAATTTTTTAGTTTTTAGTCAATGGATTTTTATGAAATTTCCACAGTCTGTGTATAATTGATTGATAAAGCTGTGTATAAAATTTTATCACGATACCTTGAAAATTGGTTGAGTTATTATAATAGTATTAGGGGTCTAGTTAGATCTTTTGGTCAGTGTATAATTATCTTTAGAGAGGTACCTTTCATAAAAGTATTTATCGTTACAAATCCAAGGTTAGATTTCAATATACGTTACTTGTGTAACTAATGTCGAGGGACTGCAGGCGGGATCAAGAGTTATTGTCAAATAAGTGATTATTTTTTGCATTATTATGTGTTCGTTAACATTTGTTTGTTTCAATGGTGTTTTGCGTATTGTAGCACATTTTAGGGCATATATGACGGTCGAATGTTTTTTTGTGGTAGAGGCAGACCGCCCCATCTTTCTTGAGTAGAATCAGTACTGTATACCTCCCGCCATCCGTAAGAATCGGCACTCTCTGACTTAAACGTTAATTTTCTTTAATAAACTTGTATAAAACAGAAATACTTTAAACGAGCATATCGGTAAAACCGATGGTTGCTCCGAGAATTTACGCTTTGTGTAAAAGAATGTGATACAGTGGAAATAAACTTATACTGAAGGGCAATTGTGAAATAAACTTGCCTAGGTGCATATACTATTATATAACATTACTGATCTTCTTAGACACATGTGTTCGCAAAACCTAGATGTTATATTTTTTTATAAATATAATTCAATTTTTAATTTGAGATTTTGGATCCTGAAAAATCATTTTGTTTAGTTAATTATATGAAGCATATATTCCAATCCATGATGCAGTGATAATGGCCTCCGTGGTCGAGGGGTTGACGACGTTGCGTTTTAAACCGTCTCGCCTCTCACCGTTGCGGGTTCGAATCCCACTGGGAGCTCAACTTGTAATTGAGAAAGTGTCGATTCTGATGGTTAGAGGTATTCAGTTATGGAAAGATGGAGTGATCTGCCTCTACCACAAACAAAAAATCGACAGTCATATTAAGCCTAAAATGTGCTAAAATGACGTAAAGCACCATTCAAACAAATCAAACGGCGATTCCAAAAATGACGTCTCTTCTATCAGGCACCATTTACTCAAAAATACGTGTCATTATTCTGAAAACTCTGCTTATAAAAACCATTAAAGTTAGCATCTGTTATTATTATATTTTAATTATTTTCGTTTAATTAAAGAATCCCAGAAATTGGTCCACAGATCCGGGTTCTCATACCACCACCTAAGTCGTTCCTAGAACAATGTCCACGAACAGCCAACACGCCGAGATTCCGACACGCCGCAATCACGCCAACTGTAAATTCCTTGCCCTGGTCCCTTGGTTGGGAAATGGACGATGTTATGATGTATAAAAGGTATTGTATAAGAATATTTACCCCATTTACACTGTAGTTGCATATCAGTAATGGCACTGGTTTACTTCCCCATCCGATGGATATGGCTACTGGAAGTATCTTGTCACTAGGAACGCGCCGAAGAACCCGAGTTGCTCCTATAAGGCTTGAACGAGTGACCTTCGAATTCAGAATCCACTGCGTTATCCAATCAGGGAATAAGTTTACCAATACAATGAATTGAAACACATTTTTCATTCCGAAATGTTGAGATTTTACCTTTATTTTAGGAGGTAATAAAATGTGTGTTACTCGGTTTTTATCCTTAGGTTCTCTAATAAAATAAAACATATTTAGCAGAGTGAAAAGTTGATAATTTTCATTTTATTGAAGATTCGATTTTGAAATATACGTAACATTATATTGAATCAGTTTGTATAAATGTGTATGAAATATGCAGGGTTTTAAAATAATCACACTGCAAATAGCTTAATTGTAACTGTAACATCTAGTATAAAGACCGAGTCACATAATGTAAAGTAACCACATCATAATGAAAAGTGACCACATCATAATGTAAAGTGACCACATCACAATAGAAACTTACCACATCATAATGGAACGTGACCACATCATAATGTAAAGTGACCACATCATAATGGAAAGTGACCACATCATAACGACAAATGACCACATGATAATGTAAAGCGACCACATCATAATGGAAAGTGAACACATCATAATAAAAGTGACCACAGTATAATGGAAAGTGAACACATCATAATAAAAGTGACCACATTATAATTGAAAGTGAACACATTATAATAAAAGCGACCACATCATAATGGAAAGTGAACACATTATAATAAAAGTGACCACATTATAATGGAAAGTGAACACATCATAATAAAAGTGACCACATTATAATGGAAAGTGAACACATTATAATAAAAGCGACCACATCATAATGGAAAGTGAACACATCATAATAAAAGTGACCACATTATAATGGAAAGTGAACACATCATAATAAAAGTGACCACATTATAATGGAAAGTGAACACATTATAATAAAAGCGACCACATCATAATGTAAAGTGACCACATCATAATGGAAAGTGACCACATCATAACGACAAATGACCACATCATAATGTAAAGCGACCACATCATAATGGAAAGTGAACACATCATAATAAAAGTGACCACATTATAATAGAAAGTGAACACATTATAATAAAAGCGACCACATCATAATGTAAAGTGACCACATCATAATGGAAAGTGACCACATCATAACGACAAATGACCACATCATAATGTAAAATGACCACATTATAATGGAAAATGATCTTCAAAGTCGTGTTTGGCGTTCCATACAAAATCTGAGTAAATAAATGTTTTAGTTATGCACACTGGCACATTAGTTTAGTCGGGTGAGGGTAATGCACGGTTTTAGCCGACAATCCACTGTCAAAACGTAAGGATGAATTCTTGATTTTTTCCGTGCGTTATACACCTAATACACTCTCTCTGGGATGGCTCTAAATTATCGCATTATCTCACCACTCAGTACGTTATAATACCAGTGGTATTATAACGTACTGAGTTGTGAGATAATGCGATAATTCCCCAGCCATTGATGGCGTAGCGGCGCCGCAATCCCTTAACTTTTGAAACAGACATACCGCGATCCTTAATCTGACCGCGACCCTTTAAAACTGTGCCGCGATCCCTTAAAAGTGGTTCAAAACATTCATTTCCCAGTGTTAATTAATGACATATCTGATCATATAACGCCTTGAGGCATAAACTCCTGACAAGCATACGTCCTTAGCTCCTGATTGGAGTGTTTTCGAGGCAGGATTAGAGAGGCAGAGGTGTTAATTACCTCCGCGATAAGGGTCTAATTCTAGAATTCAACCATGCGTACATGACCTGTAAACGTATTACGTCATCAAATGTGAAAACAATTTACTTATGTTATATTTTAATGTAGCGTTGAATTAACGTGCCTCTATCCATGTTATCGCGTTTTAAATAGATAATGATGAGAAAATAATCTCACAAACGCAAATTATTCGATAATCACATTAAATTATAAGAATCTCGGGGTTGCAGATTACAAATTTAGGTTACTTCCGGTTTTGAATTTGCTTCCGTGTTTCAACTAAAACGATTGCATATGATTAATTATGAATAAAGACAGCAATTTTATAACTTTTAAATAAACTTATAACCGTTATAACCATTTCCTACCTTTTTTTTTTTATTATAGAAAACGCTAATGGCTTGATGCCGTTAACATGACTTAGACGTTAAGTTATTGTAAGACAATGTCAGTGTAAAAAGTTGATGTAAATCCGGATAGTCCTTTTTTCGGATGCTTAAAAAACACACGACACTGCGTTTTCAAGTGTGTTTTTTTTAAATGTTATTCACTTAAAAATAATATAATTACTCCTGCTTAACTTAACCACATCTATTATAAAGTGTTTATAAGATAAAAAAAAATCTAGAACAGCAAAGGAAACGATGTATAAAGTTGAATATTATCTTTTTTCAAAAACAAACAAAAAAAAAAAAAAAAACAGTAACAAAATCAACATGTTCTATCTATGGCAGACTGGTAGATATATTTAAAACATGTTTTAAATGTATTTTATTTCAAAACATGAAAAAACAAGAGGTCAATGACCTTGAAGCTCTACTGATTGATTTTGATTTCAGGAAGTAGTCGCTACAGACTTGCTTTTTGAAAATGTATTTTTAACCGTGGCGGCCATCTTGAATTTCCGGCCGACCTGAAATTTTGCTAGGATCAATTAGACATTAAGAGCAACATTCCTGTGAAGTTTCATGAAAATCCGTCAAGTAGTTTCAGAGGAGTAGTCGCTACAAGTTTTCATTATATAACTCTATGTAAACAAAGACGGCCGCTGGTAGCCATGTTTAACGTCAAATCAAAACGATTTTCGACAAGGACCAACATCATGTCATACTGATCATTTTAGAAAAAGTCCCATATCAATATCTCTTATAGTTTTGAAGAAGTAGTCGCTTCAAACTTATTTATTTTAAATCTATTTTTAGCTGTGGCGGCCATCTTGAATTTCCGGCAGACCTGAAATTTTCTAGGATCAACTAGACATCAAGAGCAACATTCCTGTGAAGTTTCATGAACATCCGTCAAGTAGTTTCAGAGGAGTAGTCGCTACAAGTTTTTACTATATAACTCTATGTAACCAAAGATGGCCACTGGCAGCCATGTTTAACGTCGAATCAAAATAATTTTCCACAAGGATCAACATCATGTCATGCTGATCATTTTAGAAAAAGTCCCATATCAATATCACTTATAGTTTTCAAGAAGTAGTCGCTACAAACTTGTATTTTAAAAATCTATTTTTAGCTGTGACGGCCATCTTAAATTTCCGGCCGACCTGAAATTTTGCTAGGATCAATTAGACATTAAGAGCAACATTCCTTTAAAGTTTCATGACAATCCGTCAAGTAGTTTCAGAGGAGAAGTCGCTACAAGTTTTTACTATATAACTCTATGTAAACAAAGATGGCCGCTGGCAGCCATGTTTAACGTTAAATCAAAACGATTTTTGACAAGGATCAACATCATGTCATGCTGATAATTTAGGAAAAGTCCCATATCAATATCACTTATAGTTTTCAAGAAGTAGTCGCTACAAACTTGTATTTTAAAACTCTATTTTTAGCTTTGGCGGCCATCTTGGATTTCACATCAACATGAATTTTTGCTAGGATCAACTAGACTTTATGGGCAACATTTCTGTAAAGTTTCATGAATATCCATCCAGTAGTTTCAGAGGAGTTGTCGCTACAAATAAAAGTTTACGGACAGACAGACAGACGGACGACGGACGCCGCACCACGGCATAAGCTCTGCTGATCTCTGATCAGTAGAATTAAAAATCGACATGCAGGAGGGGACCCCCTCCCGCACCCACCCCACAACCTCGCGCGTTCAATGCCACTATCCCTTAAAAAAATCCTGGGGAAGGCCCTGACCACTTTCCACTCTCTCTGGGGTATAGACATCAATTGATTTTAATGGTCTGGGGCGGCTCTAACCTGTAATGTGTTGATGACCCGTTAAACAATATTCAGTTTCCCCCACTCAATAAGTTATTCACCATTTCCCCATTCAATAAGTTACAATACCAAATTCCCTTCTTTCTGAGGCGGCTCTTAAAATATAATGTGTTGATGAGCCGTTGAACAATATTCAATTCAATTCAATTGACTTGTTTAGTTATTATCTATAATACGTTTTAAAACAAAGTTGTATGGCAAGCAATTACATATTATATAAAATAGTTGGCATACATATATTACTATGTATCTTTTGGTTACTACTCCGCGTTCTTCGTCAACAATATTCACATGTGCACTGCATCCGCGTACACATATATTATGTTCAGTTGACATTCACTTTCTTGCTCCGTACTTTATTGTCCGTGGGTAAAGTTCCCATCCCGCGTACACCTATATTATGTTCAGTTGACATTCACTTTCTTGCTCCGTACTTTATTGTCCGTAGATAAAGTTTCCATCCCGCGTACACGTATATTATGTTCAGTTGACATTCACTTTCTTGCTCCGTACTTTATTGTCCGTGGATAAAGTTCCCATCCCGCGTACACGTATATTATGTTCAGTTGACATTCACTTTCTTGCTGCGTACTTTATTGTCCGTGGATAGAGTTCCCATCCCGCGTACACGTATATTATGTTCAGTTGACATTCACTTTCTTGCTCCGTACTTTATTGTCCGTGGGTAAAGTTCTCATCCCGCGTACACGTATATTATGTTCAGTTGACATTCACTTTCTTGTTCCATACTTTATTGTCCGTGGATAAAGTTCACATCCCGCGTACACGTATATTATGTTTAGTTGACATTCACTTTCTTGCTCCGTACTTTATTGTCCGTGGATAAAGTTCCCATCCCGCGAACACGTATATTATGTTCAGTTGACATTCACTTTCTTGCTTCGTACTTTATTGTCCGTGGGTAAAGTTTCCATCCCGCGTACACCTATATTATGTTCAGTTGACATTCACTTTCTTGCTCCGTACATTATTGTCCGTAGATAAAGTTTCCATCCCGCGTACACGTATATTATGTTCAGTTAACATTCACTTTCTTGCTCCGTACTTTATTGTCCGTGGATAAAGTTCCCATCCCGCGTACACGTATATTATGTTCAGTTGACATTCACTTTCTTGCTCCGTACTTCATTGTCCGTGGATAAAGTTCCCATCCCACGTACACGTATATTATGTTCAGTTGACATTCACTTTCTTGCTCCGAACTTTATTGTCCATGGGTAAAGTTCCCATCCGGCGTACACGTATATTATGTTCAGTTGACATTCACTTTCTTGCTCCGTACTTTATTGTCCTTGGGTAAAGTTCCCATCCCGCGTACACGTATAATGTGTTCAGTTGACATTCACTTTCTTGCGCCGTACTTTATTGTCCGTGGATAAAGTTCCCATCCCTCGTACACGTATATTATGTTCAGTTGACATTCACTTTCTTGCTCCGTACTGTATTGTCCGTGGGTAAAGTTCCCATGCCGCGTACACCTATATTATGTTCAGTTGACATTCACTTTCTTGCTCCGTACTTTATTGTCCGTGGATAAAGTTCCCATCCCGCGTACACGTATATTATGTTCAGTTGACATTCACTTTCTTGCTGCGTACTTTATTATCCGTGGGTAAAGTTCCCATCCCGCGTACACGTATATTATGTTCAGTTGACATTCACTTTCTTGCTGCGTACTTTCTTGTCCGTGGGTAAAGTTCCCATCCCGCATACACGTATATTATGTTCAGTTGACATTCACTTTCTTGCTCCATACTTCATTGTCCATGGATAAAGTTCCCGTCCTGCGTACACGTATATTATGTTCAGTTGACATTCAATTTCTTGCTCCGTACTTTATTGTCCATGGGTAAAGGTCCCATACGGCGTACGCCTATATTATGTTCAGTTGACATTCAATTTCTTGCTCCGTACTTTATTGTCCATGGGTAAAGTTCCCATCCGGCGTACACGTATATTATGTTCAGTTGACATTCACTTTCTTGCTCCGGACTTTATTGTCCTTGGGTAAAGTTCCCATCCCGCGTACTCGTATATTGTGTTCAGTTGACATTCACTTTCTTGCGCCGTACTTTATTGTCCGTGGATAAAGTTCCCATCCCTCGTACACGTATATTATGTTCAGTTGACATTCACTTTCTTGCTCCGTACTGTATTGTCCGTGGGTAAAGTTCCCATGCCGCGTACACCTATATTATGTTCAGTTGACATTCACTTTCTTGCTCCGTACTTTATTATCCGTGGGTAAAGTTCCCATCCCGCGTACACGTATATTATGTTCAGTTGACATTCACTTTCTTGCTGCGTACTTTCTTGTACGTGGGTAAAGTTCCCATCCCGCATACACGTATATTATGTTCAGTTGACATTCACTTTCTTGCTCCATACTTCATTGTCCATGGATAAAGTTCCCATCCTGCGTACACGTATATTATGTTCAGTTGACATTCAATTTCTTGCTCCGTACTTTATTGTCCATGGGTAAAGTTCCCATACGGCGTACGCCTATATTATGTTCAGTTGACATTCAATTTCTTGCTCCGTACTTTATTGTCCATGGGTAAAGTTCCCATCCCGCGTACACGTATATTATGTTCAGTTGACATTCACTTTCCTGCTCCGTACTTTATTGTCCGTGGATAAAGTTCCCATCCCGCGTACACGTATATTATGTTCAGTTGACATTCACTTTCTTGCTCCGTACTTCATTGTCCGTGGATGAAGTTCCCATCCCACGTACACGTATATTATGTTCAGTTGACATTCACTTTCTTGCTCCGTACTTTATTGTCCATGGGTAAAGTTCCCATCCGGCGTACACGTATATTATGTTCAGTTGACATTCACTTTCTTGCTCCGTACTTTATTGTCCTTGGGTAAAGTTCCCATCCCGCGTACACGTATATTGTGTTCAGTTGACATTCACTTTCTTGCGCCGTACTTTATTGTCCGTGGATAAAGTTCCCATCCCTCGTACACGTATATTATGTTCAGTTGACATTCACTTTCTTGCTCCGTACTGTATTGTCCGTGGGTAAAGTTCCCATGCCGCGTACACCTATATTATGTTCAGTTGACATTCACTTTCTTGCTCCGTACTTTATTGTCCGTGGATAAAGTTCCCATCCCGCGTACACGTATATTATGTTCAGTTGACATTCACTTTCTTGCTGCGTACTTTATTATCCGTGGGTAAAGTTCCCATCCCGCGTACACGTATATTATGTTCAGTTGACATTCACTTTCTTGCTGCGTACTTTCTTGTCCGTGGGTAAAGTTCCCATCCCGCATACACGTTTATTATGTTCAGTTGACATTCACTTTCTTGCTCCATACTTCATTGTCCATGGATAAAGTTCCCATCCTGCGTACACGTATATTATGTTCAGTTGACATTCAATTTCTTGCTCCGTACTTTATTGTCCATGGGTAAAGGTAATAACCTGAAACATATACAGATATGATTTAAATGACGAATAAACTAGAAAAATATCTAGCTGATCACAACTTCCATCTTATTGTAAAATATCGAGTTACAAGTCAATAGTCCATAATATTGAACGTGTAATAATATTTGTTTGCAAACTAAAATAGCTGCAACAGAAATTTCACATCTAAATACGGAATAGTGAAATTAAATATACAGTCATGTTTCATATTATAACATTCTGATTTGTTCAGGTGATGCAGAAAACCAGTTGAATTGATAACTTGAACATAGCCTCAAAGGGAAATAGATAACAGCTGTTAAATGGACATCACGCCATCACGCCATCACGCCATCACTTGTATACTGATAACACACTGGCGACGATGTCTGTACCACCAGAATAGGAGACCAAGTACAGATTATAGACAATCGACATAGTTTTCGGGCATGATAACCGTCATATCTCCACAGAGGTTATCACAAGGTTCAGAATAATGGATATTGACTGATATACGACTAGTACAGAATCCAAGTCTCACAACTACTATCTATACCTAATTTTGTGACTTCGTAAAAGTAGAGACTTTAACCTTAATACAGCTAGATGTATATGTAAGTCTTCACAGTCTAGTTTGCTATGCATTAAAGCTACTGACCCTTACTTAAATCGCATGCCGCTTTGAAGGCGTGTCTTTAATCGTAATTTCATGTTCAGCAGCTCCTGGCGAAATCGACCCCTGTTACGCGCAAAATTCCAATATTCCTTAAAAAATCCCCGGGAAGGCCTTGAATTATACCTTCATGGATTTAATAATGTAACTATTCTTGAACAACATAATAATGAATCACTTCTCATTTCCTAATTTCCCTTATTTGATTATTGAGTTACCTGTCAGTGGTAAAGTTAATAATTTAACTATGTAAAATGTTAAAAAAAAAGTATGATGATGGACCTTTGGAAACGGCCGAGCACGACACATACGAAATATTGCAGTCTCGTTTTGATTGAGACTGTTCATGAGCGGTAGTGAAATATGCTAGCTACCGCTCATGCCCTCTAGCCCCGGGTTGAGCAGAACTCTATATTCCTAAAAGCAATAGTACACAGATGGCATGCATACGGCGGTGTACATGGAGTTATATGCATCCCCATATCGTTCGGCGTATGGTCCCAGTATCTAATATAATTAAATGGCCCGAAGAGCGAAATAAACATAATGGAATTTAGTTGGGAGCAGCGTTTATGAAGCCTGCGTATCACAAGTAACAGCCAAAAGACTAAATTAAAAAGCAGACAACATATCCTGTAAGTGGTTAAACAATACCCAGAGCCATTTATCGGCCGGAGTAGTGGAACCACCAAATCAAAAATTAAGTAAGAAAACAAAAGAAATTGAAAATGCGGAGCCGCCATAAAGCTTAACCAAGGTTAACAAAGTATACTCATCAATAATAACCATAAAATAGAGTATACTTGCTACATATAATTAAATACATCATTGCTACAAAGCATTAAATGATTAATAAACTTTGGAATTACTTAATGGATAATAGATGACATGAGGTAAAACTGGAATAATTACACATTTAAATGACTAAATTAAAGCCCTCTGTGGTTGATTGTGATGTCCTCTACACTGTTATCACATCAATCGATCTCAACAATAGACTGATAAATGTACATGAAAATCGTACACGTACATGCGGTATAAATACAACCTGACCTTACCTACATGTTCTAGTAAAATGATATTGTAACCCTAGAACATATCAATACCTACATGTTCTAGTAAAATGACACTGTAACACTAGAACATACCAATACCTACACAATAATAAAATGATACTGTAACACTAGAACATATCAATACCTACATGTTCTAGTAAAATGAACAATAGACTGATAAATGTACATGAAAATCGTACACGTACATGCGGTATAAATACAACCTGACCTTACCTACATGTTCTAGTAAAATGATATTGTAACCCTAGAACATATCAATACCTACATGTTCTAGTAAAATGACACTGTAACACTAGAACATACCAATACCTACACAATAATAAAATGATACTGTAACACTAGAACATATCAATACCTACATGTTCTAGTAAAATGATACTGTAACCCTAGAACATATCAATATCTACGTGTTCTAGTAAAATGGTACGGTAACCCTAGAACATATCAATACCTACATGTTGCAGTAAAATGACACTGTAACCCTAGAACATACCAATACCTACATGTTCTAATAAAATGATACTGTAACCCTAGAACATATCAATACCTACGTGTTTTAGTAAAATGATACTGTAACCCTAGAACATATCAATACCTACGTGTTTTAGTAAAATGATACTGTAACCCTAGAACATACCAATACCTACATGTTCTAGTAAAATGACACTGTAACCCTAGAACATATCAATACCTACATGTTCTAGTAAAATGATACTGTAACCCTAGAACATACCAATACCTACATGTTCCAGTAAAATGATACTGTAACCCTAGAACATACCAATACCTACGTGTTCTAGTAAAATGATACTGTAACCCTAGAACATATCAATACCTACGTGTTATAGTAAAATGGTACGGTAACCCTAGAACATACCAATACCTACATGTTCTAGTAAAATGATACTGTAACCCTAGAATATATCAATACCTACGTGTTCTAGTAAAATGGTACGGTAACCCTAGAACATACCAATACCTGCTGGTTCTAGTAAAATGATACTGTAACCCTAGAACATATCAATACCTACATGTTCTAGTAAAATGACACTGTAACCCTAGAACATACCAATACCTACATGTTCTAGCAAAATGATACTGTACCCTAAAACATATCAATACCTACGTGTTCTAGTAAAATGATACTGTAACCCTAGAACATACCAATACCTACGTGTTCTAATAAAATGATAATGTAACCCTAAAACATATCAATATCTACGTGTTCTAGTAAAATGATACTGTATCCCTAGAACATACCAATACCTACGTGTACTAATAAAATGATACGGTAATCCTAGAATATATCAATACCTACGTGTTCTTGTAAAATGATACTGTAACCCTAGAACATATCAATACCTACGTGTTCTAGTAAAATGGTACGGTAACCCTAGAACACATCAATACCTACATGTTCTACTAATATGATACTGAAACCCTACAACATATCAATACCTACATTTGCTTGGTAACATGACACTGAAACCCTAGAACATATCAATACCTACATTTTCTCGGTAAAATGACACTGTAACCCTAGAACATATCAATACCTACATGTTCTAGTAAAATGACACTGTAACCCTAGAACATATCAATACCTACATGTTCTAGTAAAATGACACTGTAACCCTAGAACATATCAATACCTTCATGTTCTAGGAAAAATCAATATCTACATGTTCTAGTAAAATGACACTGTAACCCTAGAACATATCAATACCTACGTATCAATAAAAACCAATATCTACATGTTCTAGTAAAATGACACTGTAACCCTAGAACATATCAATACCTACATATCAATACCTATGACACTGTCATTTTACTAGAACATATAGGTATTGGTATGTTCTAGGGTTACAGTGTCATTTTACTAGAACATGTAGGTATTGGTATCAATACTTACATGTTCTAGTAAAATGATACTGTAACCCTAGAATATATCAATACCTACATGTTCCAGTAAAATGATACTGTAACCCTAGAACATACCAATACCTACACGTTCTAGTAAAAGTTCACTGTAACTCTAGAACATATCAATACCTACATGTTCTAGTAAAATGATACTGTAACCCTAGAACATACCAATACCTACATGTTCCAGTAAAATGATACTGTAACCCTAGAACATATCAATACCTACATGTTCTAGTAAAATGTCACTGTGTTGAAAAAAAATATATAAGGCGTATTGAGCTACAGAGCAATATGTGTCGCCGTGTTGAATAAAATAAATGAACTGTTTTGAGGAACAGAGCAATACGTCTCGCTGTGTTGAATACAATCTATGAACCGTATTGAGCAACAGAGCTATACGTCTCGCTGTGTTGAATAAAATATGTGAGAAGTATTGAGCAACAGAGCAGTAATGGGTTTCAGTGAACCTCTGTGCCATATTGAGCAACAGAGTCGTACCGCGCTTCAGTGAACTGCTGAGCCGTATGGAGTAACAGAGCCGTACAGAACTCCAGTGAACTGCTGAGTATTATTGAGCAACAGAGCAGTACTGGGTTTCAGTGAACCTCTGTGCCATATTGAGCAATAGAGGCGTACCGGGCTTCAGTGAACTGCTGAGCCGTATTGAGTAACAAGGTCGTACCGAGCTCCAGTGAACTCCTGAGTATTATTGAGCAACAGAGCAGTACTGGGTTTCAGTGAACCTCTGTGCCATATTGAGCAATAGAGGCGTACCGGGCTTCAGTGAACTGCTGAGCCGTATTGAGAAACAGGGTCCTACCGAGCTCCAGTGAACTGATGAGTATTGAGCAACAGAGCAGTACTGGGTTTCAGTGAACCTCTGTGCCGTATTAAGCAACAGACGCGTACCGGGCTTCAGTGAACTGCTGAGCCGTATTGAGTAACAGGGTCGTACCGAGCTCCAGTGAACTGCTGAGTTTTATTGAGCAACAGAGCAGTACTGGGTTTCAGTGAACCTCTGTGCCATATTGAGCAACAGAGCCGTACTGAGCTCCAGTGAACTGCTGAGCCGTATTGAGCAACAGAGGCGTACCGAGCTCCAGTGAACTCCTGAGTTTTATTGAGCAACAGAGCCGTACCGAGCTCCAGTGAACTGCTGAGTTTTATTGAGCAACAGAGGCGTACCGAGCTCCAGTGAACTGCTGAGTCTTATTGAGCAACACATTTTCCGTTAAATTTTACAAGAAAGGAAGCAAAACCAGCAAATTTATTTTGAAAATATATCAACAAATTTATTCAAATACTACAATGTCATATGATATATTACAACAAAAACACAAACACATCATTTGATGTTAAATGTAAACATTATTATTGTATTTACTCATCCAGAAACTTCTATATGCTACTAATTATAAATGAATGATCTTGGATGACACAATAACACGATTAAAATATGTTTAAAAATATTCATAGGTAACACAAAGCCTTACTGTGGTCCAGTATACTGCTGTGCCGTATTGAGTAACATAACCGTAACGAGCTCAGTGAACCTCTTACATGTAGCAGTATTGACAAACAAACCGTACCTATGTCCATTGAACTGTTGAACAGCATGGAGAAAGAGAGCCGTACCGAGCTCTAATGAACTGCTGAACCGTATGGAGTAACATATCCGTACCGGATTACATAACCCATTCGACGGACGATACTAAGAGAATGTTTCTTGCCCCAAAATACATCGACGAAAAGCAGTGGATCATCACGGATCATGAACGCGGGTCACCCGGATGTCAAGTCAGCCTGTCTCTCTATGTGTTCGGGATCTGAAAAAAGTTCTAATAATCGAGCGTTCTATTCTTCTGATTCTTGTTCAGCCATAAGAAATCTTCTTTCTAACTATTTATCGTTAGAGATTAAACCATCTGGATGGCAAAAAACAGCTAACCGGCATAACTTTATCGACGGTAGAGACGGTCTCCGTAGTGTATCAGACGGCCTAGATGGGTCAGGATCTGTGTAGGCGATCGCCGGCATCCATTCTCGTCCAGACCATCGGACCGGCAGGACGTGTCCATTTACAATTCACCAGGCGATGTCGACGCGTCCTGCAAAGTATCGTCATAGTATATTCATTATATACCCTTTGCATACATTAACGGATATAAACTTAATTTATCAGTGAGCCTTTGTCATATTTGTCTTACATCTTTAAAGGTATCTCCATTCAATGTCCATGCATCACGTGACATCGTGCAAATACACAATATCATCTTGTGACAAACAGAGATACTGCTTTTAACCACGCATGTAATTAAATAAAAGTAAAAATAATATTTCATTTTGTCTTAATTATTCTACAATATATATTAATGGTCAATTAGTAAAACACAAAACAAATTGCTTTCAACTATTCATATATATTAATACTGATTTGCAAATATGGAAGTTGTGAAGAGTTGAGTTGAATTGGGTTTTACGGCACACAAGCACACAAAGGATATATGGCGACAACATCAAAGACCTCTCCTCAACCACCCTCCATTTCCATGAAGATACGGATATGAAGAGTGGGCCTAGACCCTTCTCATCTGCAGAACTGTAGAGTTGCTGCAAATTATGTGGTAAACATTCCATTTATTCGCTGGAGGCACGATCATTATTTTCTGCCAATACTCAAATAGAACCTGAAACAATATGGGGGCGATGATGAAGACCTTTAATGCACATGAACACAATTACAAAAAAACATGAATGATGGGGTTGTGGAGGATATTACCCTTCTGTTTGGATAAGAAATGGCCATATTCACACGGGGCGAAGTTATGAAGGAGAAGTAACTATAAACAAATACAGATTGCGTTGTGCCCTTTAACATTATGCAATGAAAGGAAATTTAAATATCGGACAAGTGGTACTAAGTTGCCGCAAAGACGATTATTTAATGTAAATGCATGAGCACAATATATTATGGAAATACATATAAATGTGTCGATACGTGTCCATCAGGCGCGATGGGAGAAATTAGCATATCATATGTACTTCATAACCAACTGGTTTATGTAAATAACTAAGTCAACACTCCTAATCTAGTCATGAAGGTAATAGATACAACCTCGTTCTCGTTGACGCTTGCATATTCATTAGCTCGGATATAAATCACTTAAACGATCGGGAATCCGCGCAGTTACTATCTTCCACAATACCTTAAAGGTTTCAATATTCTATTTTTATTGACGAAGGATTTATCAACAAACGACTTTGCTTACAGATTCTAGTGTTACAATATTCTATTCTTATTGACGAAGGATGTGTTTGATTACAGATTCTAGTGTTTCAATATTCTATTCTTATTGACGAAGGATTTATCAACAAGCGAGTTTGCTTACTGATTCTAGTGTTTCAATATTCTATAAACGAAGGTGTGCTTGAAGATATTTCAATATTATATTCGTATTAAAGAAGGATTTATCAACAAGTAAGTGGGAGTTGTTTGTGTTTGTGTTTTCGTCTAAATGTGTATATTTGTTAACTTGTGTTTGCATTTTCGATGACAAATTGAAATAATATGATGATACCGGCACTTTTAAATTTTCCCATTGCAAAGCTACATGTCGGTCTGACTTCAATGTTTTTGTATAGATCACGGCAGTTATATTGTTATGGAAACGAGATTTGCTCGTACAGTAATGGGATGACCTGAAGTTACACTTACCTTTTTGAAGTGGTCGGAGATGTCACCTGAAGTTACTTACCTTTTTGAAGTGGCAGACGGCAATCCTGATTGTTTTTAAATTCGCGGCGTTCCGTTAGTTTTGTATATTACTTGCATATGCAGTTGTTAAATCATTTATATTAATTATAAAAATATTTCGAATCAAATTGTTTTTGTATATTACTAACTGTTGAATGTATTGCACCAATAATATATTTAAACCTACCTTAGAATGGAGCAGAGTAATGAAAACCCAAACGTTTCTTTAATTGTAAGCTTGCAAGTCGTAATACGGGATTAATAAATCGAGATGCCAGTTTAATTCTTGATTAAACTTCAAGATTGCCATGTGTCCCTTTAAAATTGACATAAAGTAGCAGGTAGGCAAGAGTAAGGGCGTTACGTTGTTATAGAAACAAGCTATGTTCGTACAAGAATGCCGCTACATACAAAACGTTGATCAATATAAAGTAGCTGATAGACACTTGTATGGGCCTTTTTATACAACATTTCCAGCACTGTTTAGACTATATATGACGGTAGATTTTTTAGTGTTGGAGGCAGACTATCCACTTGTTCCCGTGTAGATCCAGTACTGTATATATGCGGTACACCATACGTTTTCATAAAATCAGAGATTTAAAAAGTGGTTTATTATCTCTGATAAACTCATTATTGACGTTTGTCCCGAAATTGGTAAATTATCTAACTGTTTAGTCACGTGGCGTACGTTATACGTGTTAAAGGTTCGTATATCGGTTAAGTAATCCATGAATAGTGCATTCTATCCCAGCCAGGGCCGAATTTGGATTTATTTTCTAAATATTTCAAAAGGAATCTCACACCGGACTTGTCCTTCAGATGAAACTTTATAACCGATGTCTGCTGTCTAAAATATCCAGTGCAAAATAAACACTTTTACACATAGGTGGTAAAATAGACAATTATAAAGAACAGAACATATATTTTATTTAACTTGTACATATGATACGTACATCGTCATTTATACATACATAAATACAATTGTTTATACGCAAGTCACGTGATTCTACAAATTAATAATTTTATATCAATATTTAGCTAAATTAATAATATTATTATTATCATCGCGCGTCATTAGTAATTCTATGAATTTAAGCATACTTAGTCTATTATAGTAATATTTCATACAGGAGTTGATGCACTATTTTCAAACACGATGTGTATAAAAATGCTCCGAAAAACTTGAAAAAAGCTGAAAGAATTATCAAAATGCCACGAAAAATAAGGGAGATATGATCTACTGAAAATTTGCCAGGAACATAAATGGGGGCGGCTATCTTGGAACGATTTTACCATATTTGGCATATTGACAAAATACATTTTAAAGCAAAGAAAATCACGGCAAATTGATTAAAGATAAATATACGTATGTAAAATGTATAAATGGTATGCTAATTTTTCATTTGCAGTGATTTGCAGTGATTTTCTTTCTTTTAAAATAAATTTTGTCAATATGCCATATATGTTATAAACGTGCGATGACGTCATCGTTCAAAAATGGCCGCCTCAATTTATGTTTCTTAATTTCTTCCATCTGTTATTAATATGTGCCACTTTTGATGTATACCCAGGAAAATGGGGTGGTCTGCATCTACCACACACACAAAAAGAAATCGAACGTCATATATGGCCTAACATGTGCTAAAATACGTAAAACCCCATTTGAACAAACCATCGCTTGTAAGACAGATACCTGTAATATTGTGTTTCTTCACTGGCATAGAAACGCCATAGAAATGAGTTCTGTTCTTACAATAGAGTCGCCAGTATCAGGGGCGGATCCAGGATTTCAGCTTAGGGGGGGCGTAAGATTTTGGTCAATTTTCGGGTCCGTTTATAGCCTCATAAAACGGTTGCGGTAGTGCATTGATAGGGTAAAAAAGTGCGTTTTCAAATAAAAGTAGTTAACAATGTGTTAATTAAACCACTCATTAGCCATTATGCGTCGAGTGAGCGAGACTTTTTTTTATACTTAGGGCGTACATCGAAATTGTTTGATATTTTATCTACAGTAACATGGACATACATGTATGAATAAAAAAAGTCTGTTTTCAAATAAAAGGATTTAACAATGTGTTAATTAAACCATTCATTAGTTATTATGCGTCAAGCGAACGAAGCGAGCAAAAAAAAAATTCTACTGAGGGCGTGCATCGAAATTGTTTGGTATTTTATCTACAGTAACATGGACATACATATATGAATATAAAAAGTCCGTTTTCAAATAAAAGGATTTAACAATGTGTTAACTAAACCACGCATTAGTCATTATGCGTCGAGCGAGCGAAGCGAGCGATAACATTTTTTATACTGAGGGCTTGCATCGAAATTGTTTGATATTTTATCTACAGTAACATGGACATACATGTAAAAAAATTACCTTGGTCGATTTTAGGTGGGGGGGGGGGGGGGGGGGGCGTACGCCGCTTCCGCCCCCCCCCCCCCCCCCCCCACTAAATCCGCCCATGAGTATACCGTTGTATGGTAGTTATATTGTTATAGAAACGAGTTATGTTCGTACATAACGTTGACATAAGTAGCCGGTATAGTATGGGTTTTAAAGGGACACACGGCAATATGAATGATACCGGTATTTTTACATTATTCGTGTACTATAACACAAGCACGCCTGTAAAATGGATACAGTTTCACAAAGGTGATTTATGATTTATTTAAAAGACAAAAGTAAAAATCGCTGTGCCGTATTGCCATTCATTAGAGATATATCAAGGTCGATATTTAGAGTTGCTAATAATATATGATATTAGCATGTCAGTCGATCATACCAACGCTTTAACCGAAAACACAAATACTATTGTAAATTTAGTGGAACAACACGAAGAAAAACTAGATTCATATATCAAAAATACTCCACATTTATAGCATGTTATTATTATTATTATTATTATTATTATTATTATTATTTTCCGTGGCCGTTGCGTTGTAAACCTTCACCTCTCACCGCTGCAGGTTCGAATCCCACTGGGAGTTCGACTTCGCTGAGCCCGATACTTATATCTAGTTATCGATCAAACCGAGACTGCAATATTTGTATGTATCGTGTTCGGCCGTTTCCAAAGGTCCACTCTCATACTCTTTTGTAACTGAGGAAGTGTCGATTCTTACGGATGGCGGGCGGGAGGTGTACAGTACTGGTTCTACCCAGGAAAAGTGTGTGGTCTGCCTCCACCACAAAAAATCGGCCGTCATATATAACCTTGCATGTGTTGAAAATGACGTAAAACACAATACAAACAAACAAACAAACACATTTTTATTTATTTATTTATTTATTTATTCTTTTTTTATTTATTTTTTTTATTTTATTTTATTTTTATTTTATTTTTTGAACTGGAAAGTACTGAGACAATAGGTTCCTATTGATGTTTGGTTGTATGGAGACAGATCGGATACTCCTAATACAATACCAAAGACGAGAATGGTGTATAGACTGATTATATTATATACCCAACAATGAACAAATTGTCATATTTATGAACTACGGACAAAAAAGTGCCTGTTTTCGAGATGCTTAAAAAGATACACGGCATTTTTGGAATGGTTATCAAGCATTGAATTTAGCGTCTTAAGCAATTTACTCCGTATCATTTTGACTTTTAACCTACTTGCATATAATTAAATATGTTTTGAGATTCATTTCAATGTTCTTATTATACCAAAGATTTAAATATATTATTGGTGAAATATAATCAAGTCAGTAATATGCAAAAACAATTCGCTGTATACTATTATTATTATCATTATTTAAGGAATGAAATGCGCTCTTTTGGTTTTCATTGGGGTATGAAAAATATTTGGGTGGTTTAAAGTGTGTGGAGTACTTTAAACCATCCAAATGTTTTTCATACCCCAATGAAAACCAAAAGAGCTCATTTCATTCCTTATATTTACATAAATATTTACCTTTAAAATGGCGTTGATTTCTTCTCTATATACGCCAGATTTACTATTTATTTCGAAAAAATAGTTTATTATACGGGGATTTTTATGGAGTAAAATGTAACAGCCGTTACGATCGGCAACATTTTAGACACACCCCTCATGCGCAATATTCTATTAAGTTAGGCTCCGCCCATCATCCAATGAAAACCGTTAAAGGGCATATATGAGGTATTCCGAAGGTAATGATATTCATTGGAAAATTAAATGCAGCGTGTCAAAAAAGATTCATCGTAGCGAATGCAATAGCTATGTAAATATATTGTATTGTGTGGATTTTATACGTTCTTGAAGTCGTCTTAGTTGCTGAAATTACTAACACGACTGAATGATCGCTGCAAACATGTCACAAAAATACCATATATTGATTTATGCATTCGATGCCTCATGAATACATGATCACAGAATGTCTCTATTCCTGATAAATATCACTTGTATGAGCACCATTTCAAAATGGTCGAAATATGAAAAAACATTTAGTGGTAGGCACCCGGAACCCACTAGTGACAGGCCCTCCACAAACCCTCCACCATTCGGCGCTTCGCACCTCGTAATAGGAGTGTGTTGAAAACAGGCACGCCACACTCCTGTTATGTATGATATCACGGCAACCTTGATTTCTCTACATAACCTGCACTTCAATTATTAATAATATCTTTGCACTGAACCACGAAATAAAGTCATGATATTGCTCTCAAGTGCCATGCAAGATATTTGTTCGCGTTAGTCTAGTTTTAAGACTTATTGTTACTTCAAAACATCTATTGTTTCTGTATTTATATGTTTTGTTGTTTGTTTATTTATTAACTGATTTTTTAAAATTAATTAATTAATTTGATAAATTGGGTATTGAACCCACAAACCACCAGTCACATATGAACCCCGCAGTCGGCATGAATAATGAATTAAATGGATATTAATTAGTTAATTAAATAAACAAATAGTTGGTTGGTGGGTGTTTGATTGGTTGGTCATTCATTCATTCATTCATTCATTCATTCATTCATTCATTCATTCATTCATTCATTCATTCATTCATTCATTCATTCATTCATTCATTCATTCATTCATTCATTCATTCATTCATTCATTCATTCATTCAGTCAGTCAGTCAGTCAGTCAGTCAGTCAGTCATTCATTCAATTCATTCATTCATTCATGCATTCATTCACTGTTTGTTTGTTTGTTTGTTTGTTTGTTGGTTGGTTGGTTGGTTGGCTGGCTGGCTGGCTGGCTGGCTCGTTCGTTCGTTCGTTCGTTCGTTCGTGTTCGTTCGTTCGTTCGTTCATTCGTTCTTGTAAACGGGAAAGTACTGGCTGGAGGGCTGGCAGCCTGGCTGGCTGGCTGGATGGCTCGTTCTTCGTTAGTTCGTTCGTTCGTTCTTTCGTTCATTCGTTCTTGGAAACCGGAAAGTACTGAGACAATGTGTTCTTATTGATGTTTAGTTGTATGGAAAGACATTGATGAATTTATTCAGTGTCATTTTGACTTTTAATCTGCTTAATTTCTTGTATTCTTTTTATTCTTCTTATTCTATCAAAGATTTAAACGTATTATTGGTGCACTATAATCAACAGTCACTAATATGCAACAACAATTCGCCATGTACTATTCTTATACTCATTATTAATAATTAAATTGCAGGTTATGTAGAGAATTCAAGGTAGCCGTGCATGCCTTTAATGTAAAATCAGACAGCACATTTAACTGCAGGTTATGTAGAGAAATCAAGGTTGCCGTATGTGCCTTTAATGTAAAATCAGACATCACAATCATATAACTGCATTTTATACAACTCTTTCGTAATGTACAAAAATAGTTCATTTTTATTTCTCTATTTGCGTGTTTTTTTCACAACGGATGTTGCACACAAATAAACATATGAAAATACCATACCTATACACGTGATACACGTAATAGTATTTAAAGGGACTGGAGACGATCTGGAAGAAAAATATTAGTGTTAATCCAAATACAAAGAAGAAAACAGTGATACAGAGTATCACAAGCCGGTCAGAACAGTTACATAAGAAAACAGTAAGGGGAATGAATATGATAAAAATAAACGAACAGTTTGTATATGTTAGAATTTTTTATTTGTAATTGTCAACAATCAAAGCACATTTATCATGAACGATTTGAGCTCTAAATAAACTAGTCATCATGAGACAAAATGAACATGTGTTTAACCAACGAGCCCAATATAGGTGGCTTTGAAGTAGAATACCGCTTAAGCCGGTGCTAGGGGGCGTGAGAAGTGTTGCTTCTTTCATTACTTCTCATGAACATACTCAATAAAACCGAGTCTGCTGCTTTATTCTCTTAATTGTGTTTGTTGCTCTCAAAGGATCACCTTTATCAGTATTTATTAACATTCACACTAGCGTTCGTTTAGTGCAGTGTGGCGGCTGTAAAAAGTCTCCCCGTGCTACGAATCAGTAGTGTTATTGTTTACTGGTCCTTTGGGACCAACGAGCCCAATATAGGTGGCTTTGAAGTAGAATACCGCTTAAGCCGGTGCTAGGGGGCGTGAGAAGTGTTGCTTCTTTCATTACTTTTCATGAACAGACTCAATAAAACCAAGTCTGCTGATTTATTCTCTTAATTGTGTTTGTTGCTCTCAAAGGATCAACTTTATCAGTATTTATTTAAGTTTGACATCTGTGTTGTATAATGTTATAATATGAATATGATAGACATCTGAAAAAGTATGTGTAATGGATCACGAAAAAAAAAGTTGTTTCATGATTAGAATGTGAGAAGTTGGGAAAAGATCATGGTTAGAATATGAAAAATTGGTAAATTATCATAGTTATAAACAAAAAGACAACGTAATGATACTATTATATTAATTGGAGCGATTGTGAAGGTAATCTCAGATTTTAGCAAGGCAAATAATGGTTTTATTTTAGATGTTTGTTATTATTGAAATCTGATTAGTAGTTCATGAGAATAAACTTGCAGTGTAACAGACCTATTCAAACTCTTTAGAAGATGCTTCAGTTAAAGTTTCATCAACTCTGTTTAATGATTGAAGAGGTGTAACTTCCTCCATAATGTACAAAACATCAATTTAAAGTATAACAGTATTTTCGAAATTGTATATTGGTATGAAGGTTTTCCAAAGAAAACGGAATGAATGCTAGTCTTATTTTTACTAATTTTGTTCTGTCCTAACCAGTTATGAGAAAATTAAATGCATTGCATTTTTCTAATTGACGATCTTTTGACAAGAATGTTCATGAAAATATGAATCTAATAAACGCCTAGAAACATTGAGCTCATTATTATTATTATTATTATTATTATTATTATTATTATTATTATTATTATTATCAATACATTCATAAGAACATAATTTATTATTTTAAATGAATTCGAAATGAAAATGTTAGGAAATGATTTACTGTGTAAAGAAAAGAAATATAAAAAGATCGGACAGGGAAAGTAGCATTCAAGGAGGACAGTCAACCACAAAACACAGAAACAAACACGCAAACAGACAAACAATAAGGCAAAAGTAATAATAAAAGTAAACGACATCACAAAACACAAGCAGCGTAATAAATAATGTATTTTAATTGTATAGAAAAAAATATGTTAATTATTAAATTACGTCAGCGGACGTATTTACCACTTACGTTTCAAATACGAATATTAGAATATTACACAGTGATGTATAACCGATGCAAAGGAGAGAATAATTATATTTAAACACAGATCTGGCGAATGCAACCTGTACTTTCAAAGTGCGCTATTTTCTTGTTCTTGGCAGTTGGTGCTTTTGAGGATATCTCAAGCTCATTTGTAACATTATTATGGCAGGCGTAACTCAACATCCGCTATACCTTCGTCCAGATATGATCTTGGATTCATCTTTAATGGCATGAAAATGTATAAATAGAGAATATTATGTCAGTGCCTTTTACTATCAAGTTTATTAGGCTTGGCACGAAAACGAAGAATGGCTCGGCTGTCGTGCCAAGCCTAATAAACTTGATAGTAAAAGGCACTGACATAATATTCTGTTTATCATGTAGATTATCCTGTTTAATGACGTCAGGCAACGTTACGTGCATGACGTTAGATAACGTTACGTACAATAAACGCCGAGGGATTCCGCATTGATTTGCTCTATTGGTCAGTGGCTAATTAAAGCAAAATTTAATAGGTCACCCCTTTATTAGGCAGAAAAGTGCATATCTGCATGATAAATCAATATAAGGTATGTTCATGGTGGCATGTAGCTGAAGTCGGATAATTCGCTAGTTATTTATTTAGTTATTTATTTGTTTGCCTGATTTGTTTTTGGTTTGTTTGTTTGTTTATTTATTTATTGGTTTATTTATTTATTTATTGATTGATTTGTTTATATATTTATTTATTTATTATTTATTTATTTTTATTTTATTTTTATTTTTTTATTATTATTAATTTATCTATTTATTTTCATTAATTTATTCATTAATTTATAGTTAAATTAAGTAATATATAGAGTCTGGTCTCAGCGAGTTGGCTTATTTAAACACCGATTTGGACGTGTTGAAATAACCAACGAGCTGAGACAGACTCTATCTTTTTTGTAGCATGGTGTACTTAGTAACACTGTGACGTCAGAGCGACGTCCGTACTCTAAATTCCTGTATATGATAGTTGTAGTACAGTATAGCCACGCCCCTTGTGTTACCCTAAATTAAACGATTTACTGCTTTGTATTCATCATTATCTTTGATGACTATTAATTATATATCAACATTCTGTTCTTATTTCAGAAAGATTTAAACGTTGTGCATCTCTTCAAGATTCTGAACTCGCGCAGTTATTACTAACGTTGGTGTATATCTTCCACATTTACATTTGACGACTAGTTACGATATTCCAACATTCTATTCTTATTGACGAATGATTTTCAACAAGTAAGTGTTTTGTTATTTTTTCTGTTATTTTGTTGAAATGTGTTTCTTTGTGTGTGTGTGTGTGTGTGTGTGTGTGTGTGTGTGTGTGTGTGTGGAGGGGGTGGGGAAGTGTGTGTGTGGGGGTGGGGTGGGGGGAGAGATGCCTGCGTGCCTGCCTGCCTGCGCGAGTGGGGGGTCGGGGTGGGGGTGCGTGCCTGCCTGCCTGCCTGCCTGCCTGCGTATATGTGTGTGTCAATTCGCCGCAGATAGTATATAAACCTATATCGTTTTGCCCATCATTCAAAGCGGGTTAAGAGAGCTGAGATCTTGGTTCAATTTCTTTGCAGCATTCAACGAAACAAAAATCCGAATGTCGTGGCCATCACTTAAATAGGTTTATGGGTTTCACGTTTGAACCAATCATAAATCGGAGTTCTTTTTTATTATTCTAAATCATGTACCCTCGTCATAGACCTACATACAGTACAGTATTTATATCCATGACACTCGCATTTAACTAAAAAATAATCCCGTTATGTGGCGAAGAAATGTGAAATATAGTAACACAATGTTGTCGTCTCCAACATGTCTCTAACAAAATGCAACAACGAGTATTTGATAAACGTGCATATCCATTTCTGTCATATGGCTGTGATGTATGGAGATTTGCCTAAGACAACGGTATTGAACATATTGTCACTCAGGTTTGTAAAAAGTTGTTGGGTGTTAAGAAATCTACACAAAACGATTTTATTTATGGTGAGCTAGGTAGAAGTACATTAAAAAATAGACGGCTGTTCTCAATTAATAAATATTGGTTTATAATTATACAATCAGATGATATGAAATACATTATTAACATACGAATAATACATGAAGATATGTGAAGTGATATTGGTGTAAATGCAGGCACACAAAAGTGGGCCAGCAAAGTCAGAGATATTTTAAGTAATTTTGGATTCTATCATGTTTGGTTTAATCAAATCGTGGGTAACATTAATGCGTTCTTAACATTTTTAAACAACGTTTGAATGATGTTTTATATAAGAATGGAACACAAGATTAACTGATTCACACAGAGCTTTGTTTTACCGAAATATTTCAAATTTTGTGTTACAACCCTACTTAGATATCGTTTCATAGATTAGAAGTGGAAATGGACAAATGGTCCAGCAATAGAGTTCATATAGACGAGAGACAATGTAGACTTTGTAACATACTCGAAGACGAGTACCATTTTGTTTAATGTTGTTGTCCATTGTATAATGTTTTACGTAAGAAATACGTGTCAAGTTTTTATTTCCAACGGCCAAGCGAACGCGTTGAAACGTTGTAAAATGAGTGCAATTGTTACATGGTTGAGTACGAACACTTTTGTTTTATAATAAACACCTCGGTATTTGTTTTAAATGGTTGTTTTGCTTGGTTTTTTGTTTAGACACTTTGTTTAGATTGGTTTGCGTAACATTCTACCAACTGGGTTAGGTGAAGTATATGTGCATATAATAATATATAATATGAAACAAATGGAAATATTCGAATCTGTAGAATCAGTTTGACGTTATAAGAATGTCAACAAGTAGGTACAACAGTCGAACAGGAAAAATAGCTTTCACAGAACACGAACACAATCAACTAAAACAAGCATTGACATAAACAACAATTACAATGTTAATAATAACAATGCAAATGACATCACGGTCAGGTTAGTGGAACGGTCAGTGGAAAAGGGAAACTGGGCGTTTAAATCAGGTTTAAGGGTGCATAAACCTCACTCTTATCCGATCGCCATCCCAACAAAACGTGACATTGCTAATAAATAAATTCCTGCCGGGTAATATTCTCTATCAAACAAGGCAGCATTAATAGGCAATATAAGTATAACACATAGATGATCATGCATATATGAATATAAAAAACAAAAGCATAGAAAGCCACAATGCAATTACTCGCCCTTTGAAGATTTAGGTCGACGTGATGACCATAGTGTCCACAGTTTATCCGGTCATCGCACAATCAATGAGGAAAGTGTCAAATTGTAAATGGGTCCACCGCTAAACATGCTAAACATTGAGACTCTTCATGAACGGTAGTAAATAGTGCTTGCTACCGTTCAGGTCCGCTCGACTTGTGTTGAACAGAACTCAATATTTAAATTGTCAGAAGTACAGAAATTAGAACCATCCCAAAGATGGTATGCATATGATGATTAATGCAATTTAATGGAACTTTCAATGAGGTATTTTCACACCATTCCAAAGCAAATTTATTTAAGAATTGTTTTTCATTTTTTTGCGGTATTATTGAAGTATAACACGTCAATGATGGGTCACAAATTGTACAAAACATAATTACAAACTTTTATCAATGATAATCTTTGCTGACCGTCCATTTTATTTCACATGCCCTAGTAACTCTAAATTAAATTTATTTCAGTTGAACCGATCAGCCAAATCACAAATTTTCAAATTTGAAATCTACTCCGCCCGAAGTAGATATTTACCTTTCCTAAAAGAAATATGTTTCTAGTGGCGTAGCTGCTTTTAGGCACTGCATGCAGACCAGACCCCGGCCGAAAACCTTTTCCCTGATATGTTATCTTTATCCTCAAAAATGTCTCCTCAAACTCGTCAGAGTGCACCATTTTACCAGCGGAAAAAAGGTTTATTTAATGTCGGTTGTTCTTATTGATTCAGCTTTTAAAAATCACATGACATATACATAATCATCAATAGCGTTACGATTGTAACATTAAGCTAAAGAGTTTACTGAGTATATTAACTATTTATTTATCTATTAGTAACGTTTCGTTAGATCTACGTCATCGTGACTAGGATTGAAAAAGAGATAAGAAACTCAGGCGTGTAGCCATGTGGAAGCTAGGCCCGGGGAGCATGCCTGGACCCCTCGGGCATATACCCGGGGAGCATGCCAGGACCCCGTCGGGCCTATGCCCGGGGAGCATGCATGGACCCCTATGCTGTTATTTTGGCCTAGCTCTGTATGATATAAAGTTGCTTATCGCGATATTTTTCCGACTTTAAATCTCCCTTTTCCAAAATGTTATGACAAAGCTCCGTTTAATCGTTCTGTTATATTAGAATGTATGCTGAGATTAAATACAAACCGATTAGCATAAAAGTGTTTCATATATAATTGCCATCATCACCCATCAGTGGCATAGTTGATTATAGGCACTACAGGCGCCTACAACTTTTTCCCAAATAAGAAAATTCTTAAAAAACGAGGGCTTTCAAATAGTACGTGGACTTTTTCGATATTGACGTAAACCTTTAAGATTCATACATGTTGTAATCCAACTCATAAGAAATCAAATGATTTAAACAAAAAATCGATACCATGTCTAATTACGTTGCAATAAATGATATATTAGGGCCAGAAACCCATCTACGTCCAGCAATCCAAAATATGACGTCTGTAGTTTATAACTGCATTTCGGAAATGGCTAAATAAACGGAAAATACGCAAAACTAAAGTAGCATTGTCAGTGGTATTCCAAAATTACAATCATCAAATTTTGTGAATAGTGACCATGGAGAACTAGAATAAATATAAATAAGTAGACAGACACTTCCTCGCGTTCAAGTTGAAATTGGCGACGTCAGAAAAAAATCACGGAGCGCTAAAATGTTAATGAAATGTTAAAGAATAGGAATTTTTAATAAAACAAAATGTTTAATACAAAAATGAAATAGAGAAACATAAAATTTTAAACTCTTACATATTTTCTTCAAAGTATATATGTTAATAAATTAAGAATACTGATATATGTTCAATAAACATGTCTTTTGGAATGACTATGCTATTTGTTTTCTAAATATTTTGAATATTTGTACTAATCTCGATCAAATTCATATGATCTCTTTCCGAAGCTGTGATATACTTACAAAACATGATTATTCAACAATGATGTACTATATTTATTTAATGCCAACGATGAATAATACAATAATCTAATTAAATAACAATTACGTCTGTTATTTCTAGCATTTGTCATCATTTATAATGTTAGGTTGTTGTTGCTTTCACGGCGACGCCATAGCACACAAATGACAATGACGTGCTCCGTGGCGGCTATAGTGGGGTTGTAAAAATTCGTATTTCTTGTAATCTGTTCCAAATAATTTTATAATATTTTTCCAAGAAAAAATAACTTCGACGAATAGTGTGGGTACAGCTACAAAAACTGTACCGGTATTGTGAACCGAGGTTTTATTTACTGTGCCGGTATTACAGATTTTATCTGCATACTTTCAATGCATCTAAACTTCCTGCAAAATTCTGCATACTCTGTGAAGTCAATATAAAAGAATATATAAATTAAATAATATAATTATTCCTCTATTCTGCATACTCTGTGTAGTCAATATAAAAGAATATATAAATTAAATAATATAATTATTCCTCTATTCTGCCTACTCTGTGTAGTCAATATAAAAGAATATATAAATTAAATAATATAATTATTCCACTATTCTGCATACACTGTGTAGTCAATATAAAAGAATATATAAATTAAATAATATAATTATTCCTCTATTCTGCATAGTCTGTGTAGTCAATATAAAAGAATATATAAATTAAATAATAAAATTATTCCTCTATTTTGCATACTCTGTGTAGTCAGTATAAAAGAATATATAAATTAAATAATATAATTATTCCTCTATTCTGCCTACTCTGTGTAGTCAATATAAAAGAATATATAAATTAAATAATATAATTATTCCTCTATTCTGCCTACCCTGTGTAGTCAATATAAAAGAATATATAAATTAAATAATATAATTATTCCTCTATTCTGCATACTCTGTGTAGTCAATATAAAAGAATATATAAATTAAATAATATAATTATTCCTCTATTCTGCATACACTGTGTAGTCAATATAAAAGAATATATAAATTAAATAATATAATTATTCCTCTATTCTGCATACTATGTGTAGTCAATATAAAAGAATATATAAATTAAATAATATAATTATTCCACTATTCTGCATACCCTGTGTAGTCAGTATAAAAGAATATATAAATTAAATAATATAATTATTCCTCTATTCTGCATACTCTGTGTAGTCAATATAAAAGAATATATAAATTAAATAATATAATTATTCCTCTAATCTGCCTACTCTGTGTAGTCAATATAAAAGAATATATAAATTAAATAATATAATTATTCCTCTATTCTGCCTACCCTGTGTAGTCAATATAAAAGAATATATAAATTAAATAATATAATTATTCCTCTATTCTGCATACCCTGTGTAGTCAATATAAAAGAATATATAAATTAAATAATATAATTATTCCTCTATTCTGCCTACCCTGTGTAGTCAATATAAAAGAATATATAAATTAAATAATATAATTATTCCTATATTCTGCCTACCCTGTGTAGTCAGTATAAAAGAATATATAAATTAAATAATATAATTATTCCTCTATTCTGCCTACTCTGTGTAGTCAATATAAAAGAATATATAAATTAAATAATATAATTATTCCTCTATTCTGCCTACTCTGTGTAGTCAATATAAAAGAATATATAAATTAAATCTATTCTGCATACCCTGTGTAGTCAATATAAAAGAATATATAAATTAAATAATATAATTATTCCTCTATTCTGCATACTCTGTGTAGTTAATATAAAAGAATATATAAATTAATATATGAATATATAAATTAAATAATATAATTATTCCTCTATTCTGCATACTCTGTGTAGTCAATATAAAAGAATATATAAATTAAATAATAAAATTATTCCTCTATTTTGCATACTCTGTGTAGTCAGTATAAAAGAATATATAAATTAAATAATATAATTATTCCTCTATTCTGCCTACTCTGTGTAGTCAATATAAAAGAATATATAAATTAAATAATATAATTATTCCTCTATTCTGCCTACCCTGTGTAGTCAATATAAAAGAATATATAAATTAAATAATATAATTATTCCTCTATTCTGCATACTCTGTGTAGTCAATATAAAAGAATATATAAATTAAATAATATAATTATTCCTCTATTCTGCATACACTGTGTAGTCAATATAAAAGAATATATAAATTAAATAATATAATTATTCCTCTATTCTGCATACTATGTGTAGTCAATATAAAAGAATATATAAATTAAATAATATAATTATTCCACTATTCTGCATACCCTGTGTAGTCAGTATAAAAGAATATATAAATTAAATAATATAATTATTCCTCTATTCTGCATACTCTGTGTAGTCAATATAAAAGAATATATAAATTAAATAATATAATTATTCCTCTAATCTGCCTACTCTGTGTAGTCAATATAAAAGAATATATAAATTAAATAATATAATTATTCCTCTATTCTGCCTACCCTGTGTAGTCAATATAAAAGAATATATAAATTAAATAATATAATTATTCCTCTATTCTGCATACCCTGTGTAGTCAATATAAAAGAATATATAAATTAAATAATATAATTATTCCTGTATTCTGCATACTCTGTGTAGTCAATATAAAAGAATATATAAATTAAATAATATAATTATTCCTCTATTCTGCCTACCCTGTGTAGTCAATATAAAAGAATATATAAATTAAATAATATAATTATTCCTATATTCTGCCTACCCTGTGTAGTCAGTATAAAAGAATATATAAATTAAATAATATAATTATTCCTCTATTCTGCCTACTCTGTGTAGTCAATATAAAAGAATATATAAATTAAATAATATAATTATTCCTCTATTCTGCCTACTCTGTGTAGTCAATATAAAAGAATATATAAATTAAATAATATAATTATTTCTCTATTATGCATACCCTGTGTAGTCAATATAAAAGAATATATAAATTAAATCTATTCTGCATACCCTGTGTAGTCAATATAAAAGAATATATAAATTAAATAATATAATTATTCCTCTATTCTGCATACTCTGTGTAGTTAATATAAAAGAATATATAAATTAATATATGAATATATAAATTAAATAATATAATTATTCCTCTATTCTGCATACTCTGTGTAGTCAATATAAAAGAATATATAAATTAAATAATATAATTCTTCCTCTATTCTGCCTACTCTGTGTAGTCAATATAAAAGAATATATAAATTAAATAATATAATTATTCCTCTATAAATTTTCCAAAATCGAATGAAAATTCGCTTATAAACATCGGAAAACTAGTGTAAACAAACGATGTCGTCACTTTCATTTCATCTTATTTGTTATTTAATAACATACTACATGTAGCATCATTGTCGTGCCTTAAATGGTATGGGATGGTGTGTTGTCCGTCTTCCGTCGTCCGTCGTCCGTTAACTTTTCTTCAAACGACTTCTCCTCAGAAACCGCTTGGCTAATTTTGACCAAACTTCACATGGATAATCCTTAGATGAATGCTTTTAGATTTGTTAAAATTAGGTCAGCGCTACATCCAAGATGGCTGCCATTACCATATATAATCGAAACCTTAAAAAATCTTCTTCTCCAGAACCGCTGGACAGATTTCAACAGTTTTTCTTTTAAAATGATCGCCAAGGCCTAAACTATCAAGATTGTTTAAATAAAGTCCCCGGGGTCAAAAATGGCCGTGCCCCGGGGGTCCAAAGTTTGTATATTGAGGTTTTGCATGTTTTTCATATAGACATATAGGAAAAAACTTTAAAAAATCTTCTTCTCTGAAACCACAAGGGACAGAGCTCTCATGTATTACATGTAGCTTCAGCTTATGGTCCTCTACTAAGTTTGTTCAAATGGTGACCCTGGGGTCAAATTTGTCCCCGCCCCGGGGGTCACAGTTTTACATAGACTTATATAGGATTTTTTTTTTTAAATCTTCTTCTCGGAAACTGCAACAGCCAGAGGTTTGATATTTTGCATTTACTATAAGCTTATGGTCCGTTACCAAGTTTGTTCAAATGATGACCCTCGGGTCACATTTGGCCCCGCCCAATGGGTCACAGTTTTACATGGGCTTGTATAGGGAAAAACTGAAAAAAATCTTCTTCTCTGGAACCACATGGCACAGAGCTCTCATGTATTACATATAGCATCAGCTTATGGTCCTCTACTAAGTTTGTTCAAATGGTGACCCTTGGGTCAAATTTGTCCCCGCCCCGAGGGTCACAGTTTTACATAGACTTATATAGGATTTTTAAAAAAAAATCTTCTTCTCGGAAACTTCAAGAGCCAGAGGTTTGATATTTTTCATTTATTATAAGCTTATGGTCCTTTACCAACTTTGTTCAAATGGTGACCCTGGGGTCACATTTGGCCCCGCCCCAAGAGTCACATGTTTTACATAGACATGTATAGGAAAAAAGATTTAAAAAATCTTCTTCTCGGAAACTGCATGAGCCAGAGGTCTAATATTTTGCTGTTGCTATAAGCTTATGGTCCTTTACCAATTTTGTTCAAATGGTGACACAAATGGGGTCACATCTGGCCCCGGCCTGCGGGGGTCACAGTCGTACATAAATGCTTGTTTTAAAAAATTTAATTTCTTTATTTTTTAATTATTTTTTTTATATATTTTTTTTTTTTCTTTATTTCTTTTTTTTCTTTTCTTTTTTTTTTTTTTTTTTTTTTTTTTTTTTATTATTATTATTATTTTTTTTTTTTTTTTTTTTATTAACTTGGAAAACCAGCCAGATTAGACCAGTTATGGCGGAGTTATGGCTATATTTTGCCTGTTGAAGACGATAGTCACTTGCTTCATTGATGTCATAAGAGCCATATTAGCCAGTAGAGCGTCCACAGGCCCTCTTGGGCCTCTTGTTTATTATAGGTCTCGAAGAAGTTATTTTTTCTTGAAATATTTTTCAAATAGTTTTATAATATACACTGATATGAAAGCGCGAAACTTTATTGCTATATAATTCAATTATTTTGATTTATAAAAGTGTAATAACTATTAAAAATGTCCACGTATTATTTGAACGTATATAATTAAAAAAAAATGAAGGTGGTAAATTGGGTGATAGGGTGTTGTTGTAAAATCGAAATGTAGACCTTTTGTAATAACGTTCAGAATTATAACGTTTCGCCGATGCAATCTTGAAATCCATCCAAAAAAATTAATTTTGGTTATTTTAAAAAAAGTCTCCCCAAACTCGTAAGAAGGCACCATCTTACATTTAATTTTAAAACATAATGGGCGAGGGGGCGAGCAGGCTGCCATAGCCGACTAGCAAATTGCGGCTATGATGCTCAATTGATTGGGCCTAAACTTAATAGCGGCCAGCTACGCTCCTGCACAATAATAATGTATGATGACCTCCACCACCACATCACTACCTCACCAATATACCGCAAAATTAATTTGTAATTACCTCCAAACTCGTTCATTCCATCATTGCTGGTTTATTTTCCTTTTAAAGAAATGTGTCTATATTATCAACACATACACAATGCTTACCGTTTAGGCCCGTAGCCAGCCCTGAAATTAAATCGATGCAAATCCCTTCCTCGGGGTCTAAGGACATGCCCCCAGGAAACAAATGTTGACTAAATGAGATTTCCTGATGTAAGTGCATTCCACAGGCAAGACTTTCAGTTCTTTATTAGACAATTATATTCAAGGGTATTTAATTTATTGATTAGCTATAACATTAAACTGTTTATTCAATGTTTGGTACTTTTTCAAAATTGTACCGAGGCAACTGCCTTGGTAGCGTAGCTACGGGCCTGTATGTACGTTATACGTTTGATTTCATATAATGGAATCAAAGTCAGTAGCAAGCAATATATTTAAGACAACATGTACACAGTGCCTGGAAATATACGTTAAAGGGACACATGGCACTCTTGAGATTTATGCCATGCATTAAAATTAGCATATCGATTAATCTTGTAACATTTTGACTTTAAACCTCCTTCATATAATTAAATACAAATTTGAGATTTGTTTCCGTTATTTTACCAGGTTTTATTTATTTATTTTTTTGTTTTGTTTTCAAATAAGTGGGGCAATAATCAATAATTAATAACAAATGTAAATACAATTTGCCTTGGACTATTCTAATTATAATTATTAAAGATTGCGCATACGCAGGTTATGTAGGTAAAAAACAAAAATCATAAATCAATAGGCCATCGGCCCGTGAGATACTATAAATGCATATATACATAGAATCATGTTGTCATTTGTCTGAGTATATATACGATGTTAATATCGAAAGGAAACAAAACGTGTTTGCGTACATATGTCCTAAGTATTAAACGCATTTTAATTTAAACTTCTTGCTGTTGAATACTAACAGCCATCGTTTAACATACCGTAACTATACTATTCCTTCTCTACTTGCTTCAATAAGTTCAATCTTCGAGTATTGACAATTTAATCTTAAAGGTACTGTAGACGATCTGGAAGAGTGATTGTGTCAATCCGGACACAAATGAAACATTTTAATAATGAACTTCAGTTTCATATGAAATGTACATATGCATTAAAAGAAGCCGCATGTTACCTTCGGGTTAATTATTGTTTATAAAAATGTTTGGATCTTTCGTAGGTTTTTGCGCACAATATGACCAATGTATGTGTCGACGTGCCTTAAAACACTATTCATTCATTCTGAAAAACACGACGACTCGGCTAGTTTTAGTTGCGAAATCATCGATATTGATTAAATCTGTGTTTACGTTGGTAATAGTTGTGCGTATTATCCAAATAAAATGTACGTCGACTACAAAACAAGAATGTATAAGAACCGTTAAGTATCAACCTGTTAAGTATCAACCTAGGTTGATGCATATGATAATGTACACTGCATATGGAAAAAAAATGAAACACAGTTTCATAGTTTTGTTCGTATTTGGATTGATGCCCAGAGTTCTTCAAGAATTCCTCCAGTCCCTTTAAAAACGCATTTAAACTGTATTAATGCTGCAATCATACATATACGTATAACCAATAAGTACTGAAAAAGGTGATCCTTTGAGAGCAACTAACACAATTAAGAGAATAAAGCAGCAGTCTCGGTTTTATTGAGTCTGTTCATGAGAAGTAATGAAAGAAGAAACACTTCTCACGCCCCCTAGCACCGGCTTAAGCGGTATTCTACTTCAAAGCCACCTATATTGGGCTCGTTGGTCCCAAAGGACCAGTAAAAAACAACACTACTGATTCGTAGCACGGGGAGACTTTTTACAGCCGCCAAGTTTGACACAGATTAGTCAAACAAATAATAATAGATATTTTTTCTTAAAGTTAATTCTCTCATTAAACTAGTGAAAACGTAGGACATTAATTAGTTGATTGACAAATACATTTGTAATAACACTTTGCATGGTTACCGTGTATAAGAGGAAGGATGGTCAGGGGCAATGAACAATATCATCCAGACCCTACCCGTAGTAGTGCATTCTTAATTTCTTAATATTATGGATGAAAGAATATGTCCTTTTTTCATAAATGGCCATTTCCAGCATGGAAAAAAGAAGTTTTTTGCAAATCCACGTATTTTCATCAAAATGAAGATAAATTAAGATAACAATAAAAGAACAAGCCTGAAACATTTACTATATGATTTTGGATATCTTCTGCGTAAACCAATTATATAACCAGGCAATGTCTGATATCACTGGTTAACTTGCATCAGAAATGTATAATTGTATACAACAACAAAAAACTTTTAAAATGTCTATTGCGTCTTAAATAATAAAATAATTAATATAATAACAAGCCCGTATATAACGTCAATGGTGGGAACTCAATATCATAATAACATAATAGTATGTGGATGAATACGTAATTAGCCAGCAGTCACCCGAGTGGTTTCACGTTAGTATTGTATAGGTTCGTATTTATGATTGATCAGTTTATTGAAAGACGATCTATATACACTTTGCTGAGGTAAACATTGACTGTGCTTGAATAATACACCCAAATGTGGCGGATTGACAACAGGAGCGTAGCTGACCTGAACTGCATGTATAGGCCCGATAAACAAGAAGGAGCTAGTGGGGTGCCGGGTGGGGTTCGGCGGAATGTTCCCTTTCGTTTAAATTTAAAACTTAGGTATGTAATGGTACGTTTTGGCTTACATCTGACGGAACACTTGTGTTGTAGTTGAAGAAATATTTGTTGCCAAATGTTTGTTGCCAAATTTGATTTACCTACACTGCAAAATAACATATTATGAAACAAATATTGACCCTTAACCTACCTCCCATAACCTTCCCTTCCGGCTTCAGTTTTTATTGAAACTTAGGACTTCCCATTTTTTCTTCATTTCTCAAATTGATGTAGAGGCCCGGGCCTATAGGCTTAGTAGTGGCTACGCCGATAGACAATACAACTGCATAATTATATATGTTGCGTCAAAACCAATGATTCATCTTTCCTATTGGATTCACAAGGTCCTTTAATCCTGAGATAAACTTATCTCAATAATCATCTTTAGTTCGACATGACAGGATTGAGACAAATATCAAACGTTACCGTCCTTTTCAGGATTTAGGCACACATAATCATAGAACCCAAAATACTGAATACTAAATTGCTGTGCATTGCAATGTTCAGAACCTATGTTGATACATTTCGTAACTGTTTTATAGATGCTGTATAGAAATGATCATGACTAAGTATTATACAAAGTTTGTAAATCATATCACCGTATCGATGTCGTGATAATCACCGTCTTGCTTTCATTTAATATACTGAAGAGAAAAAGAAACTCAACACGCGAATTTTCAGATATATAGTGTATGTACAATATTCTGCTGTTAATCAAATGGTACATGGCTACGTAAGACCTTTCCTTTCGGAAAAAAAGACTATAACAACACATAACACAGCAAATAGTATTCCTTCAGTTTCATTATCGACAGAGCACGCGTTTGGCTCAAGCATGTGGGCAAACTTAGAATGCAAACTTTTGCAAATTTGGTACGTTAAATACAGTACTGAAATGGCTCAATTTTTCAGAGGAACTTCAACATTTATTAATTTCTTCCACAGTTGTGTCCTTTCTCTAACTAACTGCATTATGTTTTACAAAACATCTTGGGCTTTTCTTTGGAATATTATGTGGAATTAAGTGTGCGGTATATACAATATATATAAGGGAAATTCCCGAGTTGCGTTTCTTTTTCGCTTAAGTCTACAATCTGAATTACATAAACATTAAGAATGTAAACTACAAGTTCTTGAAAAGCAAGTAAGTTGAGAAACATATATCTCATAAGAGGTCGCTCGGGCAACATCCACGTCAAAGTAGATAAAACCCCATAAATAACCATATCGCTATTGACATAACCATAAATAACCATATCACTATTGATATAAATAATCATAAATAACCATATCACTATTGATATAAATAACCATAAATAACCATATCACTATTGATATAAATAACCATAAATAACCATATCACTTTTGATATAAATAACCATAAATAACCATATCACTATTGATATAAATAATCATAAATAACCATATCACTATTGATATAAATAATCATAAATAACCATATCACTATTGATATAAATAATCATAAATAACCATATCGTTATTGATATAAATAACCATAAACAACCATATCACTATTGATATAAATAATCATAAATAACCATATCACTATTGATATAAATAACCATAAATAACCATATCACTATTGATATAAATAACCATAAATAACCATATCGTTATTGATATAAATAACCATAAATAACCATATCACTATTGATATAAATAACCATAAATAACCATATCGTTATTGATATAAATAATCATAAATAACCATATCGTTATTGATATAAATAACCATAAACAACCATATCACTATTGACATAACCATAAATAACTATATCACTACTGACATCGCATTCCCTATCTTTCTACCTGCCTGCATATCTGCCTACCTGCCTGCCTACCTGCTTATCTATCTATCTATCTATCTATCTATCTATCTGTCTGTCTGTCTGTCTGTCTGTCTGTCTGTCTGTCCGTCCGTCCGTCCGTCCGTCCGTCCGTCCGTCTGTCTGTCGATCTGTCTGTCTGTCTGTTCCCCGCTGATGTTGTTGACCCCCGCACCCACCACAGCTAAAACTTCTGTTTGTATTCCAAGTTTGAACTGATCTAATTTAGATAGTTTTTATTCGCCATTCTATGTGTGATACATTTTACTTAATTATATTTTGACTAAATGTGTGTGCTTTTTATATACATTATTTATACGTATTTTTATATGACATTTTTAAGATGCATAATATCATAAATGTAAGAATAGTTTGCCTAAATAAAACTGAATTCAATTGAAACACGCTCTTGTTAAATATTAATAAGTTTGAACAGCAAGTCGCACGCAGATTTATCTTGCCCCGCTGATACACTGGACGACTTTAAAAATTTCCGCTATGTATTGTATGTACAATATGCTGCTTTTAATCGAATGGTACATGGCTACGTAAGACCTTTCATTTTGGAAAAAAAATACTTAAACAACAAATAATACAGCAAATAGTATTCCTTTAAAGTTTCATTATTGACAATAGTATTCCTTTAAGTTTCATTATTGACAGAGTTCGCGTTTGGCTCAAGCATGTGAGCAAACTTACGATGCAAAATTTTGCAAACTATTTACGTTAAATACAGTACTGAACTGGCTCAGTTTTTCAAAGAGCAACTTCAACATTTATGAAGTTCTTGTTACAATGTGTATTGTGATTAAAACGTCCACAGCATCACAGTTGTGTCCTTTCTCTAATTAACTGCAACTTTTTGTTTACAAAACATCTTGGTATTTCTTTGGAATATTATGTGCAATTAAGTGTGCAGTATATACAATATATAGCGGAAATTGTCGTGTTGCGTTTTTAAAGTCGTTCAGTATTCATAATTTTGCATTACAGAGATGTTGAGATTTTATTTTATTTTCAGTAGGTGATAAAATTTGTATTTCTTGGTTTTTACCCTTAGGTTCTATAGTAAAATAAAAATCTTTGGCAGAGTAAAAAGATGATAATTTTCAAGATTTTGATTTTAAAATATACATATATTGAATCATTTTGCATGAATGTGCATGAAATAGGCAGGGTTTTAAAAGAATCACACTGTAGATACCTTAATTTTAACAGTAAACTTGGTTGAACATCAAGGATAAAGACCGAGTTTATCACCTACCAGAATATATTGGTTATGTCTTATTCTGGTCACTGATTTGTCAGTTTTTTTGATGATGCTCTATCAAAATTATGAATACTTCGAACAGGTGCGCGTGTTAATAACAGTTAGTAATAATACTATGATATAATGTGTTAACATTATGATTAAAAATGGGTTACTGTGCAAATAACTGGAAAGCATGTAGTCACTGTTTTGACTTTTTTCATATACATGTATTTGAGTACAGACACTTTACTTATAAATACAATATATAAGGGAGATAACCCATCATCAAAATAGGTTGTTCATATCGTTGGCTTGTCTCCCTTGTATTATAACAACATAATCTTTATATGTCTTTGTTTACATGTTATGATATTATTATAGTGTGACAGTTATGCCAGAAATGGTCAAATTCAATTACAAAAGATCCTAAATTACTCTGGTTCCAATTTAGAATCAAACATAGGATACTTGGAATCTATTATCAAAAATGAATATTAATAATAATATGTGCAGCTTTTGCACTATCCAACATCTCTATTGGACATGTGGAATAGTAAAATAATTCTGGTTAAAACTAAAAGATTATATTACAGAAAAATGCAACACATAAATAATTGCAATTTTGACAGAAACAGATATTTTATTTGTAAATTAGACATAGTCTTGAGTAAAATCATCATGCAAGACAAACTTTACATTTATCAAAACAAGATGCGACGTCAAATTCGTATATTTACATCTTTATACAAAGTTGAAAAATAATAGCATATATACAAATTTAAATGTAAATAAGGTTGAAGCCATGTGGAGTCAATATCTTGCCATCTGTGGAACTGGAGTACAGAGGTACTTTTTTTTCAGTTATCATCAGTTTGTTCTCTCTTTTTTTTCCTGTTAGTATCAACCACTAGCAAACAAACTAAACTTTTACATTTTGGAAAAAGATATGTAATAAAGACAAATAACACACCTTGCCAATATCTTGCCCTTTCTTAACTACTTTTATTTTTCAAACTCACGAATATATTACTACCGACTTCGTTGGGTCTATGCTCATGTATTTCACTGAATAAAAGTCAGACAGTTATTTGGTTATGCTCAATATCTGCTAAATTACGGACAGTGTCCCTTTAATGCAGCGAGATGCTTATTTTAATGTTTGGTACATATTTCACGGTTGCCTTGATTAAATTAATATTCACCCTTTTAAGTTGTGCGTTAACACAGTTTCTGAAATTATTATCCTATGACTGTGACTTTTTTAGGCAATTTTGCATCTTGTCAATATATTTACAGGATTACAGTGAATCAGTGAAGTAACATTAGAGATGATTGTTTGGGGCGCTTGTTTCAGCCAAGGGTTTTTTGGTCTTTTAAGATAAAATTAATCTACTACCTAAATAAGTTGTATGTCAGTGAGACAGACATTTTTAGTGGTAAATAAAAATAGCTTACTTTTCAAAATCGGTTGAGAAATAAAAAAAATCATGCGCGAGTTGTTTTTGATGGGTCATTTTCAATGCAAAACTCTTCTGCATTAAACATTTAAAAAATATTTATTTTTAGAATTGTTATCCAAAAATGGTTTTAAATTGTTGGATATTAGTAAATTAAGACACCCTGAAAGTTTTATAGCAAAATATGAAGCTAACTGAAGTAATTTGAAATTCTTAATTTTCTGCAGTTCCACCACTGAACAAGGAATTTACGTAGGAAAAACCCCATCAAAAAAATCATTTCGGTTGTAAAATATGTATTTCTCACCCGATTTTCAAAATTAAAGTAGTTTTATTTACCACTAAAAATGCCAGTTCTAATGATATATAACTGATGTGCGTATTAATAAATTACTCAAGTTACTGCAGAAAAACCTTTGGCTGAAACAAGTGCCCCAAACAATAGTTCACTGAGTATCCCCTAGTTCTCTTAGTGCACAACTTTAACAAGTTTACTTATATTATGACTAGATCGATTTTAAAAAGAAGACACTTTTAAAAAATAATCTAAAACACATGAACAGAATTGAATTTAAACAGAGAATGACTCTTTACTACCGATGACCCTTCTATGCACTGTAGATGGGTTCTTCTGAGTTCATTTAGGGTCATTTCAGCTCATTTCTGGTATTACGTCACAGTTCTCTCTGGAATATTCCTTTCAAACAGCAGACGATGGACACCGGATGTGTTTCGTCGGAAAAAAGTACAATTTAGAATGTTTATAAGAAGGTAATTGATAACTTTTGATAATTAATGGCCAATTATCATAATGTACTGTATTTGCTACCCTGTAGATCTATGTGATGCACAAATAAGGATTTGAAAAGTTTAACTTTTCACCGCGTAAAATTCACCGCAAAAAAAAACGTTCTGCAAAACGAACTCACGTGACTTTGATATAATTTTGTATGCCACTCCACCAGTGTTAGGTAGGCCGCATGTTTTGACATTCCCTCGATTTGTTTCTGCTAAAAACACTAAAAGATGAACTTTAAACTAAAAAATACATTGAAAACCATTGGTCCGAACAGTGTCAAAACAAAGGTGCACATGTCCTCTTCATGAATATATTAGATTTTATTACAGTCAAGGGTCGCGCAAAAGAGCGCAAAGGTGTTGAAGATCCCCAGGGGTGGGAAGATTTTTTTTTTTACTTTTTATTGATTTTTTTACTTTTTGCAATTTTTTTAAAAGTATTTTTTTTTTTACTGAACATCTTCAATGTGAAAACAATGTATCTTTCTAATGAATTAAATTCTACTTTGATTTTTTGAAAATTTGAAAAACATGCGGCCTACTACCAATGTGGAGCAGACATAATACAGTGCTTCGGGGTGTATAGAATCAGGGCTTTATATGACGGGGATATGACACGACAGTACAAACACTGTATTCAACTGAAAACACTTGCCGTTCAGGTAAGTTTATCGATTATACGCTGCATTTATCGATTTTTGCTGCGCTTATCGTGGCGGTATGCGAGAGGCCTCGATGTACGATACACCCATCTATATTGCAAACAGACATTATATATCCTTGTGTTACTGATTTTTTTACATATTTTTCATTGCCAGAAAGCCAAATAAATAACCTTTCTAGTGGTGTAATTTTATTCCAAATAACGGTTAAATAAATACCGTATTTAACCTTGTATAGTACGCACCCGTGTATAGTATGCACCCCCCTCTCGGAGGTCAAAACTGGGGTAAAAAAGTTGTTTCCGTGTATAGTACGCATCAAAATATTATGCTTTCTTTTTCAGATAAAGGTGAAGTCATTTGTTAAGAAACATGAACAGAAGAAGCTTTTCATTTTCATTTGTATTTAACGCATATTCAGACTGTGATGTATTGTAGTAATAGTGGTAAAATAAACTAGTGGGAGGGGTGTGGGTGTGTTTATTTATTTGTGTTGACAGTAGTTTTCCTAGATGAACCATTCAACAAAAAAAAAAAAAATCACGATCAAGATAATTAGCGTACAAAAAAAAAATATAATTACTTCAATCATTAATTGCCAATCTTCAGGGGAGTACCTATCTTGTATCATCTCATCAAAAAGCCAATTATAATGCCGCAGATAATTGTCCGTAATCCGATAATTACATCTACTAAAACACAACAGAGTCGTTGGTTACCGTAATCCATTACGCCGATTATACTAACATTGTGTATTCACGGGAACCAGAGTTTATCATAAGTGAATCAGATGGGTAACGCGTGATCAGTTACCTGTACCCCATGGCTAAATCTGGTAAAGGTCACACGGCGTGTCAAAGTGCATCCTCAGAAATAGTCGATACTCGCGGCAACTTCAAAGGATTATAAAAATAGAATAACCCATTCTACACATGTTTATAATGTGTCAAAACTGCAGCCGAGGTGCGATATTGTTTGACCCAATTATCAATCATCAAATGTGTACCGGTAAGCATGTTTTCACAAGCATTATTGAATAATTGCCATTTCAAAGTGGGGTGATTCTGCCTTTCTACGCCGTCTAAAATATATGTATTTCAAAATAAAGCAAAAACTTCATTAATTTTTTATAAAATATTAAATAAAATCCTATAAATATAAGAATAGAATAGAACTGTAAAAATACTACATGTACCCAGTATGTACCAGTCTAAACAGCTGGAAGTCACGTGATATTACGTCACGCGATATAAACAAAAAGATCGAGGGACGATTTTTCACACAATTTATTGAAGTTTTACAACAAACATGCAAACATTTATACAAAAAGAAGCATCATAATACACTTTATTCATTTATAAATCGGATTAAGTCAATATATTACTTATATGAAGCGAGTAAATTACGAAAATATTGTGTATTATCGGTATTCACAATTTGCTGTCTCAATGTCTGTTCGTCGTCAACGTTTTTCTTCCCAGACATCGATTTCCTGCAAGAAAAAAAAAGTTCTTTTTATTGTTTCCTTATATTGTACGCACCCCCCTTTTGGAAACCGTAAAAGTGGTAAAAAAACTGCGTACTATACAAGGTAAAATACGGTAGGCAAAATCTCGAGTTGGAACGGAAATGTATCGCATTTTTTTCTTAAAGCGCTTTCGCGCATCACCATGTGTTTATTGTTTGGTCATCAAACATTTATGGTTTAATAAATATTTAAATAAGATACATGGTTAGAAAGCCAAATAAATAACCTTTCAAATGGTTTAATTTTATTCCAAATAGCGCTTAAATAAATCGGTAAAAGCTCCAGTTGGGAAGGAAATAGAACTCATTTTTAGCTCTACTGATCAGAGATCAGCAGAGCTTATGCCGTGGTGCGGCGTCCGTCGTCCGTCCGTCTGGCCGTCTGTCCGTCTGTCTGTCCGTAAACTTTTATTTGTAGCGACTTCACAGCTGAAACTACTGGATGGATATTCATGAAACTTTACAGAAATGTTGCCCATAAAGTCTAGTTGATCCTAGCAAAAATTCATGTTGATGTGAAATCCAAGATGGCCGCCAAAGCTAAAAATAGAGTTTTAAAATACAAGATTGTAGCGACTTCTTCTTGAAAACTATAAGTGATATTGATATGGGACTTTTTCTAAAATGATCAGCATGACATGATGTTGATCCTAGTCAAAAATCGTTTTGATTCAACGTTAAACATGGCTGCCAGCGGCCATCTTTGTTTACATAGAGTTATGTAGTAAAAACTTGTAGTGACTACTCCACTGAAACTACTTGGCGGATTGTCATGAAACTTTACAGGAATGTTGCTCTTGATGTCTTATTGATCCTATCAAAATTTCAGGTCGGCCCGAAATTCAAGATGGCCGTCACAGCTAAAAATAGATTTTTAAAAAATAAGTTTGTAGCGACTACTTCTTGAAAACTATAAGTGATATTGATATGGGACTTTTTCTAAAATGATCAGCATGACATGGTGTAGATCCTTGTGGAAAATTATTTTGATTCGATGTTAAACATGGCTGCCAGTGGCCATCTTTGGTTACATAGAGTTATATAGTAAAAACTTGTAGCGACTACTCCTCTGAAACTACTTGACGGATGTTCATGAAACTTCACAGGAATGTTGCTCTTGATGTCTAGTTGATCCTAGAAAAATTTCAGGTCGGCCGGAAATTCGAGATGGCCGCCAAGGCTAAAAATAGATTTAAAATAAATAAGTTTGTAGCGACTACTTCTTCAAAACAATAAGAGATATTGATATGGGACTTTTTCTAAAATGATCAGTATGACATGATGTTGGTCCTTGTCGAAAATCGTTTTGATTTGACCTTAAACATGGCTGCTTTGTTTACATAGAGTTATATAATGAAAACTTGTAGCGACTACTTCTTTGAAACTACCCGACGGATTTTCATGAAACTTCACAGGAATATTGCTCTTAATGTCTTATTGATCTTAGCAAAATTTCAGGTCGGCCGGAAATTCAAGATGGCCGCCACGGTTAAAAATAGATTTTCAAAAAACAAGTCTGTAGCGACTACTTCCTGAAATCAAAATCAATCAGTAGAGCTTCAAGGTCATTGACCTCTTGTTTTCTTTTCTTAAAGCGCTTACGCACACCACTGTGTGTTTATTGTTTTGGTCATCAAACATATACATGTATTGTTTAATGAATATTTACATAAGATGCATGGTAAGAAAGCCAAATAAATAACCTTTCTATTGATTGATGTTATTTCGAACAATTCTTCAAAGGTTAAATGAACGAGGAAAAACAAAATAAAAGCGCTGCCGCAATTATCTAGCGGTTCATTAAATTAAATTATCTTTTTAACTTTTCTATAGAACAACTGGAAAAACCTCGACTGCATTGTGTGAACAATTAAGAATGGTGTGATTAATGTATTCTATTGGCATAACAATCGATTGAGTAATTAACAAGCACGCATGTATCAATAAGAAAATAATAACACCGGCAAACGTGGTAATGATAATTCGAACAACACACTATTGTTTGTTTGTTTTCTTCTCGGTTTTAAGGTCGGCTGATTTAGTATTTTAATCAGTTAAAAATGTTGACAAAACCGAAATGCAATGATTGTAAAATGCTCTCATTTCCAAGTTAGTTGCTGCAAAACGTAATTGTATGTACCCTTTTCACGGTTTGCGTGGGTTTTTCGTGTTTTTAGCTGATTGTTGTTTTTTTAGTGTTTTGTTCTCAAACCAAGAAGTGTGAAATTGCGATGAAAAAAAATGACCGATGATCGTGCTTAAAAACTACCTAAATACAATTTCAATATGTATGTTATTACTTGCAATCATCAACAGGTACTGTACTGTATAAGTGAGAAAAACATGTTTACCCTTCCATAAAAGAGATTTTTTTTTTTACCCTTCCATAAAATATACACGCTGATCCAAGAAAAAATATTTTTTTAAAAATGGCCAAGTTAAAAAATGTTTTTTTGTTAAAATCAAAGTCATAAACCATTTAAAAACTACCCTAAACACCATTTCAATATGTCTGTTATTACTTGCAACCATCAACAGGTACTGTGTAAGTAAAAAAAAGCAACTTTATTCTTCCATAAAATATACATGCTGATCATAGAGATTTTTCTTTTTTTACAAAATGGCGAAGTTAACTCTTTTTTTTTTTAATAAAATCAAAGTCATAACCCACTTAAAAACTACCATAAACACAATTTCAATATGTATGTTATTACTTTCAATCGTCAACAGGAACGGTTTAATTGAGGGGAAAAAAGTTTAACCTTCCATAAATTATACATGCTAATTCACGAGAAAAAATACACGTTCGAAATGTCCAAGTTAAAAAAAATTAATTTTGTTGAAATCAAAGTCATAACCAAATTAATAACTACACCAAATACAAAGTGCATATATTTTGTATGATAAACAGAGATCGACAAATATACTAAAAGGGTGAAAGGCGTACAAAACAAACAAACCAAAAACTGCACGAACGTCGGCCATCTTTTTTTTCCATTGCAATTTCACGCTTCCGGGTTTGAGAAAACACTAAAAAAAGCAATTAAAAACCTGCTAAAACAGGAACAACCCACGCAAATCGTGAAAAGGATACTTACAATTACGTTTTGCAGCAACTAACCATGTTGTTTGTAATGTTTTCAACCATAAAACACTATAAATCACGGAGCGAAATCACATTCTACGTCCTAAAACATGGCGGCTACAGTGAACGTAACGCGTACGTACATGACCGAAGTGTTCCGAATGAGTCGACGGCAAGTGTTTGGAACACTTCTGTCCAAGACCAGTCCCTTTAATTATCAGCCCAGATAGAATCATTGGTAGTAAAGAATCTTTTCCTGTTTAAATTCATTTTTCTCAGCTCATATATTATAGATTGTTTTAAAACTTCCCAGGCTTGAAGATATATCATGATATAAGCATACATTTATTCAATGGTGAAATTATTTGGGACATTTTTCCATGCAAAATATATCACTATGTGCAACACCTCAGAAAAAATGATTCTATACTACCTGAATGAAGTGTGTTTTTGAAACGAAAAATTCATACTGTCACAATAAACTCAGAAATAAATATTTGCTGTTTTAACAAATGTTAGGGACAAAAGTCAAAATGTAATTATCAATTAAGGTAACTTGTTGAAGTTTGGCACTTTTAAGGATAAGGCCAAACAAAAAAATAGGTGTGTTTCCTATTGCATGCTCTAAAAAAATAGGGTCGGTAGGTTGGCATTTTCCTTTTTTCTTCTTTTTTTTTTTTGGAGCAAGATTATAAGAATTTATCATGGATATCCGGTGAATTTAGGTAATTTCAACCTGAGGTATAAGTGATTTTATCGGAACCGAGGCTCTGCCAAGGTTCCGATTAAAACACTTATACCGAGGGTTGGAATTCCCTATCTGAACCGAATACCCATGATAGATTCAATTTCTTGCATATCAGAGACATGTTGTGCGTTGACGCCGCCAGCTACTAACGTTTTGCATGTTTTCTTGCATACCGGATGTTGGCGCGCGTGAATTTTGTCTCGACCCTAGGGTGAAATGGAAATATCTAGCCCCGGTAAAATGACGGATATCCTTGTCCGGTATGCAAGAAATTGTGAGATTCTACATGTATTTATCTCAAAAACCCCATACGAGTTGATGATACAGCTGAAAGTTGCTCTGTGATGTCAGTTTACCTCGATATATTGTGATAAATCATTGTTCAGAACAAATATTTTTCATAAAAAGTTTTAGGGTCGGCCCCTTAAAAATAGGGTCGGTCGGGCCAGCGGAAACACAGGTATTTTTTGTTTGGCCTAAAATGAAATTATGTAAATTATATTGGTGCAAAAACGCCTAATAAAAAATCACAGTTTCAGAACAATAATTTTAGAAATTGTTCTATCATACAACTAAAACGGTAAATCTAAATCAGAAATTAAATAACATTTTCCTTTCATTTTAAAATTAACATTTAATCCAAGCTAGGCTAGCGCTAAATTCCTTTAGCCAGATTAGAATGTCTTTAGCCAGACTTTTGCCGAGATATTTTTGAACGAATTGGAGGCGCTAAAACTTAGCGTTTGCGTACACATCAATAGTAAGTTAATAAAGTATGCTTTATTAACCTACATGTATAGGGTATCAATATGTCCACATCATATGCATTCTGCTTTAGTGCTTACAATTACTTATAATTACAAGTGGAGCTGTACAATATTCAAAAAGTTTTAAAAATTGTATTTAATTTAATGCAGGGGCTGGCGTGGCGCAGTCGGCAGCGCGGCGGATTTGTAACCGGAGGCCCCGGGTTCAATCCTCCGTGGTGCCACTGAGTTCCGTCGGTGTGTTCTTGGGCAAGACACTTTACCTTAGCCTCGTCCGTCGGATGGGGACGTAAACCGGGCGGTCCCGTGTATCGGTCTATCCTCCGAGCACGTTAAAGAACCATAGGAATCTATTCGATAATAAGAGTAGGGCAGGTTCCCGGATTCCTATGTATCTTTCCCCTCTCTCTGGGGCGGCTCTAAATAACCTATACTGTGTTGATGAGCCGTTAAACAACATTCAATTCAATTTAATTTAATGCTATTTTAATTTTTAAAAGTTGTCGACTGAAATTTAAAAAAGGTCAGAATGAATGCATGCATATATATATAGTAAGAAAATATAAAAATACAGACTCTTGTCACCATTGATTAGACCATTGAGTATTTCATTTAATGTTTTTCAATATACCTACTAACATTCATAGAAATAAAATAAATATATTTAAAAATGTAAGGCTAAGCTGAGGCATATAAAACAAGTTCAACTAACAGGAGTTCCAAAGAGCTAGAAAGATCGCGCTGCATTGTGAGACAAAATTCAGAAATGCTACATACACCACGAATATAATGCACAGAGTAAGTAATAAAAGCCACTTCATTCTAAAATTGTACCAATATTTTGAGTAAGCGCACCTTTTGTATTTTTTCATGTTGATTGTTCAACCATAAATTATCCCAATTCAGAGACAGTCGATCAAACATCGGTTCACACTTGCCATTGTTCCAGTTTACGCTACTGTGTGTACAACTAATTAGTCTTATCAGTGATAGTAAAGTTCATAAACACCGCCGGCATCTCCAGCTTATTAATTCGTAAGCAAACTGTGTGTTTTGAAACGCCATTTTGACCGCTAGAGGGCGCCAATTTTTTATGTTTTACCCGGCTCGATAACGCAGCTAAATATGTAGATAATATTGAGCTTGGGATCACAAACCAGTTGATTGACAGCAAGAGGCGGAACAGTGGGCGGAGTCTATCGGACACAACAATTTGACAGCGGTCTTCAATAAACACTGCGATACTTAGTTTATCAGTCCAAATTGATTGTCGCTAATTAGCTAACAACACCCAGCGGGGTAGTGGCTTATAAACAGTGAAAGACTTTGTGTATTAGAATTCGGGATTTTCCGAGATTTTAGACAAAATCTGTCGGAAATTTGGATTTGCCAGACCGCCGATGTCTGGCGAATTTGATACATGTATGTATTTCTTACGATTTTCATTCGCCAGTTCGGGTTTCTTTTCGCCTATGGCAATTTGGTGAATGGCCTAGCCAAGTGATTCTATTTATAACTTCCACATCCGGTCAACTTCCGATAGGTTGAGATATTCAGTAGGTGAAAATAGAGGGGTTTACTTAGACTTTATCCTCAATCTCTATATGAAAATATTAGACCATGATTTAAATTAAATGTATCCATATTGGTGTTTTAAAATCAGACAACACCAAAAGAAGATACATAGATGTACATAAAAAAAAGAAGCTTTTAATATAATTATCACTACAAACTAGTTTTATAAAGGGCTAGAGTCAGTTGAGCACCAACGATTAACCCCGAGTTTACCCCCTACCAGAATGTGGAGGTTTTTTATTTTATTGATCACTGATTGGTCAAATTATTTTGATAATTTCATGTGAAAGTTATGAATACCCCCCAAAGCACTGTAGTGTTCCCATTATCCATCCGTCCCAAGTTTTACATTCAGTAGGAGGGTGTGGCAGGTAGATTTCAGATTTGAGAAGTCGCCTTAGTTTTTAAAAAAAAAAAATTAAAATAAAAAACATTCATTTTATGCCGTGGTGCGGTGTCCGTCGTCTGTCCGTCCGTCCGTAAACTTTTGTAGCAACTACTCTGAAACTACTGAATGGATTTTCATGAAACTTTGCAGAAATGTTGCCCATGAAGTCTAGTTGATCCTAGCAAAAATTCATCAAGATGGCCGCCACAGCTTAAAATAGATTTTCAAAAAACAAGTTGTAGCGAGTACTTCTTGAAAACTATAAGTGATATAGATATAGGACTTTTTCTAAAATGATCAGCATGACATGATGTTGATCTTTGACAAAAATTATTTTGATATGACGTTAAACATGACCGCCAGTGGCCATCTTTGTTTACATAAGAGTTAATACTTATATAATGAAAATTTGTAGCGACTACGTTTCTGAAAATACTTGACGAATTTTCATGAAACTTCACAGGAATGTTGCTCTTGATGTCTTATTGATCCTAGCAAAATTTCAGGTCAGCCGGAAATTCAAGATGGCTGCCATGGATAAAAATAGATTTTCAAAATACAAGTTTGTAGCGACTACTTCTTGAAAACTATAAGTGATATTGATATGGGACTTTTTCTAAACTGATCAGGATGACATGATGTTGATCCTTGTCGAAAGTTATTTTGAGTAGGTCATTTATGTATAGTAGAAAGAGAATTGGCCCGAAGACAGAACCTTGGGGTACGTCTTAAGTCTTTATTGACAACTTGAAAACTATAATTGATATTGATATGGGACTTTTTCTAAAATGATCAACATGACATGATGTTGATCCATTTATTTTGATTTGACATTAAATATTTTGATTCGACATCAAATATGGCCGCCAGCAGCCATCTTTGTTTACAAAGAGTTATATAATGAAAACTTGTAGTGACTACTCCTCTGAAACTACCTGACGGATTTTCATGAAAGTTCACAGGAATGTTGCTCTTGATGTCTAGTTGATCCTAGCAAAAATTCAGGTCGGTCGGAAATTCAGGATGGCCGCAATGGTTAAAAATACATTTAAAAAATGCGATTTTGTGGCGACTTCTCAAAAAACATAAGTGATATTGATTTGGATGATGTTTGCAGGCTGATCAGGGTTTAACTGTCTTGATGCTCATCAGTCATTTGATCGAAACACCCCTTTTCACTACAAATGGACCGGCCCAAATTAAAAGGACATTATATTATTATATTATATTATATTATATTTATTATATTTATTATATTATATTATACATTCATAGAAGGGTAAGAATTTAGTCTCTTTGTATTTTGACTCTCAGAAAAAGACTGAAAACAAATTGTAGGATTTTAAGATTTAATTTTAATTCTGATTTTCCAACTATAACCAGAGACAAGAGCAAATATACTGAGATACTGATAGTAACATAATTCTCAGGAGGAATTGCATAACATGACCTGTGTGTGACCTGTGACCTGCCTGCTATATTTCTGAATACAGATCATTCCATTTCTGTAACGTTCCACAGTGTAATTTGGAGCAGAAAAAAGAGGATAGACTAAGGTTGATGTTGTAAGGGAGTTTTATAATTAAACTTTTTGGTAGCATTATGACATTTTTATAAGCTGAAAGAAAATATATTCTTTAGAGTAGGATAAAATATATAATGTTGCATAATAAATCAGAATATTTACGAATATAGGAATATTGCTCTTGATGTCTAGTTGGCCTAAGTAAAAATCAGGTTGGCCTAAAATTCAAGATGGCCACCATGTCTAAAATAGATTTATTAAATACAATTTTGAGGCAACTACTTCTCTAAAACCGTAAGCAGTTTGGTACCTTACCAAAATGACTTTTATAAAACTTTACAGGAATGTTGGTTTTGATGTCCAGTCAGTTCCATTAAGTAAAAATCAGGTTGGCCGGAAATTCAAGTTTTTGGCAACTACTTATCAAAAAACATAAGTGGTATTGATTTGGAACCTTTACTATGACTGGCATGACATGTAGTTGGTCCTAAACAAAATTCATTGATTCTATGTCGAACATGCGACCATCTTTTTTTAGATAGAGTGATAATAGGAAAAACTTGGCGACTACTCTGAAACTATTTCCATAAAATTTCACAGGTTCCCATGGCTGATCAAGCTATCAAAATCTATCCAGTGTTTTTTTTATGTGTTTTGTGAATGCAGCCTGTGCAAATGCCATTGTGAAAAATAGTGGCATTTTTCTAGAAAATGTGAAAATTGTGAAATATTATAACAAAAGAGAAATAAACTTTTTTCACTTTTATTTTCACAGTTTAATATCCCTTGGTTTTAAGTTTTGTTTTTCAGTAAATACAGACTAGTTTTGACACCAGTATCCTTACTGGTCTGTATTTACCAAAAAAAAAAAAAATTTATTTTTTCAGATTGTGAATTTTTGGGATATAATTGTGAAAAAAAGATACTTTTTGGTTGATTGAAATGGATTTTATAGTCGCACCAACAGCTAAGGTCATATGGCGACTTTCCAGCTTCCAATGGTGGAGGAAGACCCCAGGTGCCCCTCCGGGCAATTTTCGTGCACGGGCGGACACCTGGGTAGAACCACCGACGTTCCGCAAGCCAGCTGGATAGATACTTTTTGGAATTGTGAATGGGGCCGAATTTCGGTCCCTAATTAGCCATAAAAAAACACTGCTATCAGTAGAGCTTCAAGGTCGTTGACCTCTTGTATTCAAACAGTCTTTTATTGATTCTTTAATATTGAAGTAAAGTAAACCCAAGGGGGAAAAGTGCAGCCGGTACGAGACTCGAACACGGGACCCCTCACTTACAGGGTGAGTGCTCTACCTGTACTAACTGTGCTAACGGGGCCACTGGATACCCAGTATCACCACAATCCTTCCTCCATTACTTTTTAAGAGCTGATTCAGCTCTACCAGTCTTTCCAGACCCCGGTGCCTCAATCCCGCGTTCACTGAATTATCGCGTTCACTGAATTATCGTCACTAATGAAGTAAACCAGGGGAAAAAATGCGGCAGATACAACTTACATGACACGAACCTAGGACTCCTCGCTTACAGACCTAGTGCTCTACCAACAGCTCACCGAGTAACCAATATAACCACAAATTAGAGGCTACTATTTCTAGTGATGGGCAATCGGTTCAACCGTTGAAATTTACAATTGATCATCGGTTAAAATCGGTTTGAATGTAACCGATCAATCATCGGTTATAATCGGTCAGTCAATGTGAAGTATAACGTGTATGTTAATCTGAGTTTGAGGCCTTGAACCTTGAATAATTTCCGATTAAGCAGGGAGTAAAGTATACAGGGAGGAGACACGGACCGTTTAGCCGTTTTATGTTGTTGCGCGTGTTTCGCTACTTCCTGTTGTTGTGCGCGTGTGTATAAAACAGTATATTCTTATAAATTATTACAATTACAAACTCAATAAAGGTGCGAAATGTAAACATTTAAGTATTATTTATTCACAAAGATGGCGCCACTCGCCCCCAAATAAAAAATGGTGACAGCTATTGCAAACGAGATACGAGACTACGGGTTATATTAGGCATTAATAATAACAAAAAGTGAATAGTAGACATATTTATCTTTGTCAAGAAGGTAATTTCACGGTGGTGATTATAAGACAAAGCCTAAAAAGTGGTGATGAAAATGCCTCTTTTGAGATCTCGGCTGAAATTTTTAATTTTTCAGATTTTCAAATGGTGCAGAGCTATTGCAAACCAGATACGAAGTACGGGTTATATTGGGCATTAATAATAACAAAAAGTGAATAGTAGTCATATTTATCTTTGTCAAGAAGGTAATTTCGTGATGATGATTATAACGGGAAGCTGTAAAAAAGTGACTGTAAAAACTGCCTATTTTGAGATGTTGGCTGAAATTTGAACTTTTCAAATGTAACTTACGATTGATTTACCTGTATCGATAAAATAGTAAATGACGGCGTACTAGCGTGACAACATAAATCAATAAACTAGAGCGTTTATGAACCCGTTTCTCCTCCCTGTATACTTTACTCCCTGGATTATAAGCATGTATTTTTTCCTGTCTTGGTTTTTTACACTATTATCATTTTATCAGCAAAATAATTCTTATTAATATAAATGTGTTCATTCGTGTATATACGAGTATGCTCATTTTCACAAGTGTTGTCTCCTGGATACTACGTTTATTTTTATTTTGACATTTAACCGATGATCGATTTTAGACTTTCATTATCGATCATCAGAATCAGATGCCTAAGTAACCGATGATTGGTTACAATCGATTAATCGGTACATCACTAACTAGTTCGATGTAATGAGGCATGGCTTCAAGATGAAATCATGAATTATGTAGACTGGATACACTTTTAATCTATTATAAATGTTCGAGAACAAAAATATGGCGCAGCACTGAATAGGATAGCCAATCGGCTATATGTGCCATTATGGCCCCATATGCTTGAGATTTAGGGCTGCGTACAGCTAAATACAGCCTGGGTTAAGCCCCGCCTTTTGTTGTTTACGATTCAGTACAGAAGTGAAAGTTCACAGAGGTCAGCAGATATAACTTCTAAATATTCAATATGCATTTTCAGGAAGGGTAAACTATAGGTAAAATAATCCCCATCAGCTAGGATCATTAAATTAAATAAAAAAATATTTTTTCATGTTTTTGAAAATTTTAATATCCATTGAAATTGCATGTCAATATTCAGTGCGGATTCAATAGTGTTTGTAAACACAGACATGTGCAGAGAGGTTGAGCTGGAAATGTTGTCTTTTTCACACTTTCAAAGGCTTTGTGATGGAAATATCTATGAAATAAGGTAATTTAAAGAAAATCTAGTGTATAATTCTTCAGATATTAGCTGACAGGTGCCACAGGAAGTCTATGGGAAAGTATTTTGTTTTCTGCAACCTAAAGGACTTCACTGGGAATTCCCTGTATCACGTGCTGTCCTGCAAGTCTTTAATGCTGTACACATTTATTATGGAATTGAGTTTGGAACAATTTTGGGGAAGGGTAAATCTGCATCTGTATGGCAAAAAAGCCTTATTTAATCAAGGCATGTACAGTTGTATTGCCTGGACAGGGGCCTCCAGCAGGAATTATGGGCAAATCAGGGTTTCATGGCCAAATGGGGCACACACCATTGAGGGTGTTCATTGTGTGGCCTTCATGGCTGCCCACAGGATCATGAAGGATGAAGTGAATCACTAATGAATGGCTTGTAAGCAGCAAAAGCGCTGTTTGAAATTACATGTACCACACTGCCTTATTTGAACCGTGGAATTTAATAGAGGTAGGCATGATATAAAAATGCTACTTATAAGAAAAGTATTGACCGACTGAAATTAATTCAGTGTCGCCTTATTTACCTAATTTTGCATAGTTGTGTTCATGAGTCGTTTTTAGCTCGACTGATCAGAGATCAGCAGAGCTTATGCCGTGGTGCGGCGTCCGTCCGTCTGTCCGTCCGTCTGTCTGTCCGTAAACTTTTATTTGTAGCGACTACTCCTCTGAAACTACTGGATGGATATTCATGAAACTTTACAGAAATGTTGCCCATGAAGTCTAGTTGATCCTAGCAAAAATTCATGTTGATGCGAAATCCAAGATGGCCGCCAAAGCTAAAAATAGATTTTTAAAATACAAGTTTGTAGCAACTACTTCTTGAAAACTATAAGTGATATTGATATAGGACTTTTTCTAAAATGATCAGCATGACATGATGTTGATCCTTGTCGAAATTTATTTCGATGCGACTTTAAACATGGCCGCTAGCGGCCATCTTTGTTTACATAGATTTATATAGTAAAAACTTGTATCGACTACTCCTGAAATTACTGGCTGGATATTCATGAAACTTTACAGAAATGTTGCCCATGAAGTCTAGTTGATCCTAGCAAAAATTCATGTTGATGCAAAATCCAAGATGGCCGCCAAAGCTAAAAATAGATTTTTAAAATACAAGTTTGTAGCGACTACTCCTTGAAAACTATAAGTGATATTGATATGGGACTTTTTCTAAAATGATCAGCATGACATGATGTTGGTCCTTGTCAAAAATCGTTTTGATTCGACGTTAAACATGGCTGCCAGTGGCCATCTTTGTTTACATAGAGTTATATAGTAAAAACTTGTAGCGACTACTCCTCTGAAACTACATGACGGATGTCCATGAAACTTCACAGGAATGTTGCTCTTGATGTCTAGTTGATCCTAGAAAAATTTCAGGCTGGCCGGAAATTCAAGATGGCCGCCACGGCTAAAAATAGATTTAAAATAAATAAATTTGTAGCGACTACTTCTTTTTGAAAACTGTAAGTGATATTGATATGGGACGTTTTCTAAAATGATCAGCATGACACGATGTTGATCTTTGTCGAAATTTATTTCGATGCGACTTTAAACATGGCCGCTAGCGGCCATCTTTGTTTACATAGATTTATATAGTAAAAACTTGTAGCGACTACTCCTCTGAAACTACTGGATGGATATTCATGAAACTTTACAGAAATGTTGCCCATGAAGTCTAGTTGATCCTAGCAAAAATTCATGTTGATGCAAAATCCAAGATGGCCACCAAAGCTAAAAATAGATTTTTAAAATACAAGTTTGTAGCGACTACTCCTTGAAAACTATAAGTGATATTGATATGGGACTTTTTCTAAAATGATCAGCATGACATGATGTTGGTCCTTGTCAAAAATCGTTTTGATTCAACGTTAAACATGGCTGCCAGTGGCCATCTTTGTTTACATAGAGTTATATAGTAAAAACTTGTAGCGACTACTCCTCTGAAACTACTTGGCGGATTTTCATGAAACTTTACAGGAATATTGCTCTTGATGTCCAATTGATCGTAGCAAAATTTCAGGTCGGCCAGAAATTCAAGATGGCCGCCACAGCTAAAAATAGATTTTTAAAAAATAAGTTTGTAGCGACTACTTCTTGAAAACTATAAGTGATATTGATATGGGACTTTTTCTAAAATGATCAGCATGACATTATGTTGATCCTAGTCAAACATTATTTTGATTCGACGTTAAACATGGCTGCCAGTGGCCATCTTTGTTTACATAAGAGTTTGTATAGTAAAAATGTGTAGTGACTACTCCTCTGAAACTACTAGACGGATTTTCATGAAACTTCACAGGAATGTTGCTCTTGATGTCTAGTTGATCCTAGCACAATTTCAGGTCGGCTGGAAATTCAAGATGGCCACCACAGCTAAACATAGATTTTTAAAAACAAGTTTGTAGCGACTACTTCTTGAAAACTGTAAGTGATATTGATATGACATTTTTCTGAAATGATCAGCATGACAAGATGTTGATCCTTGTCAAAAATTATTTTGATTCGACATTAAACATGGCTGCCAGTGGCCATCTTTGTTTACCTAGAGTTATATAGTAAAAACTTCAACTTGTAGCGACTTCTCCTCTGAAACTACTTGACAGTTTTTATGAAACTTCACTTCACCTAGCTATCAAAATCTATCAGTAGAGCTTCAAGGTCATTGACCTCTTGTTTACTCAAGTTTTACAGGAATGAGAATATTTTTTTTATATTTTATTTCTTCCTGGAATTCTCGATACAGCTTGTACATTTCTTTCTTAGTTCTACTTCTGTTTGCTTTGTATTGTTTTGACTTTTTATAAATCTTATCTTTAATATTAGCTATTTGTGTGACTTTAAGAGCATGCGCGACACTAGAACCACATTTCATAGGGCTACCCACCGCGTTGCATAGTTTGTAGATTGATTCACCCGGACCATTATTAACTGCATGAACAGAACTGTGCGCCCGCCCTGATGACATTCTTGGAAAATGTTACATTTTTGGGTAAAGATCGTCTCTGACTACGATTACTGCCTTCTACCTTTAGCGTGTTTGAATTTAATTTGTTTTTTTCAAGCATACGGTACTGGGGCCGAGTCGATAATTTACACATTTTCTAACTAGACTTTTGGGGGAGGGAAATAATTTGAAACTGGGTTGTAGAAAAGTGCTTTTCTGTAGCCATGTGGCAGTACTGTCATGCATGCAAACAAAGGAATATCGAGCACAATGTTCATGGTTGCCATGGTAGCAATGTACCACAGAATCACAGGCATAACTTAAAACAGACCTGGTTTTGGCAAAGTCACCAGCATGCGTTTTCATCGCCTGCTCAAATTCAGCTTGACATCTTTGTGAGAGGTCCATTGCGAAATTGTTTTGAAGTTTTTGTTTTTCCAGTTTAGTACAAACTTCCTGTGATTCTTGGATACATGCCTCGTATCAAGTAAAGACTTGGGTTCAGTGTTAGTGGCACCGCTGTTAAATAATCTAACTGCTGCCCTATAAGCGGACGAGTCGGGATCAGTGGTTATAGTATTCCAGTTCCAGGCCATCACTTGAGAGATCAGTAAAGCATTCCATGGCCCATTTCTCTTCATTGCCAATATTAGTTGTCATTGGAATGTTTGCTGAACATTCTCCCATGTGATGGCCTGGAAGTGAATCTAATTTATGTTTACGATTGCTGCATAATTTATTTTTGGTGGCTACAGCAATTATTTGATTTGTATCTGTCAAATTCTCCGCAACAAGGTATGTAGTCTGTGTTGCAGGCTGAAATGGCGTCTTTTCTATACCCGAGTATATGCCATTGTTATAAACGCCATCACATTGCGCGTTTATTGTATTCAGAGGTGCCCCTCGCATTGTATTTATTTCCTTTAATTGATTTCGCCTTTGCTTCATTCATATCATTTATGTTATTTTCTTCAATTATATTGCAAACTTCATTCGCGGTCTTCTGCATTCCAGCACACGATGGTGGAGGGAGGTTAATGCTACAGCACAGCTTAGCAAAGCTAGTAGCTGCGATTGGCATTTGAGTCAGCCCCACTTGTAGGCCCCGGTTTATTGCAGCTGTACGTCTCCCGTGACTGACGGTGAGTATTTCTTCAAACAGATTATGCATGTCTGATTTATATGCACATATATCACATATGGCCTGTTCTCTCCAGCCAAGTCCCTGCCTCTGCTTCGCTGCCAGGTTCCAACTCAGGAACCCTTGACAGGCTGGAGAGAACTTCTCGTGGTCGCAGAAGACCTGGTTCCACATTTCAGCATTTTTCTTAAGGTCTCACACCTCTATTATCTCCCCTGAAGGCTCACGGACATCTGCAGTGTAAAAGACAGATGATACAGAAAATCCCATGTTGATATGAGGTTTCATTCAAATTTCAGAATTGTTTGACCGAAGCACCACATATTCAGCTAGATTGTGTATGAATTTTGTATTTTCCATAGGGTTCACAAAACATGAGCGAGAAAAAAAACCAACCTGGCTAACTGATGTATTTTATTGTTTTAAATTACTGGTCTTGGCTATACTGAAGATGTTAAACCAACAACAATGTCTGCTGCCCTGCTTTGAAGCTCAGATGTTGGAAAAGGCTGTACAGTAACCCTATGGGAAAATTAATTGTGGTGTGAGACCTGAAGAGTAGCTAATTTTTCATCATAATCACACAGACGTCTTTTTTTTAAAGCCCGTTATACACCTTGATTCAATTGATTTGTGTGTTAGTTTCAAAGTAATGATTTGTCAGACAATTTCAACTAGTTGTTGGTACAGATGAAGAATGTGTTTGGCACATATTGTGTCCAGTATATGCCCATATCAGGTATTTGATATAAATCTCATAATAACATTTTCGAGCAATTTGTATGTATACTCTGTTGACAGCTGTGTAATCATGACAACTCATGTGATATATAAAAACATGATGTTTTCAGGTATATACATGTGCATTGTGTCAGAAGCCACATGTTTCTGTAAGGAAATATCACAGAGACAGCAGATTTCTTAATTTGATATATCTGATATCTCCCATATTGTTGATGTCTCAAATTTAAAGTTGTCAACAACTCATCTTTGTATGCCATACTGGACAGTGATCACATAAGTGATTGTTGTTGCTGCTGTTGTTGTTGTTGTTGTTGTATCTTCCAACTATCAAGTTTCTGTTGGTGTTCTCCATATTTATTACAGAGACAAATAATGTTGCTGTTCTGTTTAGGTGGAATTTCTCATTATTGTATTTCTGTTATCTAGTCGAAATAGGTGCAGTTCTTGAATTTTTTATTTTTTTACCGAAACAGTTATAGTTACAGCTTCAATTATTTTTATTCTATATGGGGTATTTATGTATTGTGTTGCATTTCCTGAAAGCAGGTGACACAGATCATGTTTGGGGAAATTTTCATGCAGATTGAGACAAAAATGGCAGATCTGTATTACAGAAATACTACATTTGGCGGCATTTCTTGTGTATTTTTATGTTAAAGGTAAATACCGCCAAAATTCAAGTGATACTCAGACTTTCATATTTTTTCATATACCAGGGTTCTCCACAGCGCCTTTAAGCAAGCGCGGTGCGCATTGAAAATCAAAATCCTTATTTGCGTTGTCCTTGAAATTATCGCGGTCCTTTAAATCCCAAGCGCGGTGCTTTGATTTACTCGATTCATGTTGTGTTGGTGCGCCTTAAAACCCCAATTCAATCAATTATGGTCCGACACATACACTTACACAGGATGTAAGTCACGCGCTATCGGTGTGAAATACTACACGTCAAGGACAAGTGTGTACAGTTGTATAAACCAGTCAAATCAGGCAGAGATACGGTGTTGTCGCGTTGCGTTAGCTGTGTATCACTAGACTTTATTGTTGATCATTATTATGTCCGGACAAACAAAACTTGATGGGATTAATTAGATAAGATGAAGCGATGTGACATAATTGATTGGATAATGTGATTTAAATACATGATGAGTGATTATTAAGGAGTTGTTTAAAAAAATATGATGTTTTGATGTTCGTCGGCTCTCTGCGTGGATCGTATGCAGTTTGTAAGTATTAATTTGTTGCAGATTATTTTAATTACTCGATACTTTCAGAGATTAGTTAATATCTTTAATTTATTAAGTTAATGAAGTTAAACTGGGTTACTTTGCTATAAAATGCCCGATGTTTCTATTAATTTATCATAACAAAATGTCGAAGCAAAGTAGTAAGAGACCCTTAGATGGGGGAATTGGCAAGTTTTTTGTGGTAAGAAATGTTGAGGCTGCACCTACTGTCTGTGACTCAGCATCTGAACCAGTCGCCAAAAGAGCCAGGGTCAGACTGACCGGGTTCAATCCAGACTGGGAGAAAGACTTCAAATGGTTAGTAAATAAATACATGTAATTTAAGGGCAATCAATGTAAAGAATGAATATTAATATTATTTTATTCAAACGCAGATTATTGTAAAGTGTATGGTAGCTGATTATGGTCTAAATTTAATGGATAAAGAGTTTGTTGTATTGGGGAAGAACTATATTAGAGAGAATATAATTATACAGTAAAATAGTATTTTATTAACTCATTTCCACATGTAATATACAGACAAAACATTATACAGAACAGAAATATAATCTGTACATAAATATAATATACAGTACCCTAGTACAAACTACAACATCAAAAAACACAAAAAAAAACACACAAAAAAACACAAAAAAAAACAAAAAAAAAACTACAACATGACATAATATAATCTGCAATAAATATACCCATCTTCATTTTATAATTAAAAATCATCTCAGGGCATATGGTGCACCCTAGAATTGGAAAAAAAATCGACAAAGGGAGGGGGCGGCCCCCTCCCAAACCCATCTCCGCGCTGCCTATGCCAGCGACTGAAAAAAAATTCTGTGGAGGACCCTGTATACGCAGACCTAAGCTTATTTGGGGGGTAATTTAACATGTAGAATCTAAATGCATAGCTATTGACTGGTATACTTTAGACTTTTATCTTGTTACCATGGATACAGAAAGAAATGATATTTTTCCTATTCAGATTTCAGCAGTTGATCATTGAATACATATGTTTGATACCATGATATGAACTAATATTATTTTAATCATCAGTGTTCCCATTCACGCACATATGTGCGTGAATCACGCATGAAAACAAAAAATCACGCACAGAAAACTGACCTCGTACGTGCATGCACGCACATAAAAAATACAAGTCTGATAATAAGAAAGCATGACCGTCGGTAGATTTCCAAATTCTCGTCCACTTTGTCAGACTATTTTTTGAAAAATCAAAACGAAACTAAAACGCTTTGTTTACGAAAACATTATCCCGAGTAATTGCGTCAATTGCCCTATCCCTCTAGTGCATATTACGATGATTGGTTATGACGTCATAAGCGCACGCGCTACCTATATGAAAGTAGAGAAAACATCGACATCTCATTCTGGTGGTTTTGACTTATTTCTTTTTCAGATTTAGTAAGTATATTTAAAATTAAAATAAAAACTTAATAATAGAATAAATGAAGATCAAATAATTAATTCAAATCGTGTTTCGTCTCTCCCGTGTACTATTTATAGATGCGCAAACATGTTGACTGGTATTAAATTTTTACTTGAACGAAATAATTTACTGTAACTGTTGTCAACTTGAATATTACACTGTGCTGTGTATTGTAATGCCTTCCGTAGCAAATAAAGTATGTTGAAAGGTTTAACAATCTTAAAAATTCATAGTGTACCCCCTAAAGTTGTAGTTTACCCCCAAAATTTAACAGTAGGGTGTACATGTACCCCCAAATGAAAAAGTCAGTGGGAACACTGACCAATAACCATTAATTTATGACACTTGAAATATCCTAAATAAATTTGACTGCCTATTTTTGAGTTGTTTTATTTGAACATATAGTTGTACAAATTATTATTGCATTACAACTTAATTCAGAGAAATTCTATTCTCTAGAAGCTGTAAGCATGAACGCTTGGTGCTTATAAATTTTATTTAATATGTTTACACAGTGAGACATTTTCAAATTTTGATCAGTCAGATCAACTCAGACTTGGGAGACTATGTAGATTTTGATCTAATTTCTCACATATTCTATTAGCTTAGAAAAAACTACACCCTCTTCTAAGTCTGAGTCAACATCACTGAGACATAGCCCACAAATGTTTTGGCTGCCTGAATATTCCTATATGTTTCAACTATGTGCAGACCTTTCACAGAGTCAAGCTCACACATCCACGTAAAATCGCTAAATGGACGATTGTTTATAGCCAACGCATGTGATGTTCTAAATAAAATTTCCATTTTCTTAAATTCTCATCATTTAGCTTCCTTACAAGTTTAGCCGCCTTGTACAAAGAGTGACTGACGTTTCAATTCGTGTTGCAAACAGTACGTACATTTCATATCATCATCCGTGTTTTTCAGCCAAGGTCGCTCGTTCACCCATTGTAAAATAAAAGTTCTCGAATGTTTAGTTTTATCGTATTCATTGTAATACTTTTTGTCATCGTCAGACAGTTTTTAGCTCTACTGATAATCAGCAGAGCTTATGCCGTGGTGCGGCGTCCGTTGTCCGTCTGTCTGTAAACTTTTTTTTTGTAGCGACTTCTCCTCTGAAACTACTGAATGGATTTTCATGAAACTTTACAGAAATGTTGCCCATGAAGTCTAGTTGATCCTAGCAAAAATTCATGTTGATGTGAAATCCTAGATGGCCGCCAGATCTAAAAATAGGTTTTTAAAAAACAAGTTTGTAGCGACTTCTTCATGAAAACTATAAGTGATATTGATATGGGACTTTTTCTAAAATGATCAGCATGACATGATGTTGGTCCTTGTCGAAAATCGTTTTGATTCGACGTTAAACATGGCTGCCAGCGGCCATCTTTGTTTACATAGAGTTATATAATGAAAACTTGTAGCAACTACTCCTCTGAAACTACTTAACGGATTTTCATGAAACTTCACAGGAATGTTGCTCTTGATGTCTTATTGATCCTAGCAAAATTTCAGGTCGGCCGGAAATTCAAGATGGCCGCCACGGCTAAAAATAGGTTTTCAAAATACAAGTTTGTAGCGACTACTTCTTGAAAACTATAAGTGATATTGATATGGGACTTTTTCTAAAATGATCAGCATGACATGATGTTGGTCCTTGTCAAAAATCGTTTTGATTCAACGTTAATTGAATTGGATTTTATAGTCGCACCAACAGCTAAGGTCATATGGCGACTTTCCAGCTTCCACTGGTGGAGGAAGACCCCAGGTGCCCCTCCGGTCAATTTTCGTGCACGGGCGGGCACCTGGGTAGAACCACCGACGTTCCGCAAGCCAGCTGGATAGCTTCCTCACATAAAGATTCCTAGGCCCCTGAGGGGTCGAACCTACAGCGGTGAGGGGCAAGTGATTGCAAGTCAGAGACTTTAACCACTCGGCCACGGACGCCCCGATTCAACGTTAAACATGGCTGCCAGAGGCCATCTTTGTTTACTTACAGTTATATAGTAAAAACTTGTAGCGACTACTCCTTTGAAACTTTACAGGAATATTGCTCTTAATGTCTAATTGATCCTAGCAAAATTTCAGATCGGCCAGAAATTCAAGATTGCCGACACAGCTAAAAATAGATTTTTAAAAAAGAAGTTTGTAGCGACTACGTCTTGAAAACTATAAGTGATATTGATATGGGACTTTTTGTAAAATGATCAGCATGACATGATGGTTATAAGAGTCAAACATTATTTTGATTTGACGTTAAACATGGCTGCCAGTGGCCATCTTTGTTTACATAGAGTTATATAATGAAAACTTGTAGCGACTACTCATCTGAAACTACTTGACGGATTTTCATGAAACTTCACAGGAATGTTGCTCTTGATGTCTAATTGATCTATAAGTGATATTGATATTGGAACTTTGTAAAATGATCAGCATGACATGATGTTGGTCCTTGTCAAAAATTGTTTTGATTCAACGTTAAACATGGCTGCCAGCCAGAGTTATATAGTTAAAAATTGTAGCGACTAATCCTTTGAAACTACTTGGCAGATTTTCATGAAACTTTACAGGAATGTTGCTCTTAATGTTTAATTGATCCTAGCAAAATTTCAGATCGGCCAGAAATTCAAGATGGCCGCCACAGCTAAAATTAGATTTTTTAAAAAAGAAGTTTGTAGCGACTACGTCTTGAAAACTATAAGTGATATTGATATGGGACTTTTTGTAAAATGATCAGCATGACATGATGGTTATCAGAGTCAAACATTATTTTGATTCGACGTTAAACATGGCTGTCAGCAGCCATCTTTGTTTACATAGAGTTTTATAATGAAAACTTGTAGCGACTATTCCTGTGAAACTACTTGACGGATTTTCATGTAACTTCACAGGAATGTTGCTCTTGATGTCTAATTGATCCTAGCAAATTTTCAGGTCGGCCGGGGGGCGTCCGTGGCCGAGTGGTTAACGTCTCTGACTTGCAATCACTTGCCCCTCACCGCTGTAGGTTCGATCCCTCAGGGGCCTAGGAATCTTTATGTGAAGAAGCTATCCAGCTGGCTTACGGAACGTCGGTGGTTCTACCCAGGTGCCCGCCCGTGCACGAAAATTGCCCGGAGGGGCATCTGGGGTCTTCCTCCACCAATGGAAGCTGGAAAGTCGCCATATGACCTTAGCTGTTGGTGCGACTATAAAATCCAATTCATCATCATCATCATCAGGTCGGCCGGAAATTCAAGATGGCCGCCACGGCTAAAAATAATTTTTCAAGAAACAAGTCTGTAGCGACTACTTCCTGAAATCAAAATCAATCAGTAGAGCTTCAAGGTCATTGACCTCTTGTTTCTTCTTGGGCTCACTAGCCCCGTCAATAAAACACCACATTTCTTTCTTGTATCGGAAATCTAAATGCGCGCGGCCATTTTATTGGTACCCCGATGCGCACGCAGGTATAGAATAAAGGCCGATATCGGGAACCGTACAGAATGTTTATACTTGGGATTCTCGCTAAAGGTAGGATATTTATACGGCCGTATTTTTAGATTGCCATGTTTTGAGATCGCCGACTGGGCGACATTATCAAATTCTTAGGTGGTCCATACGAAAATATGGTCGCCATGGGCGAGTGGTCGACTGTTAATTTCAATCCCTGCATAAATAAGTCCCTGGGATATAATGTTATATAGATTATTTGTAACAAATTTTACATAGAAAAAATCCTGGGACCCATTGTTTTTAGTTTGGACCCATTGTTTCAAAATATGTGAGTCCCAGGGACTCATTAATGCATATTTCAAAATGAATCACTGGATGTATTAATAATCAAAAGCAGAATAGTAAAATGTGTTGCAAATGACGATTAATTAAAAATATAATTCTAATTTCCAGTATAAGAATTACTAATTGAATTTTATGTTCAGTCACCGCGAAGTCGGTAATAGGAACCGCCATATAACTATTGTGAATACATTATCCGGGCATTTGAATTTTTTGAAAACAAAAATAAAATTGTCTTCTGCTTCGATTTTTTAATAGTTATTGAATAATAATGCATTAAATTGACTGCAAAATTGTACATTGATACTGAAGGTAAATCGCGGCGATGACCTGCGACTTCACACCGGGTAAAGCGGTGTTCGAATCAAAATGGATCATGGCGAGTCTCGGTGGTCAAAAGTTATTGTCCCCGCGTTGAGTGGACTGTCCGCCGATCGCGGGGACAAAATCAGTTTGTCCGCTGTGAGATAAAATCCCCGTGTTGAGTTTGATTAGTCGTAATCCGCCTGGCAGCAACTGTATATCGATAAAAGCTCGGACAAATTTGAAAACCAGCCAGATCAGATTAATTTCACTGGAGTTATGGCCCTTGTTTTGCTGAAAAATGCCATATTCAGCCTTGTGAACACTCCAGCACCTTCATTTATTATTTGATCTTTACCAAACTTGCAAAGATTGTTAATATCAATGAAAGCTCGGACAAGTTTGAAAATCAGCTGAATTGGCTAAGTAACACCAGAGTTATGGCCCTTGTTTTTTCTGCAAAGTGCCATTTTCTGCCTTGTGAACACTCTAGCACCTTCATTTATTATTTGATCTTTATCAAACTTGCACAGATTGTTAATATCAATGAAAGCTCGAGCAAATTCGAAAACCAGCTAAATTGGATAAGTAACACCAGTGCCTTTTCCCCCAATTTGTGAAAACTTCTTGCCTTGTCATTTTGTGAAAATTTGCTCGTTTTTTTCCCTCCAAAATTGTGAAAAAAATATACGCGACTTTTGCCAAATTGTGAAATGTACATTTGAGAATAAAAACATGATATTGACAGTAATAAAATAATATTTAATTAACACCAGCAACTTTATTGCTTTAACAAAGCATATTTCCAGTACCACACAACTTGAGAACTATTGGTCAGCCATCTTTGAAAAAAAAATCCAAAATGGATGGGGTATGATTAATTGAAATTTTCATCCAAATGCATATTATAGGCATAAACATTGTCAATGATATAATAGATGACATTAATGCAACACTATTGATGTGAACATAATATCAGAAACAATATTTATTTGGCAGAAATAGTGCCCTTTATATTCGAAAAGTTCAGTGCAATTTTACTCTAAGATGTTTTGTTTTTTATGTTAAATACATTTGTCCATAGAATTGTCCATTTATCTAAAGATGGCACACGAGACATCATTTCTAAGTAAAGTAAAACTCGAAGTACATCACTGTTAAAAATGAAGATTTTCTTTATACGTCATGTGCCTTCAACTTATACCGAGCAATTCGGACTTTTCTGTACTGCGCTCGCTACTCTCTTTACGAAGAGAGCACTCAATTTACACACGCTCACACTTGCGGATACGCCACTTAATTAGTGGGCACTCAGGACTTACCATTAATCGCAAGACCGACAGCCCTTAAACAGAGCATCTCTGACTTATTAATAACATTGTTACACTTCCTGTTTGATAGCCATTTTCGCCGGAAGAGGGCGCAACGCCGTATTTATAACAATAACACGCTTGCGATCTTTGCATCGAAATTGGCTATTAATGATTTCCTTCAGTTTGAGAATTTATATTTTACATTTGGAATTTAAACAAACATGACAATAAATAAGTAGTAAATTTCGCTACTTCGCTAAAAAACACCTTTAGTTTGTGCAATTTCTCATGAAAATTGTGACTTTTTCCCTCAAAATTGTGATTTTTTTTTAGTTTTTTCAATTGTGAAGTAGCCGAAGATCGGCCTCTGTTATTGCAGGTAAAAAGGCTGTCAGGACAACAAAAATAACTAACTGTGACCTTGACTAGCATTTAGATTAAAATCTTACACAAACGGAATTAAAAGTTGATATTAATAAATACATAATTTAACTGCTGGGTTTGATTACATGTATAAGGAAGTCTTTCACTCACGTCAGCTCTTCTGTGAAAGAAAAACCCGCCTATACCATCTTCTTGCTTCTATTGCTAGATACATACAGTACAGCTCACGCGAAACCCACACTTTACTCTTTCACGCCGAGTGAGGAATTTACAAATAGCATAATTACGCGGCATTTCGATGATAAAAATACGCGGAGTCGGAAAAGCTTCTCGGCATACGCCACGAAAGTACACCACGATACTCCGCATAGACAAACTCGGGAGTTCGCCGAGTCGGAACTGCACAGGTAAAAGGTGCAACTTTTTCTAATTGCAGTCATTTTAATGCATAATTATTCAATAACTTAGAAAAAATTGAAGCAGAAGACTTTTGTTTTGATTTGGAAAAGCGGAGGTGGGAAAATTTGAATGCCCGGATTATGTATACTGGGTTGCGACAGTTATATGGTTTCCACTCATGGTTAATTGGATTCTACGCGGAGTAACTCTGAGTGTGAGTGACTCGACAATGACGTACTTTCGCCGCAATAATTCGCCGAGTACAAACACCGACTCCGCGTAGATACGCACGGAACACGATACGACCAAACTCGGCGAATCGAGTAAAGTGTGGGTTTTGCGTGAGCTGTACTGTATAGTGAAGACATGACAATTGTTCAGCAATTTACACTTATTGACGTTTAGGCCAAGGAAAAAAAGTCATGTTTCAGGTTCCCGACCGAGCCTATATTTTGTCCCTACCCTAACCTTTTTTCCCTGGTTTCAAAAAAAAAAGAGAAGAACGAGAAAATCGCGATCTCTTGTGCTGCGATGATGTCGATATTGCTACCAGCAAATTGGTGGCCGATATCCTTCATATAAAGGCTACCATTGGGTTAACTTCTGTCTCGTTAAGATGATAGGGCCTTCATTTTTTATCCGATCTTTACCAAACTTTACCAATATGGCCTTTGATTTAAACTGCTATATTTCGGCTCGTTAAGACGATAGGGCTTTCATTCTTCATGCGATCTTTACCAAACTTTACCAGATTGTTAATGTCAATGACAGCTTGGATAAATTTAAAAACCAGCCAGATTGGACCAGTAACAGCAGAGTTATGGCCCTTGATTTAGTTAAAAATGCTTTATTTTGCCTCGTTAAGATGATAGGGCCTTCATTTTTCTTTCCGATCTTTACTAAACTTTACCAGATTGTTATAATCAATGAAAGCTCGGACAAGTTTGAACACCAGCCAGATCGAACCAGTAACAGTGGAGTTATGGCCCTTGATTTACTTAAAAATGCTATATTTTGCCTCGTTAAGACCATAGGGCCTTCATTTGCTCAAGTGGATAATGCTAAAGTCTTCAGTATTGTTTGCTTACAGGGTTAGCTGGAAGTAACTTCTGGAGTGGCCATATTCTACTACAACCATGACTCATCAGCAGCAACTCCAAGACTCGGGCTTCAGGAACTGGGTTCGAGCTGGTCTTGGACTCAAGTATGTCAAAGAGGGATTGGAACCCTTCATTGATAATACGGCGAACACGTTTCATGCTTCCATCCTGACAGGTATACCCAGTACTAGTGTCCAGTGTAATGTATGTACATTACAAAACCTTCTACCACATGCCAAGACAGTATGTCCAAGAACAGATCAGTACAAGAAAAACTGTCCCTGTAACAATCCGAAAGGAAGAAGAATATGTCCCAATGGCGTCTGTGGTGCTATTTATGATGGAATAGTTGATTCACATCGATTCAAAGGTCCATCATGGAAGAATACCGAACTAAGTCAGTGGAAAACAAACCATTGGCAAATAGCCAAGTGCTTTATGTCTCCAAGTGCAGACATGGCTGCAATCAGAACGGCTGCAGAAACAGACTGCGCTGGGCTCTTAAGTGTAGCTATCAATTCGACATTCATCGAAAACTTTCTGACGACAAATATCAACCCTTTCTCAGAGGTGTGTATAATTATATATTTTTTATTAATCTATTAACAACAAAATTCTCTATTCTCATAACAGTCAATGTTATAATAATATTCTAATATCTCAAGTATTAAATTCAGGGCTTTTTTCAAGAAAATTGGGAAAAGGCCTAGGCCTGCTGAATTTGGGAAAAAGAAGCGCGAGACTGTCCAATTTGGGGAAAATGTAGCGTGATTTTCGTTGTTTTGGGAAATGTTTTTTTAAGGGGAAATTTCATTAAAATGTAGTTTTAGGTAAAATATTGATTAGGTTTTAGAACTGAGTTATTTTAACATACGAACCACATAAAGTATGTCACTTAATTACCCCCCCAAAAAAAACTTTTTTTTTTTTTTTAAATTGGGAATTTTTACCAAAATTGGGAAAAAATAGAGGTTTTTGCAATTGGGAAGAGGCTGAATTTCGGCCCCTGTTAAATAGGTTAAAAAAAGCCCTGAAATTATGCAAACTATTCTTGACAATAGAAGATGAGCCAATCTCATTAAATCTCTTATCTGAATAAAGATAAAGTCTTCGTGTGTTATTGCTGTGGATTGCACAATAAATTCAAAGAAATACATGAAATGGCATGCTTTATATCAAGAAACGAAGACAATCATGGGCGCATGCCATGTGTGTTTTGAAAATATATATTCCACCGAAATTATTACGACATTAGTACTCTAAATAGTACGGCATAATTCATCTGTCAGCTTAGCTCAGTTGGTAGCATACTCGACTGTTGACATGCGAGTGTCATTTTAGTGTGAGTTCAATCCCACGAATCGGTAATTTGTTGTGTACCAGTATTAAATTCCATCAAACAGTCTTTTCTTTATTATTTTTTTCAGTAAATATACAATAATGGTTGGTGTACTATGTTTATCAACGCAATTATTTTGTGTTTTATAAGCTAAAAGTTATGGACATTGTCTCTTTCAATTCCAAGCGTAGACTTCTCCACTGCGTTTTACTAAAACCAGACATGCGCAGTGAAGCAGTCTATACCGAGCATTTCTGTAGGCTGAAATCTGATTTGCTAATCGTAAGGTCAATCTGACTTGACCTGCAATGGAGTGTAGTCAGATCCTTGTAGATTAGAGTATCGTAGCGTGATAAAGAGTCTGAATTTAAGGGCTATTGGTCAGCCATCTTTGAAAAGAAAATCCAAAATGGATGGGGTATGGTTTTTGAAATGTTCAACCCAAAAGCATATGATAGGCATGAACCTTGTCAATGATATAATAGATGACTGTAATTCAACACTATTGATGTGAACATAATATCAGAAACAATATTTATTTGGCAGAAATAGTGCCCTTTATATTCGAAAAGTTTAGTGCAATTTTACTCTAAGATGTTTTGTTTTTTATGTTAAATAAATTTGTCCATAGAATTGTCCATTTATCTAAAAATGGCACACGAGACATCATTTCTAAATAAAGTAAGCCATGTTATCACATCATCCAAAATTTGAAGTACACCATTGTTAAAAATTAAGATTTTCTTTATACGCCATGTGCAACACAGCACATGATACACATGTAAAGCATGCAGGTGAATTGTAAATTGAAACATGCTGTATGGGGAAACATTCGGATAAACAGGTAATTTGATCGTATTCATATGTTATTATTTAGTTTGTGCTGTTTTTTATGCCCCGCATAATTGCTCACCACAACAAGACAACGTGTCGCGCACAAAATCCAGGTCCGTGGCTCCAAGGTCAAGGTCACACTTAGAGGTCAAAGGTTGTCTGTCGTCTGTACAATCGTGTCCGCTTCATAACTCTGACAATAATAGACTGATTTGCAAATTACTTCGCACAATTGCTCACCACAACAAGACGACGTGTCACGCACACAATCCAGGTCCGCGGCTCCAAGGTCAAGGTCACATAGGTGAAAGGTCAAAACAAAGTGCTTTCATGTCCGGTTAAAAACTCTGACATTCACGGACCGATTTTCAATTAACTTGGCACAATTGCTCACCACAACTAGACGACATGTCGCACACAAAGGCACAAGTGCTCAGTACAACCAGACGACGACATGTCGTACACAAAATCCATGTCCGTCGCTCCAAGGTAAAGGTCACACTTAGAGGTCAAAGGTCAGATCATGTCCGGTCAATAAATGGCATTTCTTGACGGATTTTGAATTAACTTGGCACATGTGTTCACCACAACAACATGATGTGTCTCGCACAAAATCCAGATCCGTGGCTTCAAGGTCAAGGTGACACATAGGTCAAAGGTCAATAATATTTATTTTATTTATTGAATATTTTTTATTTATTTGTCTGTTTTATTTTTTAATACCGGTATTATTTTTGAATATTTTTTATTTATTTTTGAATAATTTCTTTATTTTTTTTGAATATTTTTTTTTTAAATACATCTGTTGGTTTCATATTGCTCCAAGGTCAAGGTCACACTTACAGGTCACTTCGGGGGCATTTGTCACTTACTGTGACATTTCTTGGATAGGAATATAATAATAAATTACTCTTGTGTTGCCATGTTTCTATTCACAACAGTCACTCAGTTGTGTTTAATACATCCAAAAATATAGTTGCCATTTCAGTGTTTGTTTTATGCCTAATTTGTAGTCTTCGAATTAAACCACTAGTCCGAAGCCCGGGGCTAGTAAACTGTCATTCGGGCTAGCAATTTTTTTTTAATTTATGTAGGCTGGCTCAAGGAAAATGTACGGGTTTTCATTGAGTATATAAGAATTCGGGCTAGTGACACAAACAATTTAATTCAAAGACTGAATTTGGGGCCGTTATTCGGCCCCGTTTGGTCACGGGGCAAAGAATACGGCCACTGCAGATCCCTTTGGAGGGGTAGGCAGAGGGGTAGAATCCCCCCAAATTCATGTTCATTTTATCATTTTTTGTTCATGTTCATTAAAGGTCTTCATCATGATCCCTGCATTGTTTCATGTGCTATCTCGCTCACATCAAAAGAGCAGTGGCAGAAAAACAATAACGTGGCTCCAGCGTAAATGGAGTTTCTACGATAGAATTTGCAGCAACTCTGCAGTTCAGGGTGAGAAGGTTCTAGGCCCATTTTCCATATTTTATCTCGATGTACATTCCGCGTATAACTTCAAAACCATTAAACCTACACTCATAAAACTTCATAGGTACATTGCTCTAGGTGAGAGGAGGAACCCTATTGTTTTTGGAGCCAGTACATCTAAGGTCAAGGTCGCATTAACCTTATATGGAAATACGCATTAACTTCAAAACCATAACACCTACACTAAAACTTCATAAGACACATTGCTCTAGGTGAGAGGAGGAATCCTATCACATATGGGGCCATTAGGTCAAAGGTCAATTTGTTTTGGGGTCAGTAGGTCAAAGGTCAAGGCACAATCATATGGAAATATGAATTCTGCATAATAACTTAAAAACCATGATACCTACACTCATAAAACTGCATAGATACATTGCCCTAGGTGAGAAGAGGAGCCCTATTGCTTTTGGGGCAGTAGGTTTAGGGTCAAGGTCAGTGACCTGATATGGAAATATACCTTCCCTAGGCCAAACAAAATAATATGTGTGGTTCAGGTAACCCGACCGACCCTATTTATTTACCGCCGAAACGCCGACCCTATTTATATTTTTTTCGGGTTGAGAACGAATTTTCGTGGGTACGTTCGGTAAAGAGTATGAAACACCGCGAAGTACGAAACACCGCGAGTACGAAACACCGCATAATACAACATGGCGGTGTTTACTTTCGAAAGATGTATTCACGGCCCGGAACAAAAAATGATGAAGGCAGTCGTAAACCAAGCTACAATGATAGATATATTTCAAGAAAATCACCACGATTCTGGCTTAAAAACCAGTTCAGTTCAGTGTTTCGCCTTTAAGAATATGGGAGATGGAAGTCCCTTCGAGGTATTTTTTAAACATGTGACACGATCATGAACATATTTAAATAAAAGTGAAGCCGTTTTCTTTCAACTATGTACGTTATGAAGGATGAAATATTATAATAAATTTTAATAGTTTAAATATCAGTGTTCTCCAGAAGTGGGTGGGACACCGTTCACATATATACAGAGTGCAGACTTTGCATCTTTGCAACCCTCTTGTCAATTTCTTTTTAATATATTTCACTTTCAAAAAGGACTTAAAAACAGATATGTGCATTTTTATTTTAGATAACTTCGAAACTATGAAACTATAACACACACACAAAAGAAATTTCACAGCTACATTGAGTTTTGTGAGAGAAGGAACCCTATTGACTTTGGTTCATTTGGTCAAAGGTCAAGGTTACCGTGGCATTATATGGAAAAAATATGCATTTCGTGCAATAACACCTACACTCCTGAAACATTGCCCGTGGTGAAAGAAAGTATCGTATTTCATTGGGGTTAGCAGGTCAATGGGAAAGGTTACTATGACCTTATGGTAATATCAGAGCTGTAGATAATTTGTGACTATATATATATTTACTCATCAGTTTCAAAATGAATGAGTAACAACGAACGCGTTGTGAGTAAAACATAGTTCATGCTTTCAAAATGAATGTGAGTCACTGTTAATACATTGTAAAAGAAACAACTAGATTCTGATTGAATGGAAGTTTAGTAAAACAAAAGCAACACTTCATGACCTTAATATTAGACACATGCTTGGCACAATTTTCATCATGTAAATATGGAATAAAATGTTCCACAGGACTATACATGTATACAAATATAATACTCCTGATTTTTAAAAGTTATGAGTTTTGTGGTAAGTTGATACTCGCAGTTTTAAAAACCTGAGGGATTTTGCAACAAAAGTATGAGTAAAATACTCAAAAACTCAGCTTATCTACAGCTCTGTTAAATATGCATTCTGTGCGATAACATAAAAACTGATGAAACTTTATATGTGCAAGAAAAAGAACTTTATTATCTTTGGGGTCAGTAGGCCAATTGTCAAGGTTACCATGACCTTATATGGAAATACACATTCTGCCATATTACTGTCAAACCACAACACTCACACTCGTGAAACTTCATAGATGCATTGCCTTCAGTCATAGGAGGAACCCTGTTGCTTTTGGGGTAACTAGGTTAAAGGTCAAGGTCACCAGTACATATTCCTAGTGATAACTCCAGGAGTATGACTGAATCCTGAAGACATTTTCCTCACTGTAACTTGTTACTATTTGACCTACAATTTTGAAACTTTACAGAAATAGTACCCACGTTTAAACAACAACCTTTATTGATTTTAAGCTTAGTAGGTCAAATGTCAAGGTCACTGTGACCTGATCATGACAAATTTCTTCCTAGCAGTTATTCACCAACTATTTGATCTACAGTCTTGAAACTTTATACAAATAGTGCTCTTGGTTAAACAACATCCCCTATCGTTTTTTTTTTTAGAAGGTCAAAGGTAAGGGTTATATTGACCTGACACCTAGGAAATGCTTTTAACATAAAATTTCAGGAAACGGACGTAAAATGCACCGTTAGTTGGCGCTCTTGTTTGTTATGGCTTGTCCGTCGGTTTTTGATTTCCAGTCTAACTCATGAATTAGATTATTTTTGAACTTTTGAAACTTTATATCAGTAGAGATGTAAACGGTGATGGTCCCTCTATTTTGGGCTCAGTAGCTCAAAGGTCAATATCACCAAAACCTTGTGGATATACACATTTGATGAGGGCTCAATCATAATGCTTTTTAGCTCGACTATTTGAAGAATAAGAGAGCTTATGTAATCACCCTGGCGTCGGCAGGGTTCGACACTAACGGTAGTCCGGTAGTCCGAGACCGCCAGAATTTGCCTCGGACTACCTACACCTCCAAGCTGAGTAGTCCCGTGGACTACCTACTTTTGACAAAAACAAATAGACATAATTATCAACTTAGTAATAAAACATAACAAATAAAACAACTTTATTATAATTTTTCACTAAGTTTGTTAAATCTCCTATCCAGAGTTGTTTTCACTTCGAAAACGCAAAGTTTTTGTAGCAAAACGCTTTTCACAAACATAACTGGTTTCCGATATGAATGTAAATATACAAAGCCGAGTCCCAGCGCTTGCTCACGACTGCTAAATCATAACAATGGGCGGCCCTGGATTGTTTTGCTAACATGTTTTAAAACACTCGAAGCACTCGTTTATTAACACGATTTGATGAGGTATTCAGTGTATTTCATTGATAAAGTACGACATTAACGTATATGGATGTGCGTTGCAAAACCTATCGATATGCTTCATTTTTCATATGTCACCGGTTTTCATGATTCCAAAAAGAACGCAACTCGCTAGAAAAGATAGGACCGAAAATAAATTTGTTTAGTTCTGAATATATTTTATTGATATACATGTACAGACATTACACTACTGCATAAATATTCAAAAATAAGTCCAAGCGGTCTTAAATTAGAGGCAAGTGAAGTTTTGGGCAGGGCAATTGCCCTTTTCCCTGAGGCTGGGAAAATGGATTTTAAAAATATTTCCAAAAACCCTGTTTTGAAACAGTCTGTATCCCTGAGAGAGCTTTCTAATTTAAATAAGGCATTGCTTTTGCAATTAAAAATCATCTCAGAGCAGATGGTGAATCTCAGAATTTTATAAAAATAATAAAGACGGCATTTCCCATAGGCCTACATTATAGCCTTTTGGCCTTCAATCCCTGTTTCTAAATAAGACTGGCTGAAAAAAACTAACTTTTCTTAAAGAAATATCTCATATACACTCAAAAAAGTTCAGCAAATTGGAAATAATGTAATGCTTTCAGCCTCTAATACTTCACTGAAGGTGTCACCCTAGAATGGCAGTAAATAAATCTTACTTTATTTAGTTTTTTTTTACGTTTTGTAATGTACCCTCAGTACAATTTTATCAATAAAATTGCAAATTTCAATCAAAATATCCTAAATGAACCTGTTTTATGCTGAAAATTTAATATTCTGATGTTTTATGGGGATTTGTTATGATTTTGATAATTTATTCTAACTTTCAGAATCTTATCTTACAATCTGACTATATGCCCTAATAGACCCTATACATTTTTCAACCAATCAGACGCCCCAAAACAATAGTGGTTACTGTATCTGACCTATAAGAAAATCGTTCTTCAATTAAATGGCTCATCCATGTATAATGATGAAAAACATCAAATAAGATGTAAGGACTACGGTGTGTCTCGGTGTCCATTCTAGAAACTCAAAAGTAGGGGGGATTTTCCCTCCATACTTCTGAAAAATAGAGGGGAATTCAAAAATATTGGGGGGATTCTTTAAAACGTATGCCAAGGCATATGGCTTCAACTTCATTCTTACCACTTTACATGTCAAAATACAGATTCCCGAATATCCTTCGATGTTTACCGGTGCTAATTTGTAGAATCGTCTGCAGACGAAATTTAAAAGATTGTAAATTTCCGATAATAATCATAATTTTGCATTTTAATACTAGATAGTATCGTGTCTTCAAGAAATAAAATAACAATTCGAAAGAATTAAAATAAAGCTCAAAAGAGAAATATATATGTAAATATATTTCGTTCATTGTGAATCGCAAGCGGCGAAATTCGTATTACGCATACAACCAGTTACTTCTACAGTACTACACGGTTCTCTCCCTTACTATATATACTAAGGGAGAGAATCATGTAGTACTGTATGAGTAAACATGCATGTAGGTGAGACAGAGGTTTTAGTCAATCGCAACAACTACATATTCGTGTTTTTAAGCTTTTATTTAAGTTTGTCAGAACTTATATTCTCCATTTGTCGGATAGTCGCTGGTTCAAAATTATGCACGCTAATCCCGCATTCCGTGAAAAAACATGCAGGATCTACGAAAAATTGGCGTGAATCCCGCAATCGCGCGTTCTAGAATGGACACTGGTGTCTGAGCATTGTAAGTTGTTACAGGTTGTTTGGAATGATAGAAAGATGTAGATCCTGGTTTTATCTGACTTTAAAAGACTCCAGACCTTGCAGGGTAAGGCCAACAGGCAGATGTGCGATTTATGAAATTAATACTGAGATAGAGTGTTTTTCGTTTATGTCTACCGTTTCCTTCGTTACTTATATTTTGTTTAGTTTAAATCCCTTTATTCTGAGGTTTATATTTTGAAAACTAGCCAGACTACCAAAATCTGTGCAGGACTACTTGATTTTGAAAGTTGGTAGTCCTGCGGACTACTTAAACGTTAAACATGGCTGCCAGCGGCCATCTTTGTTTACATAGAGTTGTATAGTAAAAACTTGTAGCGACTACTCCTCTGAAACTACTTGGCGGATTGTCATGAAACTTTACTGGAATGTTGCTCTTGATGTCTAATTGATCCTAGCAAAATTTCAGATCTGCCAGAAATTCAAGATGGCAGTCACAGCTAAAAATAGATTTTTAAAAAATAAGTTTGTAGCGACTACTTCTTGAAAACTATAAGTGATATTGATATGGGACTTTTTCTAAAATGATCAGCATGACATGATGTTGATCCTTGTGGAAAATTATTTTGATTCAACGTTAAACATGACTGCCAGTGGCCATCTTTGGTTACATAGAGTTATATAGTAAAAACTTGTAGCGACTACTCCTCTGAAACTACTTGGCGGATGTTCATGAAACTTCACAGGAATGTTGCTCTTGATGTCAAGTTGATCCTAGCAAAATTTCAGATCGGCCGGAAATTCAAGATGGCCACCAGATTGAAAAATAGGTTTTTAAAAAACAAGTTTGTAGCGACTACTTCTTGAAAACTATAAGTGATATTGATATGGGACTTTTTCTAAAATGATCAGCATGATATGATGTTGGTCCTTGTCGAAAATCGTTTTGTTTCGACGTTAAACATGGCTGCCAGCGGCCATCTTTGTTTACATAGTTATATAATGAAAACTTGTAGCGACTACTCCTCTGAAACTACTTGACGGATTTTCATGAAACTTCACAGGAATGTTGCTCTTGATGTCTAATTGATCCTAGCAAAATTTCAGTCGGCCGGAAGTTCAAGATGGCCGCCACGGCTAAAAATAAATTTTCAAAATACAAGTTTGTAGCGACTACTTCTTGAAAACTATAAGTGATATTGATATGGGACTTTATCTAAAATGATTAGCATGATATGATGTTGGTCCTTGTCAAAAATTGTTTTGATTCAACGTTAAACATGGCTGCCAGTGGCCATCTTTGTTTACATAGAGTTATATGATGAAAACTTGTAGCGACTACTCCTCTGAAACTACTTGACGGATTTTCATGAAACTTCACAGGAATGTTGCTCTTGATGTCTAACTGATCCTAGCAAAATTTCAGGTCGGCCGGAAATTAAAGATGGCTGCCATGGCTAAAAATAGATTTTCAAAATACAAGTTTGTAGCGACTACTTCTTGAAAACTATAAGTGATATTGATATGGGACTTTTTGTAAAATGATCAGCATGACATGATGTTAGTCCTTGTCAAAAATCGTTTTGATTCGATGTTAAACATGGCTGTCAGCGGCCATCTTTGTTTACATAGAGTTATATAATGAAAACTTGTAGCGACTATTCCACTGAAACTACTCGACGGATTTTCATGAAACTTCACAGGAATGTTGCTATTGATGTCTAATTGATCCTAGCAAAATTTCATGTCGGCCGAAAATTCAAGATGGCCGCCACGGCTAAAAATAATTTTTCAAAATACAAGTTTGTAGCGACTACTTCTTGAAAACTATAAGTGATATTGATATGGGACTTTTTCTAAAATGATCAGCATGATATGATGTTGGTCCTTGTCAAAAATTGTTTTGATTCAACGTTAAACATGGCTGCAGCGGCCATCTTGGTTTACATAGAGATATATAGCAAAAACTTGTAGCGACTACTCCTTTGAAACTACTTGGCGGATTTCATGAAACTTCACAGGAATGTTGCTCTTGATGCCTAATTGATCCTAGCAAAATTTCAGGTGGGCCGGAAATTCAAGATGGCCGCCATGGCTAAAAATAAATTTTTAAAAAACAAGTCTGTAGCGACTACTTCCTGAAATCAAAATCAATCAGTAGAGCTTCAAGGTCATTGACCTCTTGTTAATTATTCCCCAAACGGAAAAATACGACGGCTTTGATTGGTTCACCTAAATAGAATGCGCACATGATCCCCACGTGATCGTCTAATGAGCAAACATGGCGGTTAATATTCACATCTCGCCTTAGGCAAGCTGATAATGATCGATAATTAGGTTATTGTCCTGATTAGATAAGAGTCGGGTTTTTAGCTCTACTGATCAGAGATCAGCAGAGCTTATGCCGTGGTGCGGCGTCCGTCGTCCGTCTGTCTGTCCGTCTGTCCGTCTGTCCGTAAACTTTTATTTGTAGCGACTTCACAGCTGAAACTCCTGGATGGATATTCATGAAACTTTACAGAAATGTTGCCCATAAAGTCTAGTTGATCCTAGCAAAAATTCATGTTGATGTGAAATCCAAGATGGCCGCCAAAGCTAAAAATAGAGTTTTAAAATACAAGTTTGTAGCGACTTCTTCTTGAAAACTATAAGTGATATTGATATGGGACTTTTTCTAAAATGATCAGCATGACATGATGTTGATCCTAGTCAAAAATCGTTTTGATTCAACGTTAAACATGGCTGCAGCGGCCATCTTTGTTTACATAGAGTTATATAGTAAAAACTTGTAGCGACTACTTCTCTGAAACTACTTGGCGGATTGTCATGAAACTTTACAGGAATGTTGCTCTTGATGTCTAATTGATCCTAGAAAAATTTCAGGTCGGCCGGAAATTCAAGATGGCCGTCACAGCTAAAAATAGATTTTTAAAAAATAAGTTTGTAGCGACTACTTCTTGAAAACTATAAGTGATATTGATATGGGACTTTTTCTAAAATGATCAGCATAACATGATGTTGATCCTAGTCAAAAATCGTTTTGATTCAACGTTAAACATGGCTGCCAGCGGCCATCTTTGTTTACATAGAGTTATATAGTAAAAACTTGTAGCGACTACTCCTCTGAAACTACTTGGCGGATTGTCATGAAACTTTACAGGAATGTTGCTCTTGATGTCTAATTGATCCTATCAAAATTTCAGGTTGGCCGGAAATTCAAGATGGCCGTCACAGCTAAAAATAGATTTTTAAAAAATAAGTTTGTAGCGACTACTTCTTGAAAACTATAAGTGATATTGATATGGGACTTTTTCTAAAATGATCAGCATGACATGATGTAGATCCTTGTGGAAAATTATTTTGATTCGACGTTAAACATGGCTGCCAGTGGCCATCTTTGGTTACATAGAGTTATATAGTAAAAACTTGTAGCGACTACTCCTCTGAAACTACTTGACGGATGTTCATGAAACTTCACAGGAATGTTGCTCTTGATGTCTAGTTGATCCTAGAAAAATTTCAGGTCGGCCGGAAATTCAAGATGGCCGCCACAGCTAAAAATAGATTTAAAATAAATAAGTTTGTAGCGACTACTTCTTCAAAACAATAAGAGATATTGATATGGGACTTTTTCTAAAATGATCAGTATGACATGATGTTGGTCCTTGTCGAAAATCGTTTTGATTTGACCTTAAACATGGCTGCTTTGTTTACATAGAGTTATATAATGAAAACTTGTAGCGACTTCTTCTTTGAAACTACCCGACGGATTTTCATGAAACTTCACAGGAATGTTGCTCTTAATGTCTTATTGATCTTAGCAAAATTTCAGGTCGGCCGGAAATTCAAGATGGCCGCCACGGCTAAAAATAGATTTTCAAAAAACAAGTCTGTAGCGACTACTTCCTGAAATCAAAATCAATCAGTAGAGCTTCAAGGTCATTGACCTCTTGTTATTTAATGGCAATGGGATTAAATAAGGTACGTGTGATACACGCGCTGATTGTGTATTTTAGAGGCTTTTGTTTATTATGAGGTTAATCACATTTGAATTTTGCGAAATTGACCCGAATTTGCCGAAAATGACGGCGACTCAAATTTCGCCCCAAATGAATAAAAAAGCGAAGTCGGCCAAATTTCGGCGAAGTTTATAGCGGCTTCGCCTAATCGCGTGACCCCTGAATATGTTTAGTGATTAAATGTAGACTGAGACCTAGTGGGATTCTTTTATTACTTTAAAAAGTGCTGATCTTTTCTACATGTATGCAATCTGCAAAAATCTACTTGCATTTAGCAAGTAAATAATTGTTAAATTTGAACCCTGGGCGTATACTGCTTCGTTAGTTACCCTCTTGTTTGAAATACAGTTGATTGTTATATTTCCATGAATGCAGAGCTTTTTTCAGGTATTTTGGGAAGGAAAAGGACCCTTGTAAATTTGGAAAACCTCTTTCGTAAAAATGACCAAATTGGGAATTGTTTTCATCGATAAAATGGCCAACTGAGATTTGCTTACGTCTACATTTTAGTTAGGGCGAGGTACTGCAGGCACTCGTCATGGCGAGTGGATGAGTGGAGTTTTCGTGCCCTGCATTTATTAAAATGCATCTGTATGTTTATATTAACTATTGCACTGAACAGTTGTTATTTAAAATCAAATCCATATATTTATAGGCAAGATCGATGAGAAATGATATCATGCACTCCCCGTCACAGAATTTGTCAGATGCTGATCTTAATATCCACATCGATACAATGATGGACGTGCTAAATGCCATACCAACTCCCCATACTGGTTTTCAGCCAGCTCAAGTCGCTGTTGAGAAACTTAAACAGGTAAGCTCAATTAATTGATGAATGAATACTATTATACACCCACAAATTATGTTTTCACACATGGCCGAGAGCCGATATTTTGCTGTGCAGAAATAACTTGGTGGGAGGTCCATATAGATTATGGGTCAAAGGTCTAGATTAATGTGACTGCTTATTTAAGATGGATTGAATATATGTCAGAGGTCAAGGTCACTGACCTTTAAACGTCAATATGAAACTTGTTTTCTGTTCATTTTAAGCAGGAAAAATGCATGCATTGAATTCACATTTGTATGCAATTAACCAGTCGTGTTTCCTTTGGAAAAGCTTGGTTATTAGGTTGGTGAAATCCGTTTTGCAGGCATGTCAAACGCATGGTTTCCAATCACTTACTTTTGTTAGTTTGACACTAACTTATAAGTCGGAAGCCTGCAGGACTTCCTGCCTTTGAAAACTGGTGGTCATTCTGACTGATAGGTGGTCCTTCTCATGTACAGCTATACTTACCGAAACAAAAAACTAGAACAAAACACATACACAGTGTTGCTCTGTGATTAATGTTTACATTATATCAACAATTCATATGCCTTGATTTGTAGTGCTGCTAGATCCTTGGCATGGTGTCATAGACGCTTTGGGTTTGACATTTTTTAGCTTTGTCTTTTGTTATTTTGGAGGCAGAGAGATGTTTTTGAGAATTTTCCACATTTTTAAAGAAAGCGAAAACACACAGTCAGTCATGCGAACGCTTGACACTCCTATATCAAGGTTCATACAGCCTTAAAAAGTCCTTAAATTTCAGAAGTAGCCTTTAAAAGGCCTTAAATCCACTCCAGCCTTAAAAATTCCTTAAATTCTGACAAAATATCAATAAAGGTCCTTGAATTTCATAATCAGTCGATTAATTATACAAGAGGAATAATATCTGAAGTAGTTTAAAAAAAAATCGGACCTTAAAAACGGGTTATTAGGGCCTTAAAAGACCTTAAAAAGTTCTTAAATTTCATAATGATAATTCTGTATGAACCATGTATATGTACAATCCTACTACATGAGATTGATTTACATCAGGTATATTTTTATGCCACCAAAGGGTGGCATACAGTAGTCCCACCGTCCGTCAGTCCCTTCGTTCTTTCTTCCGTACAATCGTGTCCGATTAATAACTCTGACAATAATGGACCAAATAACTTGGCACAATTGCTCACCCCAACAAAACTACATGTTGCGCACAAAATCCAAAAATCCAGGTCCGTGGCTCCAAGATCAAGGTCAAACTTGAGGTCAAAGGTCAAAATGAAGTGCTTTCGTGTCGGATCAATAACTCTGATATTCATGGACATATTTTCAAATAACTTGGCACAAGTGCTCACCACAACAAGACGACGTGTCGCACACAAAATCGAGGTCCGTGGCTCCAGTGTCAAGGTCACACTTAGAGGTCAAAGGTCAAATTGTGTCCGGTCAATAACTGCATTCCTGGACGGATTTTCGTATAACTTGCCTCAGTGCTCATCACAACAAGATGACGTGTCGCGCACAAAATCCAGGTTACTGACTCTAAGGTCAAGGTCACACTTAAAGGTCAAATCGTGTCCGGTCAATAACTCTGGCATACCAGGACGGATTTTCAAATAACTTTGGACAAGTGTTCACCACAACAAGACGACATGTCAAGCACAAAATCCAGGTCTGTGGCTTCAAGGTCAAGGTCACACTTGGAGGTCAAAAGTCAAATCGTGTCTGGTCAATAACTGGCATTCTTGGACAGATTTTCAAATAACTTGGCACAAGTGCTCACCACAACAAGACGATGTGTCGCGCACTAAATCCAGGTCTGTGTCCCCCAAGGTCAAGTTTACACTTAGAGGTCAAAGGTCAAATCATGTCCGGTCAATAACTTTTGCATGCCTGGAAAGATTTTCAAATAACTTGGCACACGTGCTCACCACAACCAGATGACATGTTGCGCACAAAATCCAGATCCGTGAATCCAAGGTCAAGGTCATACTTAGAGGTCAAAGGTCACTTCAGGGGCATTTGTCACTTACAATGACATTTCTTGTAACTGTCTGTAATTTAAAATAGCAGGCCCGACCGGCCACCATTTTGTTAAAAATGCTATAATTTGCCTCATTTTGCATCTGATCTTTGCCAAACTTGACCACATTTTATGACTTTCTTTTTTAATTTTTTTTTAATTTTTAGATCTACTGATCAGAGATCAGCAGAGCTTATGCCGTGGTGCGGTGTCCGTCTGTCCGTCCGTCCGTCCGTCTGTCCGTCCGTTAACTTTTTTTTTGTAGCGACTACTCCTCTGAAACTACTGGATGGATTTTCATGAAACTTTACAGAAATGTTGCCCATGAAGTCTAGTTGATCCTAGCAAAAATTCATGTAGATGTGAAATCCAAGATGGCCGCCAAATCTAAAAATAGGTTTTTAAAAAACAAGTTTGTAGCGACTACTTCTTGAAAACTCTAAGGGATATTGCTATGGGACTTTTTCTAAAATGATCAGCATGACATGATGTTGGTCCTTGTCGAAAATCGTTTTGATTCGATGTTAAACATGGCTGCCAGCGGCCATCTTTGTTTACATAGAGTTATATAATGAAAACTTGTAGCGACTACTCCTCTGAAACTACTCGACGGATTTTCATGAAACTTCACAGGAATGTTGCTCTTGATGTCTAATTGATACTAGCAAAATTTCAGGTCGGCCGGAAATTCACGATGGCCGCCACGGCTAAAAATAGATTTTTAGCTCTACTGATCAGAGATCAGCAGAGCTTATGCCGTGGTCCGTCGTCCGTCCGTCTGTCCGTCCGTCCGTCTGTCTGTCCGTCCGTCCGTTAACTTTTGTTTGTAGCGACTACTCCTCTGAAACTACTGGATGGATATTCATACAAATTAACAGAAACGTTTCCCATGAAGTCTAGTTGATCCTAGCAAAAATTCATGTTAATGTGAATTCCAAGATGGCCGCCAAAGCTAAAAATAGATTTTTTAAATACAAGTTTGTAGCGAATACTTCTTGAAAACTATAAGTGATATTGATATGGGGCTTTTTCTAAAATGATCAGCATGACATGATGTTGGTCCTTGTCGAAAATCGTTTTGATTTGACGTTAAACATGGCTGCCAGCGGCCATCTTTGTTTACATAGAGTTATATAATGAAAACTTGTAGCGACTACTCCTCTGAAACTACTTGACGGATTTTCATGAAACTTCACAGGAATGTTGCTCTTGATGTCTAATTGATCCTAGCAAAATTTCAGGTCGGCCGGAAATTCAAGATGGCCGCCACGGCTAAAAATAAATTTTCAAAATACAAGTTTGTAGCGACTACTTTTTGAAAACTATAAGTGATATTGATATGGGACTTTTTCTAAAATGATCAGCATGACATGATGTTGGTCCTTATCAAAAATCGTTTTGATTCGACGTTAAACGTGGCTGCCAGCGGCCATCTTTGTTTACATAGAGTTATATAGTAAAAACTTGTAGCGACTACTCCTCTGAAACTACTTGCCGGATTTTCATGAAACTTTACAGGAATGTTGCTCTTAATGTCTAATTGATCCTAGCAAAATTTCAGATCGGCCAGATATTCAAGATGGCTGCCACAGTTAAAAATAGATTTTTAAAAAATAAGTTTGTAGCGACTACTTCTTGAAAACTATAAGTGATATTGATATGGGACTTTTTGTAAAATGATCAGCATGACATGATGGTTATCTGAGTCGAACATTATTTTGATTCGACATTAAACATGGCTGCCAGTGGCCATCTTTGTTTACATGGAGTTATATAATGAAAACTTGTAGCGACTACTCCTCTGAAACTACTTGACGGATTTTCATGAAACTTCACAGAAATGTTGCTCTTGATAACTAATTGATCCTAGCAAAATTTCAGGTCGGCCGGAAATTCAAGATGGCCGCCATGGCTAAAAATAGATTTTCAAAATACAAGTTTGTAGCGACTACTTCTTGAAAACTATAAGTGATATTGATATGGGACTTTTTCTAAAATGATCAGCATGACATGATGGTTATCCGAGTCGAACATTATTTTGATTCGACATTAAACATGGCTGCCAGTGGCCATCTTTGTTTACATAGAGTTATATAATGAAAACTTGTAGCGAATCCTCCTCTGAAACTACTTGACGGATTTTCATAAAACTTCACAGAAATGTTGCTCTTGATGTCTTATTGATCCTAGCAAAATTTCAGGTTGGCCGGAAATTCAAGATGGCCGCCATGGCTAAAAATAGATTTTCAAAATGCAAGTTTGTAGCGACTACTTCTTGAAAACTATAAGTGATATTGATATGGGACTTTTTCTAAAATGATCAGCATTACATGATGTTGGTCCTTGTCAAAAATCATTTTGATTCGATGTTAAACATGGCTGTCAGCGGCCATCTTTGTTTACATAGAATTATATAATGAAAACTTGTAGCGACTACTCCTCTGAAACTACTTGACGGATTTTCATGAACTTCACAGGAATGTTGCTCTTGATGTCTAATTGATCCTAGCAAAATTTCAGGTCAACCGGAAATTCAAGATGGCTGCCACGGCTAAAAATAAATTTTCAAAAAACAAGTTTGTAGCGACTACTTCCTGAAATCAAAATCAATCAGTAGAGCTTCAAGGTCATTGACCTCTTGTTAAAAAATAAGTTTGTAGCGACTACTTCTTGAAAACTATAAGAGATATTGATATGGGACTTTTTCTAAAATGATCAGGATGACATGATGTTGGTCCTTGTCGAAAATCGTTTTGATTCGACGTTAAACATGGCTGCCAGCGGCCATCTTTGTTTACATAGAGTTATATAATGAAAACTTGTAGCGACTACTCCTCTGAAACTACTTGACGGATTTTCATGAAACTTCACAGGAATGTTGCTCTTGATGTCTTATTGATCCTAGCAAAATTGGAAATTCAAGATGGCCGCCACGGCTAAAAATAGATTTTGAAAAAATAAGTTTGTAGCGACTACTTCATGAAAACTATAAGAGATATTGATATGGGACTTTTTCTAAAATGATCAGGATGACATGATGTTGGTCCTTGTCGAAAATCGTTTTGATTCGACGTTAAACATGGCTGCCAGCGGCCATCTTTGTTTACATAGAGTTCTATAATGAAAACTTGTAGCGACTACTCCTCTGAAACTACTTGACGGATTTTCATGAAACTTCACAGGATTGTTGCTCTTGATGTCTAATTGATCCTAGCAAAATTTCAGGTCGGCCGGAAATTCAAGATGGCCGCCACGGCTAAAAATAGATTTTTAAAAAAAATAAGTTTGTAGCGACTACTTCTTGAAAACTATAAGAGATATTGATATGGGACTTTTTCTAAAATGATCAGCATGACATGATGGTTATCCGAGTCGAACATTATTTTGATTCGACGTTTAACATGGCTGCCAGTGGCCACCTTTGTTTACATAGAGTTATTTATTGAAAACTTGTAGCGACTACTCGTCTGAAACTACTTGACGGATTTTCATGAAACTTCACAGGAATGTTGCTCTTGATGTCGAATTGATCCTAGCAAAATTTCAGATCGGCCAGAAATTCAAGATGGCCGCCACAGCTAAAAATAGATTTAAAAAAAATAAATTTGTAGCGACTACTTCTTGAAAACTATAAGTGATATTGATATGGGACTTTTTCTAAAATTATCAGCATGACATGATGGTTATCCGAGTCGAACATTATTTTGATTCAATGTTAAACATGGCTGTCAGCGGCCATCTTTGTTTACATAGAGTTATATAATGAAAACTTGTAGCGACTACTCCTCTGAAACTACTTGACGGATTTTCATGAAACTTCACAGGAATGTTGCTCTTGATGTCTAATTGATCCTAGCAAAATTTCAGGTCGGCCGGAAATTCAAGATGGCCGCCACGGCTAAAAATAAATTTTCAAAAAACAAGTTTGTAGCGACTACTTCAAAATCAATCAGTAGAGCTTCAAGGTCATTGACCTCTTGTTTATTTTATTTTTTTTAAATTTTTAGCTCTACTGATCAGAGATCAGCAGAGCTTATGCCGTGGTGCGGTGTCCGTCCGTTAACTTTTTTTTTGTAGCGACTACTCCTCTGAAACTACTGAATGGATTTTCATGAAACTTTACAGAAATGTTGCCCATGAAGTCTAGTTGATCCTAGCAAAAATTCGTGTAGATGTGAAATCCAAGATGGCCGCCAAATCTAAAAATAGGTTTTTAAAAAACAAGTTTGTAGCGACTACTTCTTGAAAACTCTAAGGGATATTGCTATGGGACTTTTTCTAAAATGAACAACATGACATGATGTTGGTCCTTGTCGAAAATCGTTTTGATTCGACGTTAAACATGGCTGCCAGCGGCCATCTTTGTTTACATAGAGTTATATAATGAAAACTTGTAGCGACTCCTCCTCTGAAACTACATGACGGATTTTCATGAAACTTCACAGGAATGTTGCTCTTGATGTCTAATTGATCCTAGCAAAATTTCAGGTCGGCCCGAAATTCAAGATGGCCGCCACGGCTAAAAATAGATTTTTAAAAAATAAGTTTGTAGCGAATACTTCTTGAAAACTATAAGAGATATTGATATGGGACTTTTTCTAAAATGATCAGGATGACATGATGTTGGTCCTTGTCGAAAATCGTTTGATTCGACGTTAAACATGGCTGCCAGCGGCCATCTTTGTTTACATAGAGTTATATAATGAAAACTTGTAGCGACTACTCCTCTGAAACTACTTGACGGATTTTCATGAAACTTCACAGGAATGTTGCTCTTGATGTCTAATTGATCCTAGCAAAATTTCAGGTCGGTCGGAAATTCAAGATGGCCGCCACGGCTAAAAATAGATTTTTAAAAAATAAGTTTGTAGCGACTACTTCTTGAAAACTATAAGAGATATTGATATGGGACTTTTTCTAAAATGATCAGCATGACATGATGGTTATCCGAGTCGAACATTATTTTGATTCGACGTTAAACATGGCTGCCAGTGGCCATCTTTGTTTACATAGAGTTATATATTGAAAACTTGTAGCGACTACTCGTCTGAAACTACTTGACGGATTTTCATGAAACTTCACAGGAATTTTGCTCTTGATGTCTAATTGATCCTAGCAAAATTTCAGATCGGCCAGAAATTCAAGATGGCCGCCACAGCTAAAAATAGATTTGAAAAAAATAAGTTTGTAGCGACTACTTCTTGAAAACTATAAGTGATATTGATATGGGACTTTTTCTAAAATTATCAGCATGACATGATGGTTTTCCGAGTCGAACATTATTTTGATTCAATGTTAAACATGGCTGTCAGCGGCCATCTTTGTTTACATAGAGTTATATAATGAAAACTTGTAGCGACTACTCCTCTGAAATTACTTGACTGATTTTCATGAAACTTCACAGGAATGTTGCTCTTGATGTCTAATTGATCCTAGCAAAATTTCAGGTCTGCCGGAAATTCAAGATGGCCGCCACTGCTAAAAATAGATTTTCAAAAAACAAGTTTGTAGCGACTTCTTCCTGAAAACAAAATCAATCAGTAGAGCTTCAAGGTCATTGACCTCTTGTTTTTTTTAGCTCTACTGATCAGAGATCAGCAGAGCTTATGCCGTGGTGCGGCGTCCGTCGTCTGTCCGTAAACTTTTTTTTGTAGCGACTACTCCTCTGAAACTACTGAATGGATTTTCATGAAACTTTACAGAAATGTTGCCCATGAAGTCTAGTTGATCCTAGCAAAAATTCATGTAGATGTGAAATCCAAGATGGCCGCCAAATCTATAAATAGGTTTTTAAAAAATAAGTTTGTAGCGACTACTTCTTGAAAACTATAAGAGATATTGATATGGGACTTGTTCTAAAATGATCAGCATGACATGATGTTGGTCCTTGTCGAAAATCGTTTTGATTCAACGTTAAACATGGCTGCCAGCGGCCATCTTTGTTTACATAGAGTTATATAATGAAAACTTGTAGCGACTACTCCTCTGAAACTACTTGACGGATTTTCATGAAACTTCACACAAATGTTGCTCTTGATGTCTAATTGATCCTAGCAAAATTTCAGGTCGGCCGGAAATTCAAGATGGCCACCACGGCTAAAAATAGATTTTTAAAAAATAAGTTTGTAGCGACTACTTCTTGAAAACTATAAGAGATGTTGATATGGTACTTTTTCTAAAATTATCAGCATGACATGATGGTTATCCGAGTCGAACATTATTTTGATTCGACGTTAAACATGGCTGCCAGTGGCCATCTTTGTTTACATAGAGTTATATAATGATAACTTGTAGCGACTACTCCTCTGAAAATACTTGACGGATTTTCATGAAACTTCACACGAATGTTGCTCTTGATGTCTAATTGATCATGCAAAAATTCAGGTCGGCCGGAAATTCAAGATGGCCACCATGGCTAAAAATAGATTTTAAAAATACAAGTTTGTAGCGAATACTTCTTGAAAACTATAAGTGATATTGATATGGGACTTTTTCTAAAATGATCAGCATGACATGATGGTTATTCAAGTCGAACATTATTTTGATTCGACGTTAAACATGGCTGCCAGTGGCCATGTTTGTTTACATAGAGTTATATAATGATAACTTGTAGCGAATACTCCTCTGAAACTACTCGACGGATTTTCATGAAACTTCACACGAATGTTGCTCTTGATGTCTAATTGATCTTAGCAAAATTTCAGGTCGGCCGGAAATTCAAGATGGCCGCCATGGCTAAAAATAGATTTTTAAAAAATAAGTTTTTAGCGACTACTTCTTGAAAACTATAAGCAATATTGATATGGGACTTTTTCTAAAATGATCAGCATGACATGATGGTTATCCGAGTCGAACATTATTTTGATTCAATGTTAAACATGGCTGTCAGTGGCCATCTTTGTTTACATAGAGTTATATAATGAAAACTTGTAGCGACTACTCCTCTGAAACTACTTGACGGATTTTCATGAAACTTCACAGGAATGTTGCTCTTGATGTCTTATTGATCCTGGCAAAATATCAGGTTGGCCGGAAATTCAAGATGGCCACCACAGCTAAAAATAGATTTTCAAAAAACCAATTTGTAGCGACTACTTCCTGAAATCAAAATCAATCAGTAGAGCTTCAAGGTCATTGACCTCTTGTTTTAATTTAATATATTTTTATTTTTATTTATTTATTTTTTTAATTTTTAGCTCTACTGATCAGAGATCAGCAGAGCTTATGCCGTGGTGCGGCGTCCGTCGTCCGTCTGTCCGTCCGTCTGTCCGTCCGTTAACTTTTTTTTTGTAGCGACTACTCCTCTGAAACTACTGAATAGATTTTCATGAAACTTTACAGAAATGTTGCCCATGAAGTCTAGTTGATCCTAGCAAAAATTCATATCGATGTGAAATCCAAGATGGCCGCCAAATCTAAAAATAGGTTTTTAAAAAACAAGTTTGTAGCAACTACTTCTTGAAAACTCTAAGGGATATTGCTATGGGACTTTTTCTAAAATGATCAGCATGACATGATGTTGGTCCTTGTCGAAAATCGTTTTGATTCGACGTTAAACATGGCTGCCAGTGGCCATCTTTGTTTACATAGAGTTATATAATGAAAACTTGTAGCGACTACTCCTCTGAAAGTACTTGACGGATTTTCATGAAACTTCACAGGAATGTTGCTCTTGATGTCTAATTAATCCTAGCAAAATTTCAGGTCGGCCGGAAATTCAAGATGGCCGCCACGGCTAAAAATAGATTTTTAAAAAATAAGTTTGTAGCGACTACTTCTTGAAAACTAAGAGATATTGATATGGGACTTTTTCTAAAATGATCAGCATGACATGATGTTGGTCCTTGTCGAAAATCGTTTTGATTCGACGTTAAACATGGCTGCCAGCGGCCATCTTTGTTTACATAGAGTTATATAATGAAAACTTGTAACGACTACTCCTCTGAAACTACTTGACGGATTTTCATGAAACTTCACAGGAATGTTGCTCTTGATGTCTAATTGATCCTAGCAAAATTTCAGGTTGGCCGGAAACTCAAGATGGCCGCCACGGCTAAAAATAGATTTTTAAAAATTAAGTTTGTAGCGACTACTTCTTGGAAACTATAAGAGATATTGATATGGGACTTTTTCTAAAATTATCAGCATGACATGATGGTTATCTGAGTCGAACATTATCTTGATTCGACGTTAAACATGGCTGCCAGTGGCCATCTTTGTTTACATAGAGTTATATAATGATAACTTGTAGCGACTACTCCTCTGAAAATACTTGACGGATGTTCATGAAACTTCACACGAATGTTGTTCTTGATGTCGTATTGATCCTTGCAAAATTTCAGGTCGGCCGGAAATTCAAGATGGCCGCCATGGCTAAAAATAGATTTTCAAAATACAAGTTTGTAGCGACTACTTCTTGAAAACTATAAGTGATATTGATATGGGACTTTTTCTAAAATGATCAGCATGACATGATGGTTATTCAAGTAGAACATTATTTTGATTCGACGTTGAACATGGCTGCCAGTGGCCATCTTTGTTTACATAAGAGTTATATAATGATAACTTGTAGCGACTACTCCTCTGAAACTACTTGACGGATTTTCATGAAACTTCACACGAATGTTGCTCTTGATGTCTAATTGATCTTAGCAAACTTTCAGGTCGGCCGGAAATTCAAGATGGCCGCTATGGCTAAAAGTAGATTTTTAAAAAATAAGTTTGTAGCGACTACTTCTTGAAAACTATAAGAGATATTGATATGGGACTTTTTCTAAAATGATCAGCATGACATGATGGTTATCGGAGTCGAACATTATTTTGATTCAATGTTAAACATGGCTGTCAGTGGCCATCTTTGTTTACATAGAGTTATATAATGAAAACTTGTAGCGACTACTCCTCTGAAACTACTTGACGGATTTTCATGAAACTTCACAGGAATGTTGCTCTTGATGTCTAATTGATCCTAGCAAAATTTCAGGTCGGCCGGGAATTCAAGATGGCCACCACGGCTAAAAATAGATTTTCAAAAAACCAGTTTGTAGCGACTACTTCCTGAAATCAAAATCAATCAGTAGAGCTTCAAGGTCATTGACCTCTTGTTTTAATTTAATATTATTATTATTAATTAATTTTTTTTTTAAATTTTTAAATTTTTATTATTTTTAGCTCTACTGATCAGAGATCAGCAGAGCTGATGCCGTGGTGCGGCGTCCGTCGTCCGTCCGTCTGTCTGTCCGTCCGTCCGTTAACTTTTATTTGTAGCGACTACTCCTCTGAAACTACTGTATGGATATTCATAAAACTTTACAGAAATATTGCCCATGAAGTCTAGTTGATCCTAGCAAAAATTCATGTTGATGTGAAATCCAAGATGGCCGCCAAAGCTAAAAATAGATTTTTTAAATTCAAGTTTGTAGCGACTACTTCTTGAAAACTATAAGTGATATTGATATGGGACTTTTTCTAAAATGATCAGCATGACATGATGTTGGTCCTTGTCGAAAATTGTTTTGATTTGGCGTTAAACATGGCTGCCAGCGGCCATCTTTGTTTACATAGAGTTATATAATGAAAACTTGTAGCGACTACTCCTCTGAAACTACTTGAAAAATAAATTTTCAAAATACAAGTTTGTAGCGACTACTTCTTGAAAACTATAAGTGATATTGATATGGGACTTTTTCTAAAATGATCAGCATGACATGATGGTTATTCAAGTAGAACATTATTTTGATTCGACGTTGAACATGGCTGCCAGTGGCCATCTTTGTTTACATAAGAGTTATATAATGATAACTTGTAGCGACTACTCCTCTGAAACTACTTGACGGATTTTCATGAAACTTCACACGAATGTTGCTCTTGATGTCTAATTGATCTTAGCAAACTTTCAGGTCGGCCGGAAATTCAAGATGGCCGCTATGGCTAAAAGTAGATTTTTAAAAAATAAGTTTGTAGCGACTACTTCTTGAAAACTATAAGAGATATTGATATGGGACTTTTTCTAAAATGATCAGCATGACATGATGGTTATCCGAGTCGAACATTATTTTGATTCAATGTTAAACATGGCTGTCAGTGGCCATCTTTGTTTACATAGAGTTATATAATGAAAACTTGTAGCGACTACTCCTCTGAAACTACTTGACGGATTTTCATGAAACTTCACAGGAATGTTGCTCTTGATGTCTAATTGATCCTAGCAAAATTTCAGGTCGGCCGGAAATTCAAGATGGCCACCACGGCTAAAAATAGATTTTCAAAAAACCAGTTTGTAGCGACTACTTCCTGAAATCAAAATCAATCAGTAGAGCTTCAAGGTCATTGACCTCTTGTTTTAATTTAATATTATTATTATTAATTAATTTTTTTTTTTAATTTTTTAATTTTTATTATTTTTAGCTCTACTGATCAGAGATCAGCAGAGCTTATGCCGTGGTGCGGCGTCCGTCGTCCGTCCGTCTGTCTGTCCGTCCGTCCGTTAACTTTTATTTGTAGTGACTACTCCTCTGAAACTACTGTATGGATATTCATAAAACTTTACAGAAATATTGCCCATGAAGTCTAGTTGATCCTAGCAAAAATTCATGTTGATGTGAAATCCAAGATGGCCGCCAACGCTAAAAATAGATTTTTTAAATTCAAGTTTGTAGCGACTACTTCTTGAAAACTATAAGTGATATTGATATGGGACTTTTTCTAAAATGATCAGCATGACATGATGTTGGTCCTTGTCGAAAATTGTTTTTGATTTGGTGTTAAACATGGCTGCCAGCGGCCATCTTTGTTTACATAGAGTTATATAATGAAAACTTGTAGCGACTACTCCTCTGAAACTACTTTAAAAATAAATTTTCAAAATACAAGTTTGTAGCGACTACTTCTTGAAAACTATAAGTGATATTGATATGGGACTTTTTCTAAAATGATCAGCATGACATGATGTTGGTCCTTATCAAAAATCGTTTTGATTCGACGTTAAACGTGGCTGCCAGCGGCCATCTTTGTTTACATAGAGTTATATATTAAAAACTTGTAGCGACTACTCCTTTGAAACTACTTGGCGGATTTTCATGAAACTTTACAGGAATGTTGCTCTTAATGTCTAATTGATCCTAGCAAAATTTCAGGTCGGCGGGAAATTCAAGATGGCCGCCATGGCTAAAAATAGATTTTCAAAATACAAGTTTGTAGCGACTACTTCTTGAAAACTATAAGTGATATTGATATGGGACTTTTTCTAAAATGATCAGCATGACATGATGGTTATCCGAGTCCAACATTATTTTGATTCGACATTAAACATGGCTGCCAGTGGCCATCTTTGTTTACATAGAGTTATATAATGAAAACTTGTAGCGACTACTCCTCTGCAACTACTTGACGGATTTTCATGAAACTTCACAGAACTGTTGCTCTTGATGTCTAATTGATCCTAGCAAAATTTCAGGTCGGCCGGAAATCTAATCATTTTGATTAGGTGTTAAACATGGCTGTCAGCGGCCATCTTTGTTTACATAGAATTATATAATGAAAACTTGTAGCGACTACTCCTCTGAAACTACTTGACGGATTTTCATGAACTTCACAGGAATGTTGCTCTTGATGTCTAATTGATCCTAGCAAAATATCAGGTCGGCCGGAAATTCAAGATGGCCGCCACGGCTAAAAATAATTTTTCAAAAAACAAGTTTGTAGCGACTACTTCCTGAAATCAAAATCAATCAGTAGAGCTTCAAGGTCATTGACCTCTTGTTTATTTTTATTTTGTTTAATTATTTTATTTTTTTTTAGCTCTATGTTGGACCAGTCGGACCAGTAACAGAGCCGTCAATCAGTAGAGCTTCAAGGTCATTGACCTCTTGTTTTAATTTAATATATTTTTATTTTTATTTATTTATTTTTTTTTTAAATTTTTAAATTTTTATTATTTTTAGCTCTACTGATCAGAGATCAGCAGAGCTTATGCCGTGGTGCGGCGTCCGTCGTCCGTCCGTCTGTCCGTTAACTTTTTTTTTGTAGCGACTACTCCTCTGAAACTACTGAATAGATTTTCATGAAACTTTACAGAAATGTTCCCCATGAAGTCTAGTTGATCCTAGCAAAAATTCATGTTGATGTGAAATCCAAGATGGCCGCCAAAGCTAAAAATAGATTTTTAGCTCTACTGATCAGAGATCAGCAGAGCTTATGCCGTGGTGCGGCGTCCGTCGTCCGTCTGTCTGTCCGTCCGTCTGTCTGTCCGTAAACTTTTATTTGTAGCGACTACTCCTCTGAAACTACTGGATGGATATTCATGAAACTTGACAGAAATGTTGCCCATGAAGTCTAGTTGATCCTAGCAAAAATTCATGTTGATGCGAAATCCAAGATGGCCGCCAAAGCTAAAAATAGATTTTTAAAATACAAGTTTGTAGCGACTACTTCTTGAAAACTATAAGTGATATTGATATGGGACTTTTTCTAAAATGATCAGCATGACATGATGTTGATCCTAGTCGAATATTATTTTGATTCGACCTTAAACATGGCTGCCAGTGGCCATCTTTGTTTACATAGAGTTATATAGTAAAAACTTGTAGTGACTACTCGTCTGAAACTACTTAATGGATGTCCATGAAACTTCACAGGAATGTTGCTCTTGATGTCTAGTTGATCCTAGAAAAATTTCAGGCTGGCCGGAAATTCAAGATGGCCGCCACGGCTAAAAATAGATTTAAAATAAATAAATTTGTAGCGACTACTTCTTGAAAACTGTAAGTGATATTGATATGGGACGTTTTCTAAAATGATCAGCATGACATGATGTTGATCCTTGTCGAAATTTATTTCGATGCGACTCTAGCGGCCATCTTTGTTTACATAGATTTATATAGTAAAAACTTGTAGCGACTACTCCTCTGAAACTACTGGATGGATATTCATGAAACTTTACAGAAATGTTGCCCATGAAGTCTAGTTGATCCTAGCAAAAATTCATGTTGATGCAAAATCCAAGATGGCCGCCAAAGCTAAAAATAGATTTTTAAAATACAAGATTGTAGCGACTACTCCTTGAAAACTATAAGTGATATTGATATGGGACTTTTTCTAAAATGATCAGCATGACATGATGTTGGTCCTTGTCAAAAATCGTTTTGATTCGACGTTAAACATGGCTGCCAGTGGCCATCTTTGTTTACATAGAGTTATATAGTAAAAACTTGTAGCGACTACTCCTCTGAAACTACTTGACAGATGTCCATGAAACTTCACAGGAATGTCGCTCTTGATGTCTAATTGATCGTAGCAAAATTTCAGGTCGGCCAGAAATTCAAGATGGCCGCCACAGCTAAAAATAGATTTTTAAAAAATAAGTTTGTAGCGACTACTTCTTGAAAACTATAAGTGATATTGATATGGGACTTTTTCTAAAATGATCAGCATGACATGATGTTGATCCTAGTCAAACATTATTTTGATTCGACGTTAAACATAGCTGCCAGTGGCCATCTTTGTTTACATAAGAGTTTGTATAGTAAAAATGTGTAGTGACTACTCCTCTGAAACTACTGGACGGATTTTCATGAAACTTCACAGGAATGTTGCTCTTGATGTCTAGTTGATCCTAGCACAATTTCAGGTCGGCTGGAAATTCAAGATGGCCACCACAGCTAAACATAGATTTTTAAAAACAAGTTTGTAGCGACTACTTCTTGAAAACTGTAAGTGATATTGATATTGGACTTTTCTAAAATGATCAGCATGACATGATGTTGATCCTTGTAGAAATTTATTTCGATGCGACTTTAAACATGGCCGCTAGCGGCCATCTTTGTTTACATAGATTTATATAGTAAAAACTTGTAGCGACTACTCCTCTGAAACTACTGGATGGATATTCATGAAACTTTACAGAAATGTTGCCCATGAAGTCTAGTTGATCCTAGCAAAAATTCATGTTGATGCAAAATCCAAGATGGCCGCCAAAGCTAAAAATAGATTTTTAAAATACAAGATTGTAGCGACTACTCCTTGAAAACTATAAGTGATATTGATATGGGACTTTTTCTAAAATGATCAGCATGACATGATGTTGGTCCTTGTCAAAAATCGTTTTGATTCGACGTTAAACATGGCTGCCAGTGGCCATCTTTGTTTACATAGAGTTATATAGTAAAAACTTGTAGCGACTACTCCTCTGAAACTACTTGACAGATGTCCATGAAACTTCACAGGAATGTCGCTCTTGATGTCTAATTGATCGTAGCAAAATTTCAGGTCGGCCAGAAATTCAAGATGGCCGCCACAGCTAAAAATAGATATTTAAAAAATAAGTTTGTAGCGACTACTTCTTGAAAACTATAAGTGATATTGATATGGGACTTTTTCTAAAATGATCAGCATGACATGATGTTGATCCTAGTCAAACATTATTTTGATTCGACATTAAACATGGCTGCCAGTGGCCATCTTTGTTTACATAAGAGTTTGTATAGTAAAAATGTGTAGTGACTACTCCTCTGAAACTACTGGACGGATTTTCATGAAACTTCACAGGAATGTTGCTCTTGATGTCTAGTTGATCCTAGCACAATTTCAGGTCGGCTGGAAATTCAAGATGGCCACCACAGCTAAACATACATTTTTAAAAACAAGTTTGTAGCGACTACTTCTCGAAAAAGTGATATTGATATGGGACTTTTTCTGAAATGATCAGCATGACAAGATGTTGATCCTTGTCGAAAATTATTTTGATTCGACATTAAACATGGCTGCCAGTGGCCATCTTTGTTTACCTAAAGTTATATAGTAAAAACTTCAACTTGTAGCGACTACTCCTCTGAAACTACTTGACAGTTTTTATGAAACTTCACTTCACCTAGCTATCAAAATCTATCAGTAGAGCTTCAAGGTCATTGACCTCTTGTTTAAATTCAAGTTTGTAGCGACTACTTCTTGAAAACTATAAGTGATATTGATATGGGACTTTTTCTAAAATGATCAGCATGACATGATGTTGGTCCTTGTCGAAAATTGTTTTGATTTGACGTTAAACATGGCTGCCAGCGGCCATCTTTGTTTACATAGAGTTATATAATGAAAACTTGTAGCGACTCCTCCTCTGAAACTACTTGACGGATTTTCATGAAACTTCACAGGAATGTTGCTCTTGATGTCTAATTGATCCTAGCAAAATTTCAGGTCGGCTGGAAATTCAAGATGGCCGTCACAGCTAAAAATAGATTTGTAAAAAATAAGTTTGTACAGACTACTTCTTGAAAACTATAAGAGATATTGATATGGGACTTTTTCTAAAATGATCAGCATGACATGATGTAGATCCTTGTGGAAAATTATTTTGATTCGATGTTAAACATGGCTGCCAGTGGCCATCTTTGGTTACATAGAGTTATATAGTAAAAACTTGTAGCGACTACTTCTCTGAAACTACTTGACGGATGTTCATGAAACTTCACAGGAATGTTGCTCTTGATGTCTAGTTGATCCTAGAAAAGTTCAGGTTGGCTGGAAATTCAAGATGGCCGCCACAGCTAAAAATAGATTTAAAATAAATAAGTTTGTAGCGACTACTTCTTCAAAACAATAAGAGATATTGATATGGGACTTTTTCTAAAATGATCAGTATGACATGATGTTGGTCCTTGTGGAAAATTATTTTGATTCGACGTTAAACATGGCTGCCAGTGGCCATCTTTGGTTACATAGAGTTATATAATGAAAACATGTAGCGACTACTTCTCTGAAACTACTTGACGGACTTTCATGAAACTTCACAGGAATGTTGCTCTTAATGTCTTATTGATCTTAGCAAAATTTCAGGTCGGTCTGAAATTCAAGATGGCCGCCACGGTTAAAAATAGATTTTCAAAAAACAAGTCTGTAGCGACTACTTCCTGAAATCAAAATCAATCAGTAGAGCTTCAAGGTCATTGACCTCTTGTTTATTTTTATTTTGTTTAATTTTTTTTATTTTTTTTTAGCTCTATGTTGGACCAGTCGGACCAGTAACAGAGGAGTTATGGCTCTTGATTTAGTTAAAAATGCTATATTTTGCCTCGTATATACAGTAGGGCCTTCATTTTCATCTGATCTTTACCGAACTTTAACAGATTCTTTAGTTAGGGCCCTTGATTTAGTTCAAAAGCTGTTTTTTGCCCGAAACTTCCAAAATACTGTAAATGGCAGTCACTCGCTTCATTGATGTTATAAGAGCCATGTTAGCCAGTAGAGCGTCCACAGGCCCTCTTGGGCCTCTTGTTTATTTTTTATTTAATTTTTTTCATTTATTTTTTTATTGATTTTTAGCTCTACTGATCAGAGATCAGCAGAGCTTATGCCGTGGTGCGGCGTCCGTCGTCCGTCCGTCTGTCCGTCCGTCCGTTAACTTTTATTTGTAGCGACTACTCCTCTGAAACTACTGGATGGATATTCATAAAACTTTACAGAAATGTTGCCCATGAAGTCTAGTTGATCCTAGCAAAAATTTATGTTGATGTGAAATCCAAGATGGCCACCAAAGCTAAAAATAGATTTTTTAAATTCAAGTTTGTAGCGACTTCTTCTTGAAAACTATAAGTGATATTGATATGGGACTTTTTCTAAAATGATCAGCATGACATGATGTTGGTCCTTGTCGAAAATCGTTTAGATTTGACGTTAAACATGGCTGCCAGCGGCCATCTTTGTTTACATAAAGTTATATAATGAAAACTTGTAGCGACTACTCCTCTGAAACTACTTGACGGATTTTCATGAAACTTCACAGGAATGTTGCTCTTGATGTCTAAATGATCCTAGCAAAATTTCAGGTCGGCCGGAAATTCAAGATGGCCGCCACGGCTAAAAATAAATTTTCAAAATACAAGTTTGTAGCGACTACTTCTTGAAAACTATAAGTGATATTGATATGGGACTTTTTCTAAAATGATCAGCATGACATGATGTTGGTCCTTATCAAAAATCGTTTTGATTCGACGTTAAACGTGGCTGCCAGCGGCCATCTTTGTTTACATAGAGTTATATAGTAAAAACTTGTAGCGACTACTCCTCTGAAACTACTTGGCGGATTTTCATGAAACTTTACAGGAATGTTGCTCTTAATGTCTAATTGATCCTAGCGAAATTTCAGATCAGCCAGAAATTCAAGATGGCTGCCACAGTTAAAAATAATTTTTTAAAAAATAAGTTTGTAGCGACTACTTCTTGAAAACTATAAGTGATATTGATATGGGACTTTTTCTAAAATGATCAGCATGACATGATGGTTATCCGAGTCGAACATTATTTTGATTCGACATTTAACATGGCTGCCAGTGGCCATCTTTGTTTACATAGAGTTATATAATGAAAACTTGTAGCGACTACTTCTCTGAAACTACTTGACGGATTTTCATGAAACTTCCCAGAAATGTTGCCCTTGATGTCTAATTGATCCTAGCAAAATTTCAGGTCGGCCGGAAATTCAAGATGGCCGCCATGGCTAAAAATAGATTTTCAAAATACAAGTTTGTAGCGACTACTTCTTGAAAACTATAAGTGATATTGATATGGGACTTTTTCTAAAATGATCAGCATGACATGATGGTTATTCAAGTCAAACATTATTTTGATTCGACGTTAAACATGGCTGCCAGTGGCCATGTTTGTTTACATAGAGTTATATAATGAAAACTTGTAGCGACTACTTCTCTGAAACTACTTGACGGATTTTCATAAAACTTCACAGGAATGTTGCTCTTGATGTCTAATTGATCCTAGCAAAATTTCAGGTTGGCCGGAAATTCAAGATGGCCACCACGGCTAAAAATAGATTTTCAAAAAACCAGTTTGTAGCGACTACTTCCTGAAATCAAAATCAATCAGTAGAGCTTCAAGGTCATTGACCTCTTGTTTATTATTATTATTTTTATTTTTTTTTAGCTCTATGTTGGACTAGTCGGACCAGTAACAGAGGAGTTATGGCTCTTGATTCAGTTATAAATGCTATATTTTGCCTCGTTATAAATACGGTAGCGCATTCATTTTTTATCTGATCTTTACCAAACTTTTAACAGATTCTTTAGTTATGGCCCTTGATTTAGTTCAAAAGCTGTTTTTTGCCCCAAACTTTCAAAAAAAACGTAAATGGCAGTCACTCGCTTCATTGATGTTATAAGAGCCATGTTAGCCAGTAGAGCGTCCACAGGCCCTCTTGGGCCTCTTGTTTTCAGAGTCCTTTAAAATAATCCTTGTTTGAAAATAGTGCATCAACTCCTTTAAAAGCAAAGGGGAATTTTTTCTCAAAGAAGGGGGAAAAAACATACTTCTTGAGGAAGGGAATGGGGCCAAAATCGGCCCCAAATTACTCTTAAAATTAACACTTAAGTGTGACCTTGACCTTTGAGGTACGGACCTGATTCATGCGCATGACATACCTTATTGTTGTGAGTAACAATTTTGTGAAGTCGTGCAATTCCATTAAGTAATATTTAAGTATGATTGTTTCGGTCGAATGGACAAACGAACAAACGGAAGGATGGTACGATTATTACATGCCTCCCTGCAGGGAAGTAAAAAACCTTATGGACACCATACAGCCTTAAACCATTAGAGCGTTACAGGCCCTCTTGTTTAGATATCTTGTCCATATTGCTGTTTGGTAATGAGCCCTTTCACAGTGTTTTATAAGACAGTCCTTTGTTTAAACATATTTATTGTACGGTGCCCGTTCTATAATGACATTCACAACATCTCGTATACTGCTTCGCAGCATATCTCGAATGTAAGTGATTCCCACTAAAACAAATTTGCTATCAAAATCAAAGTTGTTCAAATTTTGCAATGTCATTTAGCCAATTAATTCGGCTGTAGTTTATTTTCATGGAAGAAGTGATAAAACCTCCATCTGTGTTGTAAAAGACAAACACACAACTCAAATTATACATCAACACCTGTGGCGAACGGCCATATTGTTTACATGGCAACCAGCTATGCAACAGTGCACTATTGCCTTCCGGCGATCAAAATGTCAAGATTTTCAACATACCGAAGCGTCGATATACACGAGGTGTGATCCCACAGAATGACCAGATTGGCCGAGTTTTCACAATTGAGCTTTTAGGATGACAGCGAAAAAAATAGTAGTTCCTAAAGAATACAAAATTACAATTAGCTAATGTTTTACAAAACTGTTCAGAAACTTGTTTTTGTTTACAAAGAAATGATTGTTTTTTTTTGTGTTTTTTTCAGTCACCAATGGTGACCCATTTATTCTCCCCGTAATTTGGCATGTTGTGGGTCGGGGAGGACCATCCCACCGCACGCCTTACAAACAAACACATCTATAATATTATACAATACACAAGTGATATACATAATAAAATCATCTATTATTTGTATTCAATATGAGAATTCTGTATAAATGGTTGTCTTATAAAGATTTAGCTTGTTTGTGTTGTGTTTTATCTCTATTTGTGTAATAAAAAGTCACTATTTAGAAGAGTACTGTTTTTAGGGGAAAAGATAGAGAAAAACAAATAACTATAATAAATAAGGAGAAAAAAAAAAAAAATAGTGTTGTTTATGTTCCCCCACATGATCACATTTCACATCTCACTGATTGTTATATAATATAGAATATCAGACCGTTATCATGGTTATGTCAGTTCCTTGGCCAGAATATTACAGAAAACACAAAATGGAAGGGTGAAGTCTCTGATATTTACAGATCAAAACTAACTAAAAAGGTTCTTATAGTTGCTCCATTTTTTAACAAATGGTTCGAGTACATTGTTTGTTGTTGCTATACATTCCAAAATACTAAACGATTTTCTTATTCTGTTTTTAAAGGCCTCTATAGACAGTTTACTTTGTAAATGTTTGGTGGAGAAAATATAATACTTCATTTCAAGTAGTATGTACAAATCGGCTGGTGTTAACGTGTTACTAATATTAAATATAAATGATTCTTCTGTGAAATGTAAATATATGTTGTTGCTGGACAGCCAAGTTTTTAACTTATTAAGAATCGATTGGGTTTCTGGACAATATCAAAGCATATGTGTTAATGTTTCCTCTTCTTGACAATACTTGCACATTGGACTATCAATGATGTTTATTTTATGAAGAAATTTTCTGGTTGGAAGAATTCTATGGTTTAACCGTACTTGAAACCATTGTAATGTTGTATTTGTTGAGGATTTAAAGGGGGATATGTATATATCATTCCATGTTTCTTCCTCTATGTTATAAATCTCATCCCATTTGGATTTTGAAAGTGGTTTGCTGGGGTTTTGGTTAATAATATTATAAAGGTCCCTTGATCCATGTTTGTTCTTAATAAATGGAATGATATTAAAAGGAAGAATAGGACTTTGTATTTTTTCCATTTTTTCTATGGAGATATTTTTTCTAATGTAAGCTTTAATTGCCGCAATAACTCCATTGTATAGCAGAAAATGTGCATTTACATTATACAAGTTATTAAATTCCTCAACAGAATAAAAGTTTCCATTCTCATCTATTAAATCATTAAGTTGATGAATACCTTTTGAATACCAAGATTTGTAAAATATTACATTACCTCCAATTAAAATATTAGGATTATAAAATAGTGGAGTTGTTGAACAATTGTTAGCACATAAAATGCCCTTATTTAGTTCTAAAATATTAATGTAAGCTTTTAACACATCCTTCCAAAATATGTTAGTCATTTTTAGCTCTACTGATCAGAGATCAGCAGAGCTTATGCCGTGGTGCGGCGTCCGTCGTCCGTCCGTCTGTCTGTCCGTCCGTCTGTCCGTAAACTTTTTTTTGTAGCGACTACTCCTCTGAAACTACTGAATGGATTTTCATGAAACTTTACAGAAATGTTGCCCATAAAGTCTAGTTGATCCTAGCAAAAATTCATGTTGATGTGAAATCCAAGATGGCCACCAAAGCTAAAAATAGAGTTTTAAAATACAAGTTTGTAGCGACTACTTCTTGAAAACTATAAGTGATATTGATATGGGACTTTTTCTAAAATGATCAGCATGCCATGATGTTGATCCTAGTCAAAAATCGTTTTGATTAAACGTTAAACATGGCTGCCAGCGGCCATCTTTGTTTACATAGAGTTATATAGTAAAAACTTGTAGCGACTACTCCTCTGAAACTACTTGGCGGATTGTCATGAAACTTTACAGGAATGTTGCTCTTGATGTCTAATTGATCCTAGAAAAATTTCAGGTCGGCCGGAAATTCAAGATGGCCGTCACAGCTAAAAATAGATTTTTAAAAAATAAGTTTGTAGCGACTACTTCTTGAAAACTATAAGTGATATTGATATGGGACTTTTTCTAAAATCAGGGTTTTCCACAGGCCATTTAAGCATAGCGCACCCGCTACGCCTTAATTCCAAAATGGAATGTCCCGCTATGCCTTAATTGTGCCGCTATCCTTTGATCTTACTGCGCTATCCCTTCAGTTTCCCAATAAAACACTTTACTACACGTCTATAAATTGTGTATGCAGTCAAGCGACTCCGGTATCGATCGATAAAGTGTCAGTAGCTGTAACAGCTGTGAAATACACACAGATAGACCGCATGTGTGCATAATTGGATTAAAAGTTAGTGGCATGTTGTTTATTGTTTCGATAGTCGGCAGACGTTTGAGATAAGATTAAAGATGATGGTGTTTGAATTAATTGGGTCCAGTTAGGGATAAATTATTTAATTGATGCAATTAAGCTGGTGTTAACAGAATGATGATCATAACGAAGGGCGGCTATATTGGATTTCTGGACTGTGTGCAGCAGTGTTTTGGAGAGTAACCAGAACCGTGAAATAATTATGGTAAGTAATTGAATTGTTTTATTGGCTGTCTGCTTTAGTTATGTCTCAGATAACGAGCAATTCCATTGTTATTTTACTTAATATAAACAGGTCTTGATGCAATCTTCTTCACATTGTGTTTGTACAATTTATTCAGTGCATTTGATTTCATAGTGAATTGAATTATGGATAAATTTGTTACAAGGACTCTTAGTGTTAAAAGAGTTTGTGATTTAAATGAGTCTGAGCCTGAGTCTAGTGGGTATGAGGGAATAGGGAATAGGGATCTTGCTTCCAACTACCACAGCAGGTAGGATACAGGTTTATAAAATGATACAATATTTATTAAAAGCAATTACTGTTTTATTAAATAATTATTTGGAGCTGCATGTATATCATTATTAACAGATCATGACAATATTCATTTTAACATATTTTTTATATTAACTGTACAATAAAAAACACTTCTCTTTTTAGATTGTGAGAGGGGTTTCACCACACTGAAGAGGGTAAAGACACTGTGATGATGGGTTGAGACTCGGAGTGATGTAGTTAATGTTTATGAATGATGTGGTTAATGTTAACTGTATGGCTGATTGTTGGTTGGTTTTATTGATAAATAGATGAATAAAACAATAAAACAATAAATTTACATCAAAAAATATGTTTTTCATTTTATTTTTTTTTTCATTTCTTATGATACTAGATATATGCCAAATCTCGTCTTTCCACTGGTCAGTAAAAAGAAAATCTGTGCGAGAAGGGGGAAAACCCCCTTCCCGCGCCCATCCCCATTCGTCGACCGCGCAAATCCCCCTATCCCTTAAGAAATTCCTGTGGAAGACCCTGAAAATGATCAGCATTACATGATGTTGATCCTAGTCAAAAATCGTTTTGATTCAACGTTAAACATGGCTACCAGTGGCCATCTTTGTTTACATAGAGTTATATAGTAAAAACTAGTAGCAACTACTCCTCTGAAACTACTTGGCGGATTGTCATGAAACTTTACAGGAATGTTGCTCTTGATGTCTAATTGATCCTAGAAAAATTTCAGGTCGGCCGGAAATTCAAGATGGCCGTCACAGCTAAAAATAGATTTTTAAAAAATAAGTTTGTAGCGACTACTTCTTGAAAACTATAAGTGATATTGATATGGGACTTTTTCTGAAATGATCAGCATGACATGATGTAGATCCTTGTGGAAAATTATTTTGATTTGACGTTAAACATGGCTGCCAGCGGCCATCTTTGGTTACATAGAGTTATATAGTAAAAACTTGTAGCGACTACTTCTCTGAAACTACTTGACGGATTTTCATGAAACTTCACAGGAATGTTGCTCTTGATGTCTAATTGATCCTAGCAAAATTTCAGGTCGGCCGGAAGTTCAAGATTGCTGCCACGGTTAAAAATAGATTTTCAAAAAACAAGTCTGTAGCGACTACTTCCTGAAATCAAAATCAATCAGTAGAGCTTCAAGGTCATTGACCTCTTGTTATTATTAATAATTCTGCAAAACCTATCCCTAGGTTTATTAGGTCTTTTAAGTTTATAATATGGGTAACTATATGTTGCCATTGTCCACCTTTAAACATGAGTCTTCTAATCCAAGTTGCCTTAAGTCCATATATGAATGCTTGGAGATTAATCATTTTCAGACCACCCTCATTATACTGTTTAATTAAAATGCTTTTCTTTATCTTTGCTGGTCCCTCCCATAAGAATTCATAAAACATGTCATTTATTTTTTTAATAATTGAATCATTTGGGTTAGGTAATGAAATAAATAAATGATTAAGAATGGGTAATAATAATGTTTTAATTACTGTTATTTTACCAATCGGTGTAAGATATCTACGTTTCCAAAGTTTGATTAGGTTTTGTATTTTTTCTAACTTATCATTATAGTTTATATCAATTATCTTATCAAGATCAACATTAAAGTGTATACCTAACAATTTAAATTGGTTGCTTTCCCATGTTAATTTCCACTTGGTTTTAATTGAGTCTGTACTGTATTTTCTTGTCCCAATCCAAACTACCTGAGTCTTGTCAAAGTTCACCCTGAGTCCAGAAATGTTGGAAAAATAGGAAAGTTCATCGAGTGTTTCATTGAGTGAAGTATCTGACCCATCCAGAAAAATGGAAGTATCATCGGCAAATTGTGAAAGTTTATATTCCATATCATTTATAGATATTCCTTTAATTTTTTTGTTGTTTTGTATTTTTATTGCTAAAATTTCAGCACATAATATAAATATATAAGGCGATAATGGGTCCCCTTGACGGCATCCCCTGCCTATGCTGAAAAACTCAGATAAATTACCTCCTTGATTAACCGCCAGTTTCGCATTTCTATAGAAAAGTTTTATCCAAGAAATTATCGAGTTTCCAAAATTGAAATACTTAAGAACGCTGTGAATAAATTTCCATGAAAGAGAATCAAATGCCTTCTCAAAATCAACGAGTAAAATGAGTCCTGGTAAATTATTTTCTTCTGCAAACTGCATGATATCAAATGTCATTCTTGTGTTTTCCTCCATATATCTCCCTGCAATAAAACCTGTTTGATTTTCATTAATTAGTTTGTTTAAGATAGATTTTATTCTATAAGCAATGGCCCCTGAAGCAATTTTATAAACACAGTTTAAGAGAGAAATTGGCCTATAATTTTTTAAAAATCTTCTTGGTTTGTTATCTTTAGGGATAAGTGTAATAATACCCTCTTTCTGTGTTACAGACAGTTCCCCATTAATATACCCACAATTTATAGCTCTCACAACAAAATGCCCCAGTTTCTTCCAAAATACTTTAAAGAAGTCAGCCCCAAAACCATCAGTACCCGGCGAACGATTATTTTTCATACAAAATAGCGATAATGATGCTTGCTGATAGGTTAATAGGCCCTCTAATGACTTAGATTCCTCCTCATTCAATTTGGGTACACTTAGTCCTGACAATTCTTTATCTAGATCTATTGTTTCTAATATTTCATCTCTGCTGGAGTATAGAGATTTGTAGAAGGTTTCAGTTTCTTTTAGAATATCTTTCTGATCTGTGATTATACTCCCATCAGGCCTTTCAATTTTGGGTATAATTTTACTAGTAAAGTTGTGCGTCTCTAAATTGCAAAAATATTTAGTTGGTTTTTCTCCATCTTCTATTAATTGAGCTCGTGATCTAATAAGAAAACCATTCATTTTTTGCCTACGAAGTAACAGTAGTTCATCTTTTAATAGTTCAAGAGTGGGTATTTGATCAGGAGAGAGTCTTTGTTCTAAATGTTGTATTTCAAGAACAAGATCATATTCACGTTTTTCATTTACTTTTTTTTTGTGGCTTGAATATGATATTGATTTTCCTCTTAATTCCATCAACAATGTATCCAAAAATAATTGATCAGTAATTGTAAATTGAAGTTCATTATTTGGTATGTTGTTAATGTAATCAATATTATAAATTGGAAGCGCATATTGAATTTTAATTTCATCTATTTTGTTATTCATTATATTTAAATATTCAATATCACTTAGAAGCGAATTGTTATGTTTCCAAAGAGGTTTGCCCTTTATAAATTCAGTGAAGTTGCAGTTTAACATGGTAATTGAATGATCTGAGCGGTAGCTAGCTTCAATAGTACACTTATTTACAGATGATAAAAGATTTTCAGAAACTAAAAAGAAATCTAGTCTTGCTTGTTTTAATGGTGTCTTCTTTCTCCATGTGTACCTTCTTAAATTGGGATAAAATTCTCTATATGGGTTAATAAGATTATAGCAAGTTTTGATTTCTAACAGTTTTGCACGCGCATTTTTATTGTTAATATTTTTATAGTTATAATAATCTATCTCGGGATCTTGGACCAAATTAAAAACTCCACATAAAATCAGGCCATTATTATTATTCATGGTCTCTACAGTTGTCATTATCCTATCAAAAAATGAAGGGGAATCTGTGTTTGGGCCATAAAGTGAAATAAGGGTTAATCTCTTGTTATTAACAGTTAAATCTACAGTTATAAAATTTCCCTCAGGGTCAGATATATAATTATGTACTTTATAGTCTAGGTCTTTGTTAAAAAGTATAGCTACTCCTCGGGCATTTGATTAACCTGAGCTGAAAATACACTCATTACCCCATTCTGAACGAATAAACTTCTCTGTTACAGGTGTTGAATGTATATCTTGAAGGCAAAAGATATGACACTTTTTACTTTTTATATAGTTTAAAACGTCAAGTCGTTTTTCTGCTGACCCAAGGCCCTGACAATTAACGGACATTATTTTTACTTCAGTCATTTATGTATAAAAGAAAAATGTGTAAATATGACCAAGTGAGAGAGAACACATACAACAATGAAAAAATGAAAAACAATATACAGAACCAAAAAGCAATTCTGCATATACAAGAAGCCATTTAATCTCACATTTTGGCTAAAACCTAATTATTGATTTTCTATATAAAAAAAATTGATTAAACATTCAAGGACATTTGCAAAATATTATTTTGTTCGAAGCAAACAAATTATATATAAATGTATATGTAGTTTAAGTAATAACTTGATAAACAATTAAAATAAATCTTTCGGACAAATAATAGTGAAATTTTTTGAATTTAAAAATTACCTGTTCTGAGTCTTCATTTAGTAAGTTCACCAAGGTTTGTACACAGTAACAAGTTAAAAACAAACACATTGCTATTTAATTAACATTGTCTAATCGTAAGCAGCTGTGTTTGAACAATTTATATACTATGTTTCAAGTAATTCTATTTTCGTAATAAAAATGTAAATCATTTTTAGCTCTACTGGCCAAGGGCCAGCAGAGCTTATGGGATGGTGTGTTGTCCGTCTTCCGTCGTCCGTCCGTCCGTTAACTTTTGCTTGTGTACACTCTAGAGGCCACATTTCTGATGCAATTATCATGAAACTTTGTCAGAATGTTTGTCTCAATGAAATCTCGGTCAAGTTCGAAAATGGGTCATGTGGGGTCAAAAACTAGGTCACTATGTCAAATATTGGAAAAACCTTGTGTACACTCTAAAGGCCATATTTTTGACCCGAGCTTGATGCAACTTTGTCAGAATGTTTGTCTTAATTATATCTTGGTCAAGTTTGAAAATGGGTCACATGGGGTTAAAAACTAGGTCACTAGGTCAAATACTTGAAAAACCTTGTGTACACTCTAGAAGCCGTATTTCTGACCCAATCTTGATGAAACTTTGTCAAAAAGTTTGTCTTAATTATATCTTGGTCAAGTTCAAAAATGGGTCACATGGTGTTAAAAACTAGGTCACTAGGTCAAACTTTGGAAAAACCGTGTGTACACTCTAGAGACCATATTTTTGACCCTATCTTGATGAAACTTTGTCAGAATGTTTGTTTCAATGAAATCTCGGTCAAGTTCAAAAATGGGTCATGTGGGGTCAAAAACTAGGTCACTAGGTCAAATACTTAAAAAACTTGTGTACACTCTAGAGGTCATATTTGTTACCCAATCTTGATGAAATTTTGTCAAATTGTTTATCTTAATTATATCTTGATCAAGTTCGGAAATGGGTCACATGAAGTTGAAAACTAGGTCACTAGGTCAAATATTGGAAAAACCTTGTGTACACTCTAGAGGCCATATTTTTGACCCGAGCTTGATGCAACTTTGTCTGAATGTTTGTCTTAATGATATCTTGGTCAAGTTTGAAAATGGGTCACATGGGGTTAAAAACTAGGTCACTAGGTCAAATACTTGAAAAACCTTGTGTAAACTCTAGAAGCCGTATTTCTGACCCAATATTGATGAAACTTTGTCAAAATGTTTGCCTTAATTATATCTTGGTCAAGTTCAAAAATGGGTCACATGGTGTTAAAAATTAGGTCACTAGGTCAAACTTTGGAAAAACCGTGTGTACACTCTAGAGGCCATATTTTTGACCCGATCTTGATGCAATTTAGTCAGAATATTTGTCTCAATTATAGCTTGCTAAAGTTCGAAAATGGGTCACACAGGGTCAAAAACTAGGTCACTAGGTCAAATACTTCAAAAACCTTGTGTACACTCTAGAGGCCATATTTCTGACCCGATCTTGATGAAACTTTGTCGAAATGTTGTCTTAATTATATTTTGGTCAAGTTCAAAAATGGGTCCCATGGGGTCAAAAACTAGGTCACTAGGTCAAATACTTGAAAAACCTTGTGTACACTCTAGACACCATGTAGTTTGACTCGATTCATCAATGGTATAACAGCCAGTAGAGCGTTCACAGGCCCTCTTGGGCCTCTTGTTTACCATTAATTTGTATTTTATTTAATTACAATGTAAACTTTTACAATTATTTATATCCATTATTGTTTACAACTTGATTTGTCATTTTTATGTAAACTGTTCACTTTTTAATTGATTTAAATAATGTTAAACAGTAGGTATCCTACCATTTCAAAAAGCTGTACGACCTAAAGGTATATTTTATAACTTAAAAATAATCTATTAATAAAATATAGATACTAGCCCTCATCTATACTGTGACATGTAACATCGAATATTCCATATTTTTTACTAAGTACTGTAAAACTGTAAGTACCTTGCATTTCTATAGCCTAATTTATAAATCGAAAAAAATCTTATAATAAAACATATATAACACCATTAATCTATACCGTGATATCGGTATGAAGAGTATCCATAGGAAGTGTTGTTCTAAATAGTCAATATCTGTTAGTAAGCAATCTTATCTATAGTAAGTATGACATCAATCAGCAATGTATTTATATCAAGTATGATATCCGTACAAGAATGTAATCAGTAAGATGATATCAGTAGACAATGTATAGATCTATAAGATATATGCCATCACTCAGCAATTTTATCTATGATAAGTATGATATCGACAAGCGATGTGTCTATTAAAAGTATGACATTGCTGTCTATAACAAGTATGATATCAATAGACCCAGCATCCATTAAAAACTATGATATTCAATCAACAAGATGTCTAATAAGTATGTTATCGATAAGCAATGTATCTATAAAAATATTATATCACTAAGCAATCTATCTATAATAAAATTCTATGAGATGTATGATATTCAATCAACAATCTGTCTAATAAGTATGGTATCAATATCTATAATAAATTTCATGTCAACAGACAATCTATCTATAAATAAGCATGGTATCAATAGACATAATATCTATAAATCCTATATCTATACATAATGAATATATAAAGAGCATGATATCCATAAGCAATGCATCTATAAGAAGTAAGATATCATTCAGCAATATATCCATGATATGTATGAAGGTATGATATCAATAACCTATGTATCTATATGAAGTATGATATCAGTAGAGTATATATAGCCAAGCAATGTATATATATAATATATATGCCGGTATATAAAAAGATCTAAACAAACTTATTAATAGGTAATGTATCCTTTAGAAGTATATATGCAATTCATGATCTTTATCATCTTGGAATAATTCCGCATAAAGTGTAATATTTACCAAAGCAAACATGAAAAACTCACCTATGAAAGACTGCATTTTAAAATTTAACCTGATTAAATCCAGAATTTTCTAATCCAATAAATACACAATCTTAATATAATGCATGTAGAGGGCCACTGTCTTGCATAAAGTCTCACTGAGTTCTCATGTGGTAATTAGGGGCACAATAGGTAGGACATAATCCTAACTGTAATTGCTGGTCAGTGATCCTTAAAAGTCTCACTTAGTTCTAAATATAGACCATATACCCAGAGTAATTTCTTTAGAGATCAGTAATAACTGCACAATAATACTGTTGCAACTGTAGTATAATCCATCGGCACAGGCACGTAGTCATAAATTGTATAATCATAAAGAAATGATTGTTACTTTCTAGCTTTAATGGATTTCTTTCCTGATTATGTAAATTCATGAATTGCATTTGAATGCGCACTTCCATGTGATGATCGCAGTACTTATAATATTGGAATCTAGCGATTTCCTTTCTATTTTTATGCCCCCAAGGGGCAGCATATAGTAGTCGCACCGTCCGTCGGTCAGTCCATTCGTCAGTACCATCGTGTCTGGTCAATAACTCTGACGTTCATGGATGGATTTTCAAATAACTTGGCACAAGTGCTCATGACGTTAGCGTGCAATGTCAAGGTCACACTTAGAGGCCAAAGGTCAAAACCACTTTGGGGGCATTTGTCACAGTGACTTTTCTTGTTCCTTTGAAGCAATATAGTGGTTGAGAATCAATCAATTAATTTATGGCTAATTTATGGCTTTAAATCATTCATCCAAACAATAAGTGCAACAGCAAAATGCCCAAAAACACATAATTTTTAGTTTGTGTTTAAGTTGCAAACCCAAGATCGTAACTATTCCGGTTATTTTCTCCAACCTGTGTTACACAATCCTGACCTAAAACCTGAATTCCACAAAGCATTATGTTGCTATCTCCATAACATGCAATGTTTTCATTTGAGCCTATTAATGTGTTTTACCCGATAATTACATGTGCATACATGTACATTTTACTTGACATTTGACTATGCATTGACCATCTTGATTAGGACACATTTAATCACAAACATTTAACCTATAACAAATTTTGTGTTTGTAAATACTTAAAGCAAGTTTTGTGTTTGTAACAGCTGCAGAATGACACCTTCATCATAACTGATGAAGATGTTGATAAGCTGAGACGAGACGCATTTGCGGCAGTAAAGGAAGGGGTGGAAGCTATACAAAGAGAAACAGAAAATGCTACCACAGCAGTGAAGGAAGGGGTGGAAGCTATACAAGGAGAAGCAGAAAATGCTACCACAGCAGTGATGAAAGGGGTGGAAGCTATACAAGGAGAAACTGTAAAGGGTGTGGAGGCCATAAATAAAGCAGTCATAAGCCAAGCTGAGCAGAATGCAGAATCCTTGATTAGGGATTACAATAGTAATAAACAGCGTAAGTGGTTGTTTTGGAAGTGTCGATTCTTACGGATGGCGACCGGTATCCAGTACTGGTTCTACCCAGGAAAAGTGGATGGTCTGCCGCCACCACAAAAAATCGACTGTCGTATATAACCTTGCATGTGTTAACAATGACGTAAAACACCGTACAAACAAATTATTGTGCATACTTGCATGACAATCATTTTCACAATAGTGAAATTTACTTACATGACAATCATTTTCACAATAGTGAGACGTATGTGAGTGGTTTTATTGTCTGAAAGTCCGTTTTACCATTTATGGCTCTCTTATATATATAAAATAAGGACTGGTAGTCGACCACCCAATAACAAATCTGTGAAGTGTGCCATAAAACCACAATACAGTTCAATTCTATATGACACTGAAAACACACTCAGATATGTTGTTGATTTACTGGTTCAATACTGCAGACAAGTTCCTTTAAAATTTTGTCTAAAATGCCGAAATAACAACACTTGTACAGCAATTATACTAGCAATCCCTTAGTTACTTTTACAGAATTTTACAGCTGGGTTAACTTGTCAACCTAATTAATTAGTATTGGAATGTTCTCCCTTTAATATCACCAACATTTTATGACAAAAACAAGTACTTTGTATTCTCAGCAGTTTAGATTGCAATTAATACCATTGTTAAAGGGGCGTGAGATAATGTGGATGTCATTTTATGGACAATTCTTATCACTTTTTGCAGTGGTAAAGAATTGTGATAAACTATTTACTGGTCACAAATTTCTGCTGAGTGCAAAGTAAAAGGAGGTATAAAAGCTGAACAGAAGCAGTCGATCAAAATCATGCATTAAAACAACAAGAGGGCCTGTATCGCTCGACTGGCTATATGGAGTCTGTGGTTGTGGGGAGGGGAATATTAGTTGTCGTGGCACTTGTGACAAAACCCATTGAGCAATACGTATTGGCAGTCGAACATATAAATAAATGCATGTTCCTCAAGTTGTATCCATGTATAGGGGCACCTTTATGCTAGTGGACAAAACCCGTTTTATAAATTCATTCACATTTGGACAAGATATTAATATTTAGCTCACCTGAGCCGAAGGCTCAAAGGTGAGCTATTGGGATCACTCTTCGTCCGTCGTCGTCGTCCGTCGTTAACTTTTGCTTCAAACGACTTCTCCTCAGAAACTGCTTGGCTAATTTTGACCACACTTCATGGATGATCCTTAGATGAATGCTTTTTAGATTTGTTAAAATTAGGTCAGCATGACAACCAAGATGGCCGCCATTACCATATATGGTCGAAACCTTAAAAAATCTTCTCAAGAACCGCCCGACAGATTTCGACAGTTTTTCTTTTAATATGACCGCCAACGGCTAGACTATCAAGTTTGTTCAAATAAAGTCCCCGGGGTCAAAAATGGCCGTGCCTCGGGGGTCCAAAGTTTGTATATTGAGATTTTGCATGTTTTTCATAGACTTATATAGGAAAAAACTTTAAAAAATCTTCTTCTCTGAAACCACAAGGCACAGAGGTCTCATGTATTACATGTAGCATCAGCTTATGGTCCTCTAATAAGTTTGTTCAAATGGTGACCCTGGGGTCAAATTTGTCCCCGCCCCGGGGGTCACAGTTTTACTTACTTATATAGGATTTTTTTTTTAAAAATCTTCTTCTCGGAAACTGCAAGAGCCAGAGGTTTGATATTTTGCATTTACTATAAGCTTATGGTCCTTTACCAAGTTTGTTCAAATGGTGACCCTGGGGTCACATTTGGCCCCGCCCCAAGGGTCACATGTTTTACATAGACATGTATAGGGGAAAACTGAGAAAAAAATCTTCTTCTCTGGAACTGCAAGAGCCAGAGGTTTAATATTTTGCTTTTGCTATAAGCTCATGGTCCTCTACCAATTTTGTTCAAATGGTGACCCTGGGTCACATTTGGCCCCTCCCCGGGGGTCACAGTTTTACATAGGCCTGTATAGGGGAAAACTGAAAAAAATCTTCTTCTCTGGAACTGCAAGAGCCAGAGGTTTAATATTTTGTATTTGCTATAAGCTTATGGTCCTCTACCAAGTTTGTTCAAATGGTGACCCTGGTGTCAAACTTGGCCGCGCTCCGGGGGTCACAGTTTTATATAACAATCTTATCTGAAACTGCAAGAGCCAGAGGTTTAATATTTTGCATTTACTATTAGATTATGGTCCTCTACCAAGTTTGTTCAAATGGTGACCCTGAGGTAAAATTTGACCCCACTCCGTGGGTCACAGTTTTACATAGACTTATATAGGAAACACATTAAAGTCTTCTTCTCTGGAACTACAAGAGCCAGAGGTTTAATATTTTGCATTTACTATACTCTTTTGGTCCTTTACCAAGTTTGTTCAAATGGTGACCCTGGGTTTACATTTTACCCCGCCCCAGGGGTCACGTTTTACATAGACTTGTATAGGGAAAAACTTAAAAAATCATCTTCTCTAAAACCACAAAGCACACAGCTCTCATATGTTACATGTAGCCCTGGGGTCACATTTGGCTCTGCCCAAGGTGTTGCTCTCTAGCACCTTCATTTTGTATTTGATCTTTACCAAACTTTGTCAGTGTCTTAAACTGTCTATATCAATGTTGTTATACACAACAGAGCCCACATTTCTTGAACAATCTTAACCATACTTGCACAGATTGTATATGACCATAAGATTTCGAAGAAGTTTGATAATGTGCCAGTACTCAGGTGATCGCTTTAGGGCCATCTTGGCCCTCTTGTATTGGTTCAAATTAACTCAGGTGAGCGATATAGGGCCATCATGGCCCTCTTGTTTTGGTGTTTGATCCAGCATATAGAACCAAAAAACATAAACTTACTGTGCATCTACACATCCTTAGCTAAGAAATACACCACACAGGAACATTATATCTCAAAGAGTGTGGAGGGAGCTAGCATCACAAGACGGAAACTCCCGTCATAATAAATTACTGCAATTTCTCCAAGAACTCGTTTTATGTAATTATGTTGTGCCTCGAGCCTTGAAATAACCAAATTAGAACGAGAGATTGTTTTTTGTAAAAACAGATGTCTCCCCACTGCGGAAAGGGCCATTAATCTGCCGAAAATCATTCAACTGGAACACGACAATGATATGTGCAACTAGGCTTGTTATTGATCATCCCTACCAAGTTTAGTTGAAATCGGGCCAGGGGATCAGAAGAGCTAGTCAGGACAAAGTTTGTGTATTAAAACCTTTAAAGAGCCATAACTCTGCCACAAATCATTCAAATGGAACACGACTATGTAACCAAGTTTCGTTGAAAGCCCAACGGTGGTTGAGGAGATCTAGTCCGGAAAAGTTTGTAAAACCTTTAAAGAGCCACAACTCCACAAAAAAAAACATCAGTCAACCAGAACACGAACTAGGCTTGGTACTGATAATTTCCAGGGCTTCAGGAAAACTAGTCCGGATAGAGTTTGTATATACAGGGCCATAATTATGTAAAAAATCATTCATCCGGCACATGGCGATGATATGCGCAACTAGGTCATTTACTGATCATCCCTAAAAAGCTCGTTTAAATCAGGCAAAGGGTTCAGGAGAAAAGTCCAAACAAAGTTTGTGTATTAAACCCTTTAAAGGGCCATAACTCCACCAAAATCATTAACCGGAACACGGTGACGATATGTACAATTGGGCTTGGTACTGACCTGCAACATTTCATTGATATCCGGTCAAATGAAGGCCATATAGTCTTAATAAGGCCTAAAAAAAATAATGTGTGTTTCTGGGTTCACCCTGTAAAAATGTTAGGGTAGGTAGGTAGGATTTTTATTTTTATTTAGATATTTTTTTTTATATATATTATTATGCCATTTTTGTACTAAGGCAACTTCTTGATAACCTTTGCAAACAGTTTGGATCCAGATTAGATGCTTAACAACTCTGTGTCTCATCAGGATACAAACTGATTGACACTTGTTAAGTTTAAACTATGAATTCATGTTAAATTAATGCTAATAAAATTATCATTTGAATAAAAACATTTGTTGTTTGATTGTAATAACTTGTTTTTTTTTTTTTTCATCTCGCTAAAAATATTTAGGGTCGGCGGTGAAAAAGTAGGGTCGGTCGGGAAACCGGAAACACACATATATTTTTTTTTAGGCCTAAGGCAAAATATTGCATTTTTAACAAAATCTAGGGCCAGAACTCCGCTGCTTTTCGAACTTGTCCGAGATCTTATGGATATATAACTACTGTGTAAGTTTGGTTAAGATCAGATTACAAATGGAGGGGCTAGAGTGCCCACAAGGTAAAATTTTTGAAAATTCAAGTGCAGATAACTCGGCTGTTAACAATTGAATCTGGCTAGCTGGTTCTTATGGATAAATGATGTTTGGTAAAGATTGGATGAAAAATGTAGGGGCTAGAGTGCCCACAAGGCAAAAGACAAATGATGTACAGACGGACGGACAATGGACAACACAGTATACCATCCTAAAAAAAAAAGTTAACCCCCAGTGGGATTTGAAACCACGACCCCAGGTTCCCAATATAGAATATTGCATATTTAAGAAACTCAAGGCCATAACTGGTGTTACTGATCCGATCTGGCTGGTTTTCGAACTTGTCCGAGCTTTCATTGATATTAACAGTCTTTGCAAGTTTGGTAAAGATCAAATAATAAATGAAAGTGCTAGAGTGTTCACAAGGCAGAAAATGGCATTTTTCAGCTAATCGAGGGCCATAACTCTGGTATTATCCGATTTGGCTGTAATCTATGCAAGTTTGGTAAAGATCAAATAATAAATGAAGGTGCTGGCTGGTTTTTGAAACTTGTCCGAGATTTCATTGATTTAAAAAATCTGTGCAAGTGTGGTAAAGATCAAATAAATGAAGGTGCTAGAGTGTTCACAAGGCAAAATATGGCATTTTTCAGCAAATCAAGGGCCATAACTCTGGTGAAACTAATCCGATATGGCTGGTTTTTGGACTCTGGTATTATCTCAAGGGCCATAACTCTGGTATTATATCTGATTTGGCTGGTTTTCAAACTTTTCTGAGCTTTCTTTGATATATTAACAATCTATGCAAGTTTGGTAAAGACCAAATAATAAATGAAGGTGCTAGAGTGTTCACAAGGCAGAAAATGGCATTTTTCAGCTAATCAAGGCCCATAACTCTGGTATTATCCGATTTGGCTGTAATCTATGCAAGTTTGGTAAAGATCAAATAATAAATGAAGGTGCTAGTGTTCACAAAGCAGAATATGGTATTCTTCAGGTAATCAAGGGCCATAACTCTGGTATTATCCGATTTGGCTGGTTTTGGAAACTTGTCCGAGCTTTCATTGATATTAAAAACCTGTGCAAGTGTGTTAAAGATCAAATAAATGAAGGTGCTAGAGTGTTCACAAGACAAAATATGACATTTTTAGCAACTCAAGGGCCATAACTCTGGTGAAACTAATCCGATATGGCTGGTTTTCAAACTTGTCCGAGATTGATTGATAAAAAGACCCTTGCAAAGTTTGATAAAGATCCAATTAATAATGAAGGCCCTATCGTGTTCACAAGGCAAAAGTTAACTGACGATGACGGACAACTCACCATCCCATAAGCTCTGCTGGCCTTCGGTCAGTAGAGCTAAAAATTACACATCACACAATAGGCAGCATGAAGTATAACACATAGATGATCATGCATAAATGAATATAAAAAGTGCATTGAACTAGGACACATCTGTATGATTTAATTATTGTTGGCATAGTTTGGTCGGTAAAATTAGACGACTTGCCCGTTTTTTGTTGTGTTAAGTTGTTAATAGCAATATAGTATGAATCTTTAAGGCCCTTATACATTCTTGTTTTGTGATAGAAAGTACACTTTACACGACATATCTACAACTGTTTGCAATGTAATCCCCATTTAAATTAATATTTATGATTTATATGTAAAACTAGCAATATAATCCTGATTTAAAATAATATGAGTTAGCATTGCCGACAGAACATTTTCATTAACACTAATTAACTGAAAGGTAACATGCAGCGTAATTTAATGCACATTCCATATGAAACTGAAGCACATTAAGGTTTTCATTTACATTGTCACCAATCACTCATTTGAGCCCATTACCGTGTTTTACCCAGTTGGAAATGGATTGACACCAATCACTCTTCTAGATCGCCTCCAGTCCCTTTAATATTTATGATTTCTACAACAAAAGCTCTTGGATCACACTGTTCATAATAATAAACTGAAACACAAGACCCAGTTTAATTCACATCTATCTCTCATATGAAATTGTAAAAGTAATTATGATTATTAAGTTGGATAGAACGCCATAATTTTTCCAGATCACCAGCAGTCCCTCTAATGAATCATAATAAGATAAACTGTCAGAAATGATCATTAAACCGAATATTGAGGCATTTATTTGTACATTTATTATTATTTTGTGAAATTGAAGCACATTTTGATTAACTAGTTCTTTCAGATCACTATTTTTGAGGAAAATTTTATATGAACTTATTCCTGTATAATATTGTAACATAATAGTTATTTTTGTTTTTATTTCCAGAATTGCAAACGGACCTCGTCACTCTGTATAAGAGACGATTCCTCTCGACACCTGTTTCATCAACAAAGAAACGGAAGATTGATACGAGTATCGAGGACATTTATGTGCAGCCAAATATGAACGTTATTGACCTGGCCAAGACATTTTCAGCAGGGACAAAAACCCATGACAAAATACTCAAAGCAGTCCGCACCTATAAGGACATATTTGTTAAAGATTCTCAACGATGTTTCAGTATTTATGTCTCTGGAGATTGCGGTGTTGGAAAGACATCATTTTGTCAAAAAATGATCTCTGCTTGGTGTGACGCCCACTCACAGCCTCAGAATGAAAACCTTCCTACCGGGGACGAGGTCGAAACATTGAAGATCTTTGACTTTCTCTTCTACATTCCATTGAGAAATGTAAAGTCTGAAAATCATGTTGAAGAGATGATCAAAACTCGGTTGTTGAAGACAGATCCTCAAAGAGAAGTTCTCTCGCGCATACTGGAAAAGGAATCGGAACGCTGTCTCATTATATTAGATGGACTGGACGAATACAGTGCACCATCAACAAATGAGTTGTCTTATGGTGTCTCTGAGGGTCTTCCAGATAGGAACGATATGTACAAGTACACGATATTGACAACATCACGTCCATGGAAGCTTGAAGTCCTTAGATTGGCTACATCCGAGATTGACCAGCAGATAAACGTCTCTGGCATTGATGATAGAGCTGCATCTCAGTTTATTGAAAATGTTGTGAAGCACTTAAATGCAAGTAATAGATCCTCAAAGTCTGCTTCTGATTTTGAGAAAGAACTCAAAAGCAACAAATTGTCTCAATTTAAAACAATTCCTGTAATGTTAAAACAGTTGATCTTGTTATGGTACAGTGAAAAAAACCTTGGTAATTCACAATGTGATATTTATAGCGGGATGATTGACCTACTCCTGACACAAGCCGAGATGCGAGATAAGACTTTGTTTGAAAATGTAGGCAGAAAATCAGATCTCCAGCTTCCAGAGTGTTTCAGTGACAAGTCAAAATGCAAAGAATGTGTGCCTCTATTATATTCTCTTGCAAAATTGGCATTTGAAACATTAATTAGTAAAAACAGAGAAACATCCCTGGTCTTCGAGCAATCTGTTGCTGAGTCTCACGGGGTGGATGAAAATGACATACAAACTTGTCTTAAAGTCGGCATAATGTCCCAAGACATAGTTCCAGACTTACTAACGGATAAGACAAGCTTGTCGTTCTTGCATAAATCTTATCAGGAGTACCTGGCAGCTCTATACATCACGATGCGTGAGGGGGACGACAAAATAATAGAACATATATTCAGTGTCTGCAATACAGTAGAAATGTTACTAGAAATGTCAAAGGTAGTTTTGTGTGTTAGTGGAATGAATCCTGCCATGGCAGAAAAAATGTCACCAGGCATCAGAAATGTGACGGGGAAAGAGAGCCGTATCCAGCAGTACAGACGAGAAGTGGGAGGGGAGGACGAGTATATCGAGACCATTCAGAATATGATTATTGACTGTATGAAGGAGAGCTCAGATAATGGCCATGGTCATCTCAATCTCCCTCTGGATGACATTTATATAGGCGAGTATAGAGACTATAGTGACAGTAGTGAATATAGTGACAGAGATCTGGAAGCCCTTCAACACCAGGTCACACAAAACACTGCTAATATCAAGTCTGTTCACATTTACTGTAAGTCAGAAGCCAGATATTCAGATTTCCTTCAACACATTGTACACTGTGAATCACTAGAGAAAATAGTTCTGGGGGGAGATTTAACTAATATGTCACTTGATAATTTCACTAACATGTTGAACTTACCAAAGATAGTGGCTCTAGGACTCTACAAATGTGAATTAACTCATGACCAGAAATGCAGCTTAATCACATCTCTGTCACGGAGAACTGTGCTCAGGAAGTTAGTGGCACTCAAACTATCAGGCACTATACGCTCCGATATAACATTAACTCATGACCAGATATGCAGCTTAATCACATCTCTCTCACAGACAACACAGCTCACACAGATTGTGTTAGAGAGGGTACAATGCAGTAATCATGGTGACCATAGTGACAGTGACCATAGTGACAGTGACCATAGTGACAGTGACCATAGTGACAGTGATCATAGTGACAGTAATCATGGTGGCCAGTGTAGATATCAGCTAGATTTATCACAGAAGAAACAGCTGCAGAAACTTACACTAGATGGTTTATATATAGACAAGGTGACATTGAACCCAGCAGAGATGACAGACTGCAGTATTGGGTGGCTATACATTCCTGGTGCAGCAGCCTCCCTACTGAGATGTCTACATGGGGCAACTAAACTACAAACACTGGAGTGTGGGGAGTTAGATCATACTGCTGACATAGACTCACTACAGACAATCTTGTCCACTCTTGTACACCTGAGACAGGTTGTGTTATGGTGGATAGACTTGAGTGATAGAAATATTCTCTTGTCTCCACAGATGATGAACCTGAAGTGTGTAAGGTTATATCTGGTTACATGGACAGATGCACGTGTGTGTGAGTTTGTGGCCAGTATTCCTGACACACCACATCCAGTGAGATGTAAGTTGATGTTACTCGGTGGGGAGTCTACCAGAGTATGTGACTACATCCACTCCTCTCCAAGATTTGTTGTGACACGCTATAATCTTGATGTTGTTGGTTATACAACTATTAATTTCCACACCCAGAAGCCTGGAGAAGGAATGCGACCACAGAAGTAAATACAAACATGTGCACATATTTGTTGTTTTTCAGTAAACAAATGTTTTATGTGCATTTTAAGTTGTTGAGTACAAATTCATGTTTTTCGGACGATAACTTTTGAAATACTCGAGCGATTTTCAATTACTTTGACTTGTTTTCTTTGTTGAATCATTTCCAAACTAATCATGTAAGTTTTATATCGAATTTCAAAAAAAAGTTGTTTTTGTTCAAATTGGGTGGCCATTTTTAACAAACATTTTTTTTTCTTTTTCGAAAACTACTCAACCGATTGTTAAATACAACCACTTGTTTTCTTAGTGGGGTTATTTTCTGTCTATTGACGGGACTTTTATTAAGAATTTCTGAAAAAAGTTGTTTTTGATCAATTTGGCCACATTAAATACTCAAAAATGTTGTTTTTCCTTCATAGATTTAAAGGGAAACTGTTAAAAATCATCGTCTCAACAACCATTGTACATACGTTGACAGTTGTTGACTTCGAAATGATTGTTGTATCCTAGAATATAAGATGTGTACAGATGAAACCACTTGGGTGAAAATGAGGGTCCTGGGTTTCCAATTTTTAGCGCCTGATCGAAAAGGTTTGGGAATATAGAAATGACCTTGGCGTCCGTTTGTCCGTGAGTCTGGAACTTGAAAGGTCGAATGTTCTTATTTCCTTGGTTGACCTGTAACCTTTTAACCGAGGGATTTGAAGAAATGGTTTGAAAACCACAGCAGGCAGTGTGTCGTCCTGATATATCCCAACCATACTTTTTAAGGTCAATGTCGTGGCCAGGTCAGGGGTCAAATGCACGACTTTTAAACCAGTTTTTTGTTTTTGCAAAATTGGGATTTATATTTCCCATGTAAGGAAAGTTATTTTGCATATTTGTATAGAATTAGTGCTGTAATTTCTGATATTTGCACAAGTTGTAAAGGAAACCATGTACAATGTTAGGAATGTTATTTTGCATATTTGATAGTTTGTATAGGATTAGCAGTGTGAATTTCTAATCCACTAGACTACACTTATAAGTTAACCCCGATTTTAAATGCTAATAAAACATTTTTTTCATCATAATTTCCTCAAACTTTGAACACATTCTTGAAAGCGGTCACGGAATGGAATCTGATTATCAAATTGATTATTTATTTTCAATTTTAATTTTGCTGAATCAGTTAAAAATAATTATATTGATGAGTTTTCAGACGATTTTGTCAAATAATTTAAATTTAAAAGATGAAATATAATGTAACTGGGGTGCTTATTATAAGTGTCGTCAAGTGTTTGTTTTGATAGTTTGTATTTGTACATGTATAACATTAGCAGTGTGAGTTTGTGATATTTGTATGTGTTATTTACTATAAATAATTTTAAGATTTCACGGGCTGTATTCAAGAAGCATTGTTACCACCAAAATATCATATCATCTTAAATATGTGCGTACAAGTCAAAGTTCCCCTATAAAGTTATTTCCAATGATTCCGTCAAATTCAAGATGGCTGCCATTACAAAACATAGTGAAATCACGTTTTAATATTTCCTCAAAACCCCTAAGTCACTTTGAATGCAACATTCATGTTGGCGCCATATAACCTTTTTGTGTTTATGGGACGTAAATTCAACTTTTCTTGTTAATACAACCTAGAACAGTGTCTATTAATTGGACATCAATGCTTTTAAAGGGACACACGGCAATCTTGAGTTTAATATCAAGCATTAAATACCGCGATTTATTATTCCTGTATCATTTTGTCTTGGAACCTGCTTGCATATAATCAAAATTTGAGATTTCAATTGTCTTCATTAATCTACCAGGTTTTTAAATATATTATTGTTGGAATATAATATATAGTTAGTAATTTGTAAACACAATTTGCTTTGAACTAATCTAATAATATAAATGATTGAACAAATGCAAGTTATGTAGAAAACTAAAGGGATGCCTGCATTTTTAAAAAATCAAGGTTGCCAAGTGTCCCTTTAATTTGTAACACGGGCAGATTTTGTTAACTGAAACAATTCATCATGATCGAAGTCTGAAATGTGTTATTAACAAAGAACTTACAAAAATAAATCATCGACATGATAAAAAATCCATTTTTTATTTTGTTTTTAAAGGGATACCTGGCAATCTTTATTTTTTTTAAACTCACGGTGTCCCACTAGTTTTTCTGCATAACTTGCATTTGTTCAATCATTAATATTAATTATAAGAACAGTATTAAGCAATTTATTTTTGCATATTATTAATTTTTGTTATTATTGCACAAATAATATATTAAAACTTATAGTAAGACGAAATGGTGAATACTTAAAATTTGATTTATTCAAAAGTGACCAGGGTAAAAGTAAAAATGATACTGTATATATAAATCGAGACACCCATTTCAAACACCAAGATTTTAAAGAGAGAAAAACTGTTTAGTATCTGACGTCAGTTATATTGAAGAAACTGCAAAGACTTCAAGATTGCTGTGTGTCCCTTTAAAGAGAGAAAACAAACTGTTTAGTTTATGACGCGATGTTTTGGCACTAAAGTTTATCTGACGTCATGGCGGATTGATTCCATTTTGATTTTTTAGACATTTGACTGTCATGTCTTGTGGTAAAAACTATCTTAAAGGGACACGCAGCAATCTAAATTTTTAAAATTCGAGTTTTTTGCATATTTGCAAATTATTTTTAATAATTATTTGAATAGAACAAAGCAAATTGCATGACTAATTGTTGATTACATTGCACCAATAATATATTTACACCTTTGTAATTATATTGAAGAAACTGCAAAGACTTCAAGATTGCCGTGTGTCCCTTTAAAGAGAGAAAACAAACTGTTTAGTATATGACGTTTATGACGCGATGTTTTGGCACTAAAGTTTATCTGACGTCATGGCGGATTGATTCCATTTTGATTTTTTAGACATTTGACTGTCATGTCTTGTGGTAAAAACTATCTTAAAGGGACACTCAGCAATCTAAACTTTTTAAAACTCTAGTTTGTTTGCATATTTGCAAATTATTTTTAATAATTATTTGAATAGAACAAAGCAAATTGCATGACTAATTGTTGATTACATTGCACCAATAATATATTTACACCTTTGTAATTATATAGAAGAAACTGCAAAGACTTCAAGATTGCCGTGTGTCCCTTTAAAGAGAGAAAACAAACTGTTTAGTATATGACGTTTATGACCCGATGTTTTGGCACTAAAGTTTATCTGACGTCATGGCGGATTGATTCCATTTTGATTTTTTAGACATTTGACTGTCATGTCTTGTGGTAAAAACTATCTTAAAGGGACACGCAGCAATCTAAACTTTATAAAACTCGAGTTTTTTGCATATTTGCAAATTATTTTTAATAATTATTTGAATAGAACAAAGCAAATTGCATGACTAATTGATGATTACATTGCACCAATAATATATTTACACCTTTGTAATTATATTGAAGAAAATGCAAACTAATTTTATTACATTTTGCTTAATTATAAGGGACACGCAGCAATCTAAACTTTTTAAAACTCGAGTTTTTTGCATATTTGCAAATTATTTTTAATAATTATTTGAATAGAACAAAGCAAATTGCATGACTAATTGTTGATTACATTGCACCAATAATATATTTACACCTTTGTAATTATATTGAAGAAAATGCAAACTAATTTTATTACATTTTGCTTAATTATATACAGGCAGATTTAGACAAAATGTGCTGCTAATTTTGATGGTCCATAAACACCTCAAGATTGCCGTGTGCCACTTTAAACTCGTTTCATTCCATATTAGATTCGTGCAACTTTTAAACTATTTTGATATTTTAACTAATCAAAAGGCTTGTTAATAATTCATAACTCGTTTCATTAATTGTATATGGAACGAAAACTCTTCAAGAGTTTGATGGCAATAATGCTTCTTAAAGTATACCATTTATAAATAAATGTTGTATTATCAAAAGAGCAGTGGCAGAAAAACAATTACGTGGCTCCAGCGTAAATGGAGTTTCTACGATAGAATTTGCAGCAACTCTGTAGTTCAGGGTGAGAAGGTTCTAGGCCCATTTTCCATATTTTATCTTGATGTACATGGAAGATGAGCCTGGCATATTCAATTCAATTCATGCCTGTTAGGCGCCTAGGCCCATTTTCCATATTTTATCTTGATGTACATGGAAGATGAGCCTGGCATATTCAATTCAATTCATGCCTGTTAGGCGCCATATAACCTTTTCATGTGTTGGTGCACCTTAAAACCCCAATTCAATATTATTACCTGTGTTTTTAGCTCGTCTGTTTTTGAAAAACAATCGGTGAGGTATTGTCACCACTTGATCGTTGTCTGCGTCTTTCATAGATCCAGGTTCTTTAACTCGTGCTTATATTTTAGTAATTAATTTTATATACATGTATTAAAATTATGTCCCCTTTTGACTTTAATAGAAACAATTGGTACAAGTTTTGTATAAGCCTGTATCTCGGAAACTTACAAATAATAGATTGAAACTTCACACATGTATAACTCATGTGACAGCCAGGTTCTATAACTGGTGCTATTATTTTTATATACTTACGTTTTAATTTTGTCAAAGTGTGTGACAGTCGAGCCTCTGCACCAGCAGGCGATGCTTCTTGTTAATTGTTTAAATCGGCTTAACTATCCGACATGGTTTATGTTCATTTTGATTAATTTTTGAGACATTTGACCTTCATGTCATGTAATAATTAGCATGTTAAAGGGACACATGGCAATCTTGCTTTTTAAAACTCTGTGTCGTGTTATTTTTTCTACATAACTTGCATATATTATTTAAATATATCAAAGTTGATTGCTTTTGCATATTACTAATTGTTTATAACATTGCACCAATAATATATATTATACCTATAAAGAAACAGTTATTAGAACTAATTTATTACGTTTTATGCCCCCGAAGGGAATGGGGGCATATAGTAGTCGCACCGTCCGTCAGTCCGTCCATTCGTTCGTCCGTACAGTCGTGTCCGGTTAATAACTCTTGACAATAATGGACGGATTTTCACAAAACTTAGCACAATTGCTCACCACAGTGCTCACCACAGCAAGACTGTCGCGCACAAAATCCAGGTCCGTGGCTCCAAGGTCAAGGTCACACTTAGAGGTCAAAGGTCAAAATGAAGTGCTTTCGTGTCCGGTTAATAACTCTTGACATTCATGGACAGATTTTCAAATAAATTGGCACAAGTACTCGCCACAACAAGATGACATGTCGCTCACAAAATCCAGGTCTGTGGCATCAAGGTCGCACTTAAAGGTCAAAGGTCACTTCGGGAGCATTTGTCACTTCCAGTAACATTTCTTGTAATTTAATAAATTACATACAAGCAAGGTTTAAAGTCAAAATAATAGTCATTTAAAATTCTAGTTTCTAATTTTCATGCTTTAAACCTTCAAGATTGCTGTGTGTCCCTTTAAACTCATCTCCATTCCAAATAAGATTTATGTAGCTTGGGAATCATTTTGAAATTTTAACACCAAAAGTCTTTTTAAAATTAAAATAATTTGTAATTGTATGTGGAATGGAAAGTCATTCAAGATCCTATATATATGTCGACCAAAGTTCTAATGTATTTAGGAGATTAAAGATTTGCAAAAGGATGAGGAGTTTGATGGCAATAATGCTTCTTATAGGACACTCGGCTATCTTGATTTGTGAAAAACTCCGGGCATCCCATTAGCTGTTCTACAGAACTGGCATTCGCTCAATCATTAATATTAATTATCAGAATAGTATAAGGAAATTGTTGTTGCATATTATTAACTGTTGATTATATTGCACCAATAATATTGTTAAACCTATATATGACCAAAAAAAAATATCTAAATTTTATTTAATAATATGCAAGCCCATTTCAAGTCTAAATGATAGTGCATAAATAGAGACGCCCATTTTAATGCTTGATAAACACTTGAAGATTGCCTTGTGTCCCTTTAAATGTATGTCAGTATAATCAGATATTGCTTGTATTAGCTCTTGTTAGTACGAGTATTTGTATTTTATTAGTGTTTATATTTTATTCCATATTAAAGATTTCCCGTGTGGTTGCCGGGGTAGTATACAACCACTGCAATCTCACAAACAAACTGTCACATGCAGAAGTAGCACCCTCCCCCACCCCATTCATATTTATTTTGTTTTTTATCATGAACATTCAAGGTCTTTATCATGACACAGTATATGCAAATGTGGAAATGAGACTTCATCGTAAATGGAGTGTCTACCATAGAATTTGCAGCAACTCTGCAGTTTTGCAGGTAAGAAGGTTCTAGGCCCATTCTCCATATTTTATCTTGATGTAAATGGAGGATGAGCCTGGCACGTTCATTCCTGTTAGGCGCCATATAACCTTTCATGTGTTGGTGCAAAACGTTAATGATTGCATTAAGAGTACGATTGTTGTCACTACAATCACCATGAACTTGTTGTGAAAACAACTGGCAGTTCAGTTTTATTTTACTGATTACCACAACTAGTCATTCAGTTTTGAAGGGATTCAATTCATTTTTGGTAGGATTATTTGCCATCCCATGAAGATCACCATTTTGTTTCGACAATTTTTACTGCAGTCATGGCCCTTTTTGGACATTTTATGGTCTAATTAGAACCTTTTGGTCACAACTTGTCAGTGAGTTTTGAATGGATGGTCCAAACCTTGGATGTTTAGTTATATTGTTTGCCATCATGAGATGATGGGTCATATTACATCACCATTTACCTACGACAATTTATACAGGAGTTACAACTCCTTTACAATATGGTCTGTATGCATGTTGAAATAGCATTTGTTTGGGTGATCTTGCACGATTAACAATTCTTCATTTATACATAATTTAAAGTGACTGGAGCGGTCTGGAAGAAGTGTGGATGTATATCCAAATATAAAAACAAAAACGTGATGCGCTTTATTTGCGCATAAAAAGTACATGTTTACTAAATTGGATCTCTTGTTGTGTCCGGTTTAATTATTGTTCATAAAAATTATTGGTATGGAAAACCCTGCAAGTTTTTTTGGTAAAAAGTATTAAAGGGACACCCAGCAATCTTATTTGTGTTAAAACTTGTGGCATCCCGTCAGCTTTTTCGGCATAACTGGCACATTTGCTGTCATTAATAATGATCATTTAAATAGTTCAAAGCAACGGTTTTACCAGATTACTAATAGTTGGTTACTTTGCACCAATAATATATTTAAAATAACAAGGTAAAAATAAAACATTAAATTCTATTATTTGATATTTAAATTTATGCAGGCAGATTTAAAGTCATGATACCAGAGAAATGCATTGTGTTGCTTATTCTAATGCGTAATGCTTGAAAAATACTTGTCATGATTGTGTCCCTTTAATTCATATGGGGATTCAAGATTGCCATGTGTCCCTTTAATTAATATGTGGATTCAAGATTGCCATGTGTCCCTTTTATTCATATGGGGGATTCAAGGTTGCATCCCTTTAATTAATTTTGCGATTCAAGATTGCCATGTGTCCCTTTAATTGATTTGGGGATTCAAAATTGCCGCGGTCCCTTCAATTTATTTGGGGATTCAAGATTGCCGTGTATCCCTTTAATTTCATATCAGGATTCAAAATTGCTGCGTGTCCCTTTATTTCATATCGGGATTACTGATTGCCGAGTATCCCTTTAATTCCCTTGGCAATTCAAGGGTGCTGTGTGTGCCTTTAATTCATGTGGGGATTCCAAATTGTTGTGTTTCCCTTTAATCCTTAAAACACCATACAAATAAACAAAACAAAACACATCTTACGTGGATTCAAGGTTGCCATGTGTGCCTTTTATTCATATGGGAATTCAAGATTGCCATGTGTGCCTTTAATTCATTTGGGAATTCAAGATTGCCGTGTGTCCCTTTAATTCATTTTGGGATTAAAGATTGCTGTGTGTCCCTTTAATTCATTTGGGGATTCGCGGTTGCTATGTGTCCCTTTAATTCATTTGAGGATTCAAGATTGCCATGTGTGCCTTTAATTCATATGTGGATTCAAGATTGACGCATGTCCCTTTAATTCATATGAGAATTCTCGATTGCCAAATGTCCCTTTAATTTATGAGATTTAAGATAACTGTGTGTCCCTTTAATTCACATGGGGATTCAAGATTGCCATCTGTCCCTTTAATTCATTTAAGGATTCAAGATAGCCATGTGTCTGTTTAATTCATATGGGGATTCAAGATTGCCATGTGTGCCATTAATTCATTTGGGGATTCAAGATTGCTGTGTGTCCCTTTAATTTATTTGGGGATTCAAAATTGCCGCGGTCCCTTCAATTTATTTGGGGATTCAAGATTGCCGTGTATCCCTTTAATTTCATATCAGGATTCAAAATTGCTGTGTGTCCCTTTATTTCATATCGGGATTACTGATTGCCGTGTATCCCTTTAATTCCCTTGGCAATTCAAGGGTGCTGTGTGTGCCTTTAATTCATATGTGGATTCAAAATTGACGCATGTCCCTTAAATACATATGGGAATTCTCGATTGCCGAATGTCCCTTTAATTTATTAGATTTAAGATAACTGTGTGTCCCTTTAATTCACATGGGGATTCAAGATTGCCCCTTTAATTTATTTAAGGATTCAAGATTGCCATGTGTCTCTTTAATTCATATGGGGATTCAAGATTGCCCTGTGTCCCTTTAATTCATATGGGGATTCAAAATATCTGTTAATTCATTTGGGAATGTAAGATTGCCTTGTGCCCCTTTAATTCAAGATCGCCGTGTGTCCCTTTAATGCATATGGGTATTCAGAATTGTGGTCTGTCCCTTTATTGTCGAGCCTGTTTACAGATCTTGACTTAGCGAACACCATGTCATCCGGGTGAATGTGCGTCCGGTCATCTGTCCGATTTTTATTAGCTCTACTGATCAGAGATCAGCAGACAGCAGAGCTTATGCCGTGGTGCGGCGTCCGTCTGTCTGTCCGTCCGTTAACTTTTATTTGTAGCGACTACTCCTCTGAAACTACTGGATGGATATTCATAAAACTTTACAGAAATGTTGCCCATGAAGTCTAGTTGATCCTAGCAAAAATTCATGTTGATGTGAAATCCAAGATGGCCGCCAAAGCTAAAAATAGATTTTTTAAATTCAAGTTTGTAGCGACTACTTCTTGAAAACTATAAGTGATATTGATATGGGACTTTTTCTAAAATGATCAGCATGACATGATGTTGGTCCTCGTCGAAAATCGTTTTGATTTGACGTTAAACATGGCTGCCAGCGGCCATCTTTGTTTACATAGAGTTATATAATGAAAACTTGTAGCGACTACTCCTCTGAAACTACTTGACGGATTTTCATGAAACTTCACAGGAATGTTGCTATTGATGTCTAAATGATCCTAGCAAAATTTCAGGTCGGCCGGAAATTCAAGATGGCCGCCACGGCTAAAAATATATTTTCAAAATACAAGTTTGTAGCGACTACTGCTTGAAAACTATAAGTGATATTGATATGGGACTTTTTCTAAAATGATCAGCATGACATGATGGTTATCCGAGTCTAACATTATTTTGATTCGACATTAAACATGGCTGCCAGTGGCCATCTTTGTTTACATAGTTATATAATGAAAACTTGTAGCAACTACTCCTCTGAAACTGCTGGACGGATTTTCATGAAACTTCACAGAAATGTTGCTCTTGATGTCTAATTGATCCTAGCAAAATTTCAGGTCGGCTGGAAATTCAAGATGGCCGCCATGGCTAAAAATAGATTTTCAAAATACAAGTTTGTATCGACTACTTCTTGAAAACTATAAGTGATATTGATATGGGACTTTTTCTAAAATGATCAGCATGACATGATGGTTATCCGAGTCGAACATTATTTTGATTCGACATTAAACATGGCTGCCAGTGGCCATCTTTGTTTACATAAAGTTATATAATGAAAACTTGTAGCGACTACTCCTCTGAAACTACTTGACGGATTTTCATGAAACTTCACAGAAATGTTGCTCTTGATGTCTAATTGATCGTAGCAAAATTTCAGGTCGGCCGGAGTTTCAAGATGGCCGCCATGGCTAAAAATAGATTTTCAAAATGCAAGTTTGTAGCGACTACTTCTTGAAAACTATAAGTGATATTGATATGGGACTTTTTCTAAAATGATCAGCATTACATGGTGTTGGTCCTTGTCAAAAATCATTTTGATTAGATGTTAAACATGGCTGTCAGCGGCCATCTTTGTTTACATAGAATTATATAATGAAAACTTGTAGCGACTACTCCTCTGAAACTACTTGACGGATTTTCATGAACTTCACAGGAATGTTGCTCTTGATGTCTAATTGATCCTAGCAAAATATCAGGTCGGCTGGAAATTCAAGATGGCCGCCACGGCTAAAAATAAATTTTCAAAAAACAAGTTTGTAGCGACTACTTCCTGAAATCAAAATCAATCAGTAGAGCTTCAAGGTCATTGACCTCTTGTTTCTTAATATTTTCTTCGTCACTTGCAGGATTTTCACCAAACTCCAATACTTCACTAAAATACAACCACTGCAAACACACGGTCACATGCATCATATTCATTTTTTGTTCATGCTCATTAAAGGTCCTCATCATGACCCCTGCATTGTTTCAGGTGCCATCTCGCTCACATCACTAAGAGCAGTGGCAGAAAAACAATAAACTTGGCTCCAGCGTAAATGGAGTGTCTACAATAGAATTTGCAGCAACTCTGCAGTTCAGGGTGAGAAGGTCCTAGGCCCATTCTTCATATTTTATCTCCATGTACATGGAGGATGAGTCTGGCATCTTCATGCCTGTTAGGCGCCATATAACCCTTCATGTGTTGGTGCGCCTTAAAACCCAATTCAATACAATAATGTACCTAATGTTGTGACACTAAAGCAGTTTACCAGTAAGTTTGAAAGGACCGAGATTTTGTTGTAAAATTCAGAATTACATTACTGCTTACCAATATAATTTTGCGACACCGTATCAGTTGTTTAGCTACCACTACACTAGGAAAAGACCGTTATTTGTTGTAAACAATACCATTAACCAAATATATCTTGTAATTTGGTGACACGGTATTCGGTGTTATTAGCTACCAGTGAGCTAGGAAAGAACTGAGATTTTGTTGTAAAATAAAACAATACAAATATGATGAGGTTAACATTTTAAAGGGACACAAGGCAATCTTAATTTTGACTTTAAACCTACTTGCCTGTATTTAAATAATAATGAAAATTGGAGATAAGTTTACTTCGTTATTCTATTATAGTCTTAACTAGATTGCAGTATAATCAACAATGAATCCTATTTTAAAAAAAAACCACACCAAATATTCCAATATTACGATTTGCACAATTTGTAATTTACATTAGACAAACCAGCATGTTTGAACTAATCAAGATTGCCATGTCTCCCTATAATTGTTATTATATATCTAAATATTGCTATGTATAATTTATTTAACTTTTGTTGACATTTAACTAATTAATGAAGAAAACATTAAACTTAATATTAATTGACCAAGTGTTTGTTCCATTCTTTATGAAACATTATTTAGCTCTACTGATCAAAGATCATCAGAGCGTCTGCCGTGGTGTGACGTCCGTCATCCGTCCGTCTGTAATTGGCTTTTTTTGTAGCAACTTCTCATCTGAAACTGCTAGATGAATTTTCATGAAACTTTACAGGAATGTTGCACTCGATGTGTAGTTGATCCTATATAAAAATTCAGGTCCAGTGGCAGTCCAAGATGGCCACCATAGCTCGAAAATATGTCAAATGACAATTTTGTGGTGATTACTATTCTGAAACCACTAGATGGATTTTCATGGAACTTAACAGGAATAAAGCACTTGATAGCGGTGGTCCTAAGTACACTAAAGGCAAAAAGAAACGCAATTTCAGAATTTTATATTGTATATGCTGCTTTTAATCGAATGGTACACCAGTAAGTGAGCTTGTAGCATTTTACAATCTCTTGACATTTAATAGTGCTGAGAATGCTTAAATTGTTAAAGCGGAACTTCAACATTTATGACTTCATGTTACAAAGTGAACGGTGATTAAAAGGTACCAGCACAGTTTTGTCCTTTTTCTGACTTCCTGCAACCTTTTTTTTTACAAAACATCTTCAGATTTCTCTTGAATATTGTGAATTAAATGTGCAGTACATAAATTATATAGAGCAGAAATTGCCCAAGTTCTTTTTCCCTGTAGCATACATTATGTATGTGGTTTAATTTGTCCCCCACCGGTCCCGGGGGCTCTAGGTTTGCACCTCGTCCTTCCGAATGCTTGTCCGGGCCATATTTTCAATACTATAAGACTTTGAGATACCAAACTTGGTATGTGGATACATCTTGGGATAGCGGTGTGTCGCGTACCAAAATAAAGTCACCTTGACCTTGTCCTGTGACCTCTGTCATAGAAAATGCTTGTCCAGACCTTATTTTCAATACTTAGATACCAAACTTGGTATGTGAATACATCTTGGGATAGCGGTGTCGCGTACCGAAATAAGGTCATGTGACCTTGACCTGTGACCTCTGTCATAGAAAATGCTTGTCCAGACCGTATTTTCAATACTATAATACTTAGAGATACCAAACTTGGTATGTGAATACATCTTGGGATAGCGGTGTCGCGTACCAAAATGTCATGTGATCTTGACCTGTGACCTGTGTCCACTTGTAGCAGTGAGCTCAATGCTCAACTTTATAGTGCTGCCTCACTGGAATACCATTCTGTAAGCATGACATGATACCCCACCTACCCAGTATCATTATACTGACACCAGGCAGACCAGTCGTAGCACTACCCTTTATATGGGGAGGTACTAGTACTAGTTTTATACGACACTCTTAAGATGTGACGTAAAATACTGTGGTGCTGTCCGTCTAGCTGACAAGTGAGTGTGGCTAATAACTTTTCAAGTATTAGGCATGATCCAATGAATACACCTGAAAATGGTCCACAACCTGAATTTATATTTTCACGCGCCGCCATGAAAGACTAGTGAAGTGGGCATTATATACTGAAAGGAAAAAGAAACGCATAATCAAACAAATACCTGTACTATTATATACACCGAATTCCACGTAATATTTCGGATATATCTAACATGTTTTGTACAAAAAGCGGCTACAACTAATTACAGAAAGGACAACTCTGTCATGTAGTAGACCTTTTAATCAAAGTATACTTTGTTACACGAAATTCATAAATGTTGAAGTTTCGCTTGAAAAAGTCAAGCCATTTCAGTATTGTATTTAATGTTAAAAGACTATGTTAAAAGACTGCAACGTTTAAAACCTAAGTTTGCTCACCTACTTGAGCCAAATGCTCATTCTGTTGATAATTAAACTACAGGGGACACCATTGGTGTGTTTGGTGCTGTTTAAAACTTCTTTCCGAAAGGACAGGCCTAATGTCGCCCTGTACCATTCGAGCATATTAAACCTACAATATATAGCGGAAATACCCATTATGCGTTTCTTTTTTCTTTCAGTCTAGTATTACCCTTGCACTGATTCCTATTTTTGGATTACTTTCCTTGGACAAATTACAGGTGATTGTGGCTAATGACTAAGCACGTACACTTCTTCAGCATGATCCAATGATTCGGGCAATGAATACATCTGAAAAAGGGCCACAACTCTGAATTATATTTTTATGCTCGAGGGAGAATATATATATATTTGCTTCTTTGTGCAGAGCACAACTTTACATTACTAATGGGACTGGAAAACAATATTCCAAAAAGTGATAAAGTGAAATGATCAAGACCCATAAATATAGCTTCAATCAAGTACACGTAAGAGTAATTGCCCTTTGTAATTATACTTAAGAAATAGAATATCATTTACGTTGAATTATCGTGTAATATATCACGGTTTGGAGTTCAATTGTAAGGCGAGTGAAATTATTGTTTACAATTGAACGACAAACCGTGATATATTACAAGATAATTCACCGTATAAGATATGCTATTTGTATTCTAATACCCCTAAAATTTGAAAATAACGCACACATCTGAAATCTTTCTCATTGCTTTGCTTACTCTCCAAACGTTGCAAACATTAAGACGTTACAGTGATATCTTTCGCACTGCCTTGCTTATTCTTCTAACACTGCAAACGTTACAGTGGTATATCATTGAATATAACGAGATATTTTAAACTAGGCTATATAGTGCGGGTGTATTAGAATAATAATTCTTTCTCAGTTTCTGGAGCAGATAACTTGAAAAAACTTGGAGCATAACTTGAAAACTACTACTGGGACTGCAATAAAACTTCACCCAATGAGGGGAAGTGCAGTGCACAAGAACCATAATTCTATCTTCATTCAAATATTTATTTCCCTTGGTAGTGTACATGTAATACTTGTACTTCTTGTCCGAAGCATATTAGCGTTATTGCGAAAACTACTGATAGGAATGGAGAATATGCAGAGCACAAGAACCATAACTAACTTTAGCTTGAGTAAAGACAGAATTATTCTTCTTTGTACACTAGCTTTTATTTTAAACATGTTTGTCGGACACATCTTGTCTAGAATGTCATGGATTGTCATTCTTCTAACTGGTAGGCACCATCGTCTTCTGGTGACCCAGCCGGGAACTGAAACCCCGACCTCACGCACGCCAGGCGGACGATCTACCAGTAAGCTACCGTCATGGTCCTAAGTAAAACCAGCTCGAAATTAAAATGGCTCTCAGCTCAAAATAAAATATTGTGCGACCGCTATTAATTCCTGAAACAATTGAATACATGTTTATGATATTTGGCAGGACCAATGCACATTATATCTACGGATTAAAGTTCAGCAGAGCTTATGCAGTGGTGTGGCTTCCGTCCGTCTGTACATCAACAATTTTTGTGGCAAATCCTCTTAAAGGGACAATCTTGAAGTTTTCTAAATGGAATGTCTACAATAGAATTTGCAGCAACTCTGCAGTTCAGGGTGAGAAGGTTCTAGGCCCGTTCTCCATATTTTATCTCGATGTACATGGAGGATGAGCCTGGCATGTTCATTCCTGTTAGGCGTCATATAACCTTTCATGTGTTGGTGCACCTTAAAACCCCAATTCAATCAATTAAAAAATTTTTTTTATCAAACATTGCAGTTAGCATCTCGATTTTTATTCGAATATCATTTTGACTTAACATATAGTTAAATAAAATTTGAGTTCATTTGTTCTTATTTTACCATAGGTTTATATATATTATTGTTACAATATAATCAACAATAGTTATATGCAAAAACAATTTGCTTTGTTCTTCTCTAATATTATATTAAATACAGAACAAATGCAGGATATGCAGAAAAACTAAGGGACGCCGCAGGTTTTTAAAATGTCAAGATTGTCGTGTGTCCCTTTAAACCACTTGCTACATACAGGAATGTTGATGTTTAGTTGATCTTCAGTAAAATTCCGAGTTGTCGGTAGTCAAAGATGTCAGCCATAGCTAAATATAGATTTTCAAAGACAATTTTGGTTTAAAGATATTTTATTTTCATATTATACAACACGCATATGTAAATAGTACAAAGTTAATAGGGTTGGAACAACAATCTGATACAGTTTCTCTCCTTGATATTTAACAAATGCAGTTGATGTTGGTCGTTAATACAGTTTTAACATCAATATGGCATTTTTATTTTTGATTATATATCCTCGTTTTGCGTAAAAGGGAAAACAAAGACAATTTCGTGATGGCTTCTCCTCAGAAACTAATAGATGGACTTTCTGGAAAGATGTACTTGATTTTTACTTGGAATGAAATCTAGAGCTGATGATTCTCAAGACAAGTTTGTTTTTGTTTTTGTTTGTATGGTGTTTTACGTCATTTTCAATACGTGTAAGGTTATATATGACGGTTGGTTTTTTGTGGTGGAGGCAGACCACCCACTTTTCCTGGGTAGAACCAGTACTGTACACCTCCCGCCATCTGAAGACACGTTTGTGACGTCTTCTACTCTGAAAGTATAAGTTGGATTTCCCTAAAATTTTCAGGAACATTTGATACCAGCTAAACATATACCAACTTTATTGATTGTGTACAGGAACATTTGATACCAGCTAAACATATACCAACTTTACTGATTGTGTACAGGAACATTTGATACCAGCTAAACATATACCAACTTTACTGATTGTGTACAGGAACATTTGATACCAGCTAAACATATACCAACTTTACTGATTGTGTACATTTGATACCAGCTAAACATATACCAACTTTACTGATTGTGTACAGGAACATTTGATACCAGCTAAACATATACCAACTTTACTGATTGTGTACAGGAACATTTGATACCAGCTAAACATATACCAACTTTACTGATTGTGTACAGGAACATTATTAGATGCATTTACATTTATTTCAATAATATTACCAATAAAACCATCAAGAGGGCCTGCATGGCTTAGTCAAAAGATTCGACAAGGACCAACATCATGTCATGCTGATCATTTTAGAAAAAATCCCATATCAATATCACTTATAGTTTTCAAGAAGTTGTCAATTTAAAAACCTATTTTTAGCTTTGGTGGCCATCTTGTATTTTACACCAATGCGATTTTTTGCTAGGATCAACTAGACATCATGGGCAACATTCCTGTAACGTTTCATGAAAATCCATCCAGTAGTTTCAGAGGAGTAAATATTTTACAGACAGACTGCTCTGCTGATCCTTAATATAGCTTTTTTCAATAAATCAAGGGCAAGTTTGATAAAGATCAGGGACCGGTTTATGAAACATCTTACAATTTTGATCGTAAGTTAATTTCTTAAATTCTTTACTTTGATTTACAATTCACAAATGAACGTGATTTCATTGCATTTTCTTATACACTTGAAATTTCTGTACATAATGCACATCTAATTGTCTAGATGCAAAAATGTGATCAGTTTTAAGATGTTTAATAAAACGGGGCCCAGATGTAAAATGAAGGCCTTAAGGAGACAAGTGTAAAATGGGGATAATTCTGGTAAAATGCATAACGGCGTTATGGTGCCTGTCAAATATGGTTGTGTACTGATGATTGATCATGAATATATATTCCAAGTTTCAAAGCTTTCTGACAATTGGCATTTGGAATAAGACTGTACATTCAAAATTTTAACTAAAAACTCTTATGGTTGTGTACTGATGATGAATATGTATGCCAAGTTTCAAAGCTTTCTGACAATTGGCATTTGGAATAAGACTAAATTTTAACTAAAAACTCTTGAGACAAAAAGGGAGATAATTCAAGTAAAATACAATACAGTTATGGTTCGTCATATAACATTGTGTAATACTAATGAACAAGTGTGCCAAGTTTCAAAGCTTTCAGACGATCAGTTTTTGAGAAATGAGGAAAAACAAACACTTTAACCAATCCTAGATTTGCTTCACAATTCGGATAAAAAATGCCGTAACGCTGGTATTACTGGTTTGAGTCAAACTGGTCCAAGCTTTAGTTTTTTGTCAAACCTATTTTAGAAAAAAATCCTCCATTTGTATTTTGACCGCAGCAAGCTGTTGTTTTAATTGTTTTTCAGATAAATTATGTTATTTAATACAGTTTGCATGATAAAGCAAGAGGCCCAAGTGGGCCTGTAGATGCTCTACTGGTATGATGTGATTCAAAAACATAAACATGATAGAAAACATAAACATGATAGGCCAACACAAGAAACATGTTTCCTATATATAACTCTTATGTAAACTTTGGGTTATTATGGCGGCCATTTTGAATATTTGACAACGAAAAACACAAACTTGAACAGAGGCCAACAACAGGAACATGTATATGATATTTAACTAGAATGGAATAAGTGGTAATATGTCGTTTGATAAATGTCCTTAAATTTGACCTAGGTTTAGCCATGGTGGCCATCATGGATGTCTGGAGGCCCCAAAAACACAAATCTGAGAGGGACTAACCAAAAGATCATTGTGATTTAAGTTTCATCAAAATCCTTCAGGCGGTTTGAGAGATGTCATTTTTAACGTTTTCCTATATAACTCTATGTAAACTTTGGGTCGCTGTGGCAGCCATTTTTATTATTCGACGATAACGAAAAACACAAACTTGATAGAGGCTAACCCAAGGAACATGTTATGATATTTCACAAGAATGAAATAAGCGGTTTCGGATGAGATGTTTGAAATTTCCTTAAATTTGACCTAATTTTAGGCATGGTGGCCATCTTGGATGACTGGCAGCCACGAAAACCACAATTCTGAGGGGGACTATCCTCAAGATTATTGTAATGAAGTTTCATCAAAATCCTTCAAGCGGGTTCAGAGAAGATGTTATTTTTAACGTTTTCCTATATAACTCTATGTAAACTTTGGATCGGCGTGGTGGCCATTTTGATTATTCGTCGATAACGAAAAACACAAACTTGATAGAGGCTAACACAAGGAACATGTTTATGATATTTCACAAATGTTGTTCAAAATTTCCTTTAATTTGACCTTATTTTAGCCACGACGGCCATCTTGGATGACTGGCAGCCGCAAAAAACACAAATCTGAGAGGGACTATCCCAAGGATCATTGTGATTTAAGTTTCATCAAAATCCTTCAAGCAGAGAAGATGTCATTTTTAACATTTTCCTATATAACTCTATGTAAACTTTGGGTCGCAGTGGCGGCAATTTTGATTATTCGACGACAACGATAAACACAAACTTGATAGAGGCCAACCCAAGGAACATGTTTATGATATTTCACAAGAATGGAATAAGTGGTTTTGGAGATGTCGTTTGAAATTTCCTTAAATTTGACCTAATTTTAGCCATAGTGGCCATCTTGGATGACTGGCGGCCATGAAAAACACAAATCTGAGGGGGACTATCATTATAATGAAGTTTCATCAAAATCCTTCATGCCGTTTCAGAGGAGATGTCGATTTAAAAAAACTGCTAACAGACGGACAGACAGACAGAAAGACGACGGACGTAAAGCGATCACATAAGCTCGCCTGGCCTTTGACCAGTAGAGCTAAATATTACACGTTTATTAACTTAAATGTATTTTGGCTGGTGTCAAAAAGTGATAAATGCCCGCCAAAGGCTCCCATTTATCACTTTTCTTAAACTTGCCAGCTGAATTTCTGAGTTACTAACCACATAATACTTATATGCAAGAAAGTGATTTGTGGTGCACACTATCACAGTTTTATATTCTCACAGAGGGAGTAGAGATACAATTATAGTAACAACAACACGTGCTTGCTTAATAAATCTAATATACCTTATACTGAAGATGACGTATATAAAATGAAGAAATAAATATTACAGTTTATCTTGAAATACTGATTCTGGTATTCATTTCAAACCTATCTACAAGCTGTATAACATGTGAATCCTACATAAACAGGCCAACACATACTACACAGAACTCCATCTTTAAATTAAGTGTAAGTGTAATTTCAGCAGATGCCAGACCGTCACAGCGAGCTAGAACAGTTTTGATCTTTCTGCCAGAGTTCTGAAAATAAAACAAGAGGTCAATGACCTTGAAGCTCTACTGATTGATTTTGATTTCAGGAAGTAGTCGCTACAGACTTGTTTTTTGAAAATCTATTTTTAACCGTGGCGGCCATCTTGAATTTCAGGCCGACCTGAAATTTTGCTAAGATCAATAAGACATTAAGAGCAACATTCCTGTAAAGTTTCATGAAAATCCGTCAGGTAGTTTCAAAGAAGTAGTCGCTACAAGTTTTCATTATATAACTCTATGTAAACAAAGCAGCCATGTTTAAGGTCAAATCATAACGATTTTCGACAAGGACCAACATCATGTCATACTGATCATTTTAGAAAAAGTCCCATATCAATATCTCTTATTGTTTTGAAGAAGTAGTCGCTACAAATTTATTTATTTTAAATCTATTTTTAGCTGTGGCGGCCATCTTGAATTTCCGGCCGACCTGAAATTTTTCTAGGATCAACTAGACATCAAGAGCAACATTCCTGTGAAGTTTCATGAACATCCGTCAAGTAGTTTCAGAGGAGTAGTCGCTACAAGTTTTTACTATATAACTCTATGTAACCAAAGATGGCCACTGGCAGCCATGTTTAACGTCGAATCAAAATAATTTTCCACAAGGATCTACATCATGTCATGCTGATCATTTTAGAAAAAGTCCCATATCAATATCACTTATAGTTTTCAAGAAGTAGTCGCTACCAACTTATTTTTTAAAAATCTATTTTTAGCTGTGACGGCCATCTTGAATTTCCGGCCGACCTGAAATTTTGATAGGATCAATTAGACATCAAGAGCAACATTCCTGTAAAGTTTCATGACAATCCGCCAAGTAGTTTCAGAGGAGTAGTCGCTACAAGTTTTTACTATATAACTCTATGTAAACAAAGATGGCCGCTGGCAGCCATGTTTAACGTTGAATCAAAACGTTTTGACTAGGATCAACATCATGTCATGCTGATCATTTTAGAAAAAGTCCCATATCAATATCACTTATAGTTTTCAAGAAGAAGTCGCTACAAACTTGTATTTTAAAACTCTATTTTTAGCTTTGGCGGCCATCTTGGATTTCACATCAACATGAATTTTTGCTAGGATCAACTAGACTTTATGGGCAACATTTCTGTAAAGTTTCATGAATATCCATCCAGTAGTTTCAGCTGTGAAGTCGCTACAAATAAAAGTTTACGGACAGACAGACGGACAGACGGACGGACGACGGACGGACGACGGACACCGCACCACGGCATAAGCTCCGCTGATCTCTGATCAGTTGAGCTAATAAAAACAAGATAATAATCTCCGTGTTTGACCTATTTATTAAACCATGGATAATGTCGTGACAGACAAGGTCCATGACACCCTGGAGGGAGACGAGAATTTAAAAGTATATGACAACCAAGAAAACTCCCTCGAGGGTTCAACCCCATCTCTGATTAATGATATAGAAAGACGAACTGGATCACAAATCACCTTCATAACTGCTGATTTTCAATACAACTTAAGGGTGATTACTCATGACAGTCATAAAACAGTCTTGGCCACATATTCCTGAAATTTGCTCAGCCAAAATCCCATGCTGAATCTCAAATATTTCTTTTAGGTATAACTTTCGTCAACGAGTGTTTTCCATTGTGAACTTTCAGGACAGTTGCAATATTTGCTTATCTTTATTTGTGTAAAGTTTCAAGCATGACTGTTAAGTTAGATTTTCAAAATGTTATAGCTCAACTTGAGCTTTCGATTCTGACTCAAATGTTTCGAGAATACGAAGCCAGATTACGGTAAATCAAATTGAACAAGATTTCAGATAGCAAACACAACAATAACGGGGTACCTCGACTACATAGTGACTACAAGACCTGGATGTATTTCTAGACAAACAGAAAACCATCAGCTTTCCAGTTCACCAGACCCAGAAACTGACTCCCAAAATTTACAGTCCAGAGGAGATAACTGCTATAACATTCATAGGCAAGAATATGCTGAGAGATAAACCAATGGAATTATCTCAAGGGTGATTGCTCATGAGTCATAAAACAGTCCTGGCCCCATATTCCTGAAATTTGCTCACCCAAAATCCCATGCTCAAGCTCAAATATTTCTTGTAGCTGTAACTTTTTTCAATGAGTGTTTTTCCATTTCAGGACAGCTGTAAATTGTGCTATCTTTATTTGTGTAAAGTTTTAAGAATCAAAGCCAGATTAAATAGAATTGAACAAGAAATGTTGAAATATTCAATTTGAGACAGCAAACACGCAAATACTGGGATACATAGACCACATAGTGATTACTACCAGACTACAAGAACTAGATGTATTTCTAGACAAAGAGAAAACCATCAGCTCTCCAGTTCACCAGACCCAGAAACTGACTTCCCAAATTTACAGTCCAGGGGAGATAACTGCTATAACAATCATGGGCAAAACAACAACATCAACATGAAAATGGAACCCCCGAAATTCAATGGAAAAGATGACTTGTCAAGAGTTCTTAAGACTTCTTTTAAATATGCTGCGAGATAAACCAATGGAATTATCAAGCCCGAGAAATAAACTTGGCTGGTACTTTGAATGGAAATGCCCGCTCCATCTTGACAGAAGTAAGCTCCACTGAGAGGAACAACTATTCAGCACTTGTTACAATGTTAACCGCATGCTATGGCTCTGTAAACTAAGCAGAGCTTTTTAAAACTCAGCTGAGAAATAGAATATGTAAACCTGTGGAACCGATATCCGAGCTGGCGCAAGACATTACAAAATTAAGTAGTCGAGGTTATCTTATGCTCCAAAAGAATGGATTGTTATGGCCTGTCTCGACTATATAATAGACACCATGACAGATTCTGACATTTGTATAAAACTTAAATAATCAGGTTTAAAGGACCTATCAAAAGTTGAACAAACCACCATCAGACTTGAAGCATACCGTATTGGAAGACAAACAAAGACATGACATTATACCTATAGCTGCAGTAGGACAAACCACCATCAGGCTTGAAGCATACCGTATTGGCAGAATACCTACAGATAAAGTAGAATCTCTTTTTCAAACAGTACAAAATCTTGCATAACAGATCCATGACATATCCAGGGATAGAAATCTTGATAGAGAAAAAAGTCACTACCAATCAACATAGGGGAGATAACTCAAAACAACACATTCGGTAATAGACCATAGAGAACAGAGGAAATGCAAACAGGAGTTACAACAAGAGCACCGCCAATGGTGCAGACGCTCCACTTTGGTGGAATTACAATTGATAAACAAGGTTTCCATCAATTACATTCAAGCTTTAACAAAGATTTCTAAGTATAAAAGGGGTCATAATTTTGTTATAATAAAACGTGGGCTATACTAGACGCCAAATACATGTGTGAAGTTTCAATCCATTATGTAAAGTACTTTTGGAGATGTAAGCTTACATACATAACCAAATTTATTTTCAAACACTGAAAAGAGGCCATACTTTTGTTAAAATAAAAGCAAGAGTATAGAACCTGGCTCTGTGGTGTTGTCTAATGCTGCTGAATGCATGTGTGAAGTTTTAATCCATTATGTAAAGTACTTTGCGAGATACAATTTTACATACAAACTTAAACCACATTTCTTAAGTACAAAAGGGGACATAATTTTGTTTAAATAGATGCAAGAGTTATAGAACCTGGCTCTGTGGTATTGTGTTATGATGCCCAGTGCATGCGTGAAGTTTTAATCTATTATGCTAAGTTCTTTACGAAATACAAGCTTGCATACAAACTTGAACCAAGTTTACTAAGTATAAAAGGGGCCATAATTCTGTCAAAATAAAAGCAAGAGTTATATCACCTAACTCTGTGGTGTCATCTAATGATGCGGAGTACATGTGTGAAGTTTCAATTGTTGTGTAAAGTGGTTTGGGAGATACAAGCTTACATACAAACTTTAACCAAGCTTACATACAAACTGCCAAGTCATTGAGTACCTTCATTGTGGCTTTCTAGGCTATTGTTGTTTTTTTTGTATTATATTTACACGAGCATATTTGTGTTTTACTTATATTGCCTATTGATGCTGCCTTGTTGGTTAGAGATTAGATCATGGCGGGGATTTCTTCATTTACACTGTCCTGTTTTAATGGGATGACAGTAGGGTAAGTGTGAGGTTTGGTGCACCCTAGAACCGGTTTAAACCCCCAGTGGCCTTTGTGGCCACTGACCGTTCCAAGGCGGTAGCCCTATTGTCATCCCTTTCGTGTTTGTGATGTCGTTTGCATTTTTTATTACTTTTGCCTTCTCGTTTGTCTGTTTGCATGTTTGTTTTTGTGTTTTGTGGTTGACTGTCGTCCTTGAATGCTGCTTTCCCTGTCCGATATTTTTATCTTTCTTTAACAAAGCTTTTCTAAGTATAAAAAGTGCCATAATTCTGTCAAAATAAAAGCAAAAGTTACATAACCTAACTCTGTGGTGTCATCTATTGATGCTGAATACATGTGTGAAGTTTCAATCCATTATGCAATATGGTTTGGGAGATACAAGCTTACATACAATCTTTAACCAGGGGACGCAGGCGAGGACGATCAAGTGTGACAATAGCTCTTTTTTTCCTTCAGAGCTAATAAAACACAGTATAAGGGAGGTAACCCATATCAAATTATCCCCAAAACGCATACAATGACAGAGACCCATAACATGTCTCGGGAAATGAGATCAGGTCAACCTGGAGGCCCCACAGGACAATCAAACCAGATCGGCCAAAGACAATAATGGTGCAAAACAACTCTTCATTTGAAGAAGGTTACTTTCTGCCAAAAAAAAAATCTTACCCTGATCAACTTGCCCTGATTGTGGACATGGGACCATTTTGTGGAAAGACCTCCTGGATAAATGGCCTGTACAGCAACGCCCAAAGATCATTCCTAGAAATACAAAATTAGAAACAGTTACAGGATAGAGTACTTTTGCAAACAGGTACAGTCCTTCGAAATACTGATACTTACAGCAAATATACAAAATGACTTGGAAGAGATTTCATACAACCTCAGTATTCTGACATTTAACAAACTGTTTTCCACACACAAAAGTGTAGGGTGGTGTTAACACAAGATGTGGAATTATCGCCCAACACAGACATGATAGTTACGGGAAGAACTATAGATGCCTTTCAACAGGTACGGTTAATTGAGATTAAACCAAATTTCACAGACAAATACAAGCTTTTATTAGCGAAGTCACTGGTTAAACCAGTCTAGAAGGGTGTTCCATGGAAAATTTTGTGTCGCCTGTCGCTGTGGCCATGTTATGAGCTAGGTTAGGTTGCAGGTTAACATTTTATGAAAAGAGGGCATAACTCTGGACATGTGCAACAACATTCCTTCAGTTAAGATGAATACGTGTGTGAATAAATACTGATAAAGGCAATCCTTTGGGAGCAACAAACACAATTAAGAGAATAAAGTAGCAGACTCGGTTTTATTGAGTCTGTTCATGCGAAGTAATGAAAGAACATAGGTCAGATACTTTTCAAGTTATGGCCAGTTATGAGCTTGGTTAGGTTGCAGGTTAAAGTTCTATGTAAAGGGGCATAACTCTGCCAAAATGAGAATCAGAGTTATAGGACAAGTGTAACAACACTCCTTGAAGTAAGATGATGATGTGTGTGACGATTTATGAGCAATGGTCAAATATTTTTTCAAGTTAAGGCAAAGTTTAGGTTGCATGTTAATGTGCGACAGACTAAGGCAAAGACATGATCCCTAAGTGTCTGCCATGCTATGCAGGCGACACAAAAACTTAGTGCAGCAGTTAGGAGTTTCTTTATCAAGGTTATATTATTACGACACAAACCTAGTACATAATAATAGTAATACCAAACCATCTGAATACTATCCACCAATATATCTTCCCAACATCTGTTTCATTTGTAACTTACCATTTCATTTGTTTTTTGCTCTTCACAAGTTTTTGTGCACAATATGACCTATTCATGTGTTGACGTGCCGTAAAACACCATTCATGCACTTGTAAACTGCACACATGTCTGTAAAATATGGACATCAACAGCTACAAATCATAGATTAAATATGAAAGAGATAATTAACTACTCAAGCTGAAATTTAATAATCTCAAATAAACTGAAGTTGTTTATTCATTTGTGTCTTTCATTGTATTTACAACATTTCATAACAAAAAAACAACAACACTATAACAACAGATATAAAAGGCAAAAAAAAAGCTGTGGATCAGGTTACCAGACAGACTCCTTATTTATCTGACCTGTGATACTACTGTAACCTGGACACGATTTCGTCTTGTCGATTTATCATATCACACTAGTGAAATAAATATTCAAAAGAAGGTCTAATCATTATTTGTTCTTTTCCGTTCATTTCGGAGTACATCGGAATTGTCTTCATTTTCTGTAACCGTTAAATACCGGATACGAGGTAGTTTCGTTGTTTGGCGTCGTACGGAGATGACGGAGTCAAATTACGACGTCATAAATAGAGGATCTTACAGGAGTACACATTCATTATTGAAGTTGGCAAAATGATATAACGCGAGGCTCTTGCCGAGCATTATATCATTTTTGCTAACGAGTTTAATAATGAATGAGAACGAATGTTAGATTCTGTTTATCACTCAACTCACATATCGACTTTTATTGTATTTTGCCTGTCGCTTTAACATGCAAAACCAACACAGACCGTGGGAATTGGATCACAGTCATTATCAATTTGTTTTGAAAGTGCATACTAGGCTTATTTGCATAGTTATATAACTAGTGGTATATCGAAAATATAGAATGGGTGTTATTCCACTCCCACATCATAAGTTATGTGATAAACAAACATATGACATCTTTTTACAACGTAAATATATATAGGCAGCTACAATAATAAATGTTGCTTATTAAACTCGTTGGATAACATTATAATACTCGGCACAGCCTCACATCATATAATCTTATCCTGCTGGTTTAATAAGTTTAATATTAAATAGACACTCATATGACATCTGCTATATGTTAATTATCTGCTGTATGTTAATTATCAATAACAAATATTCAGTGCTCCAGCTATTATAATATTTTTATTTGCATTTCAGCACCGACATTTGAGAACGAACAACCAAATAACTGAGCACTGAACATATATACCATTTTCATTTACAAGCATGGCATAATTCTAGGTAAAAACCGACGAGTTTTAATCCAATGAAATACACTTTGACAGGAAAGCATATCTGGAGCACTGAAAAATGAGTCTTCACATTACGATACATCATCAGTGCTTGACACATTGGCTGGCCCGAAATTTTTTGCTTGGGCCAGTAGAAATTTGGACCCATTGGCCCAAATTGAATGTTGGTGGCCCAAATTTTTTGGATAAATTAATAGAAACATCGGACATTTTATAGCGAAGTAACCCAGATTAACTTAATTAACTTAATTAATTAAAGATATTAACCAATCTCTGAAAGTATCGAGTAATTAAAATAATCTGTCAATTAATGCCATTTTAATTTTTAAAAATTGTCAACTGAAATTTAAAAAAGGACAGAATGAATGCATGCATATAATAAGAAAATAGAAAAATACAGACACTTTCACCATTGATTAGACCATTATTTTTATTAAATGTATTTCAATATACCTACTAATATCCATAGAAATAAAATAAATATATTTAAAAATGCAAGGCTAAGCTGTAGTGTGTTAAAATACACGTTTAATGCTCTTTTGAAATTTTTCGTATTGGCGAGCATCAAGTATATGCAGTTACATAGAACGTCAGAATAATAAAAAAAAACTGCATAGGAGCTAATTTATTAGGCTAGGCTAAGCTGAGGCCTATAAAACAAGTTCAACTAACAGGAGTTCCAAAGGAGCTAGAAAGATCGCGCCGCATTGTGAGACAAAACTCAGAAATGCTACATACACCACGAATATCATGCACAGAGTAAGTAATAAAAACCACTTCATTCTAAAATTGTACCAATATTTTGAGGAAGCGTACCTTTTGCATTTTTTCATGTTGATTGTTCAACCATAAATTATCCCAATTCAGAGACGGCCGATCAAACATCGGTTCACACTTGCTATTGTTCCAGTTTACGCTACCGTGTGTACAACTAATTAGTCTTATCAGTGATCGTAAAGTTCAAAAACACCGACGGCAAGCGGCATCTCAAGCTTATTAATTCGTAAGCAAACTTTGCCAAACTTTGTGTTTTGAAAAGCCATTTTGGCCGCTAGAGGGCGCCAAGTTATTAATTTTTTTACCCGGCTCGATAACGCAGTTAACTATGTGGATAATATTGAGCGCGGGGTCAAACCAGTTGATTGACAGCAAGAGGCAGAACAGTGGGCGGAGTCTATCGCACACCGACAATTTGACAGCGGCCTTCAATAAACACTGCGATAATTAGTTTATCAGTCCAAATTGATTGTTGCTAATTAGCTAACAACACCCAGCGGGGTAGTGGCTTATAAACAGCGAAGGACTTTATGTATTAGAATTTGGGATTTTCCGAGATTTTAGACAAAATCAGTCGGAAATTTGGATTCGCCAGACCGTCGATGTCTGGCGAATTTGATATGTATTTCTTACGATTTTCATTCACCTGTTCGGGTTTCTTTTCGGCTATGGCGATTTGGCGAATGGTTAACGCGAGCCTAGATAAGAATTTTGAATAAGGTGCTATTTATTAAAGCAAACTATGCACTCGCCCAAAGAATATTGTTTGGGCCAGCAGAGATCAAATAATAATTATTTTCACTCGCCTAGGAGCACTGATCATACACTGTTAAAGAGTGTTGATTTCTTCCATGAAACTCTGTTTTTTATTTTATGTAATTTACAACACACTATCCATTACATATCTCATATATAATTGTAATTTACAACACACTATCCATTACATATCTCATATATAATTGTAATTTACAACACATTATCCATTACATATCTCATATATAATTGTAATTTACAACACACTATCCATTACCTATCTCATATATAATTGTAATTTACAACACATTATCCATTACATATCTCACACAAAACTGTAATTTACGACACACTATCCATTACATATCTCACACAGAACTGTAATTTCCAACACACTATCCATTACATATCTCATACGAAATTGTAATTTACGACAAACTATCCATTACATATCTCGTACAGAACTGTTATTTACAACACACTATCCATTACATATCTCATACAGAATTGTAACTTACGACACACTATCCATTATATATCTCGTACAGACCTGTTATTTACAACACACTATCCATTACATATCTCACACAGAACTGTAATTTACAACACCCTATCCATTACATATCTCACACAGAACTGTAATTTCCAACACACTACCCATTACATATCTCATACAAAATTGTAATTTACGACACACTATCCATTACATATCTCATACAGAACTGTAATTTACAACACACTATCCATTACATATCTCACACAGAATTGTAATTTACAACACACTATCCATTACATATCTCACACAGAATTGTATTTTACAACACACTATCAATTACATATCTCATACAGAACTGTAATTTACCACACACTATCCATTACATATCTCAGACAAAACTGTAATTTCCCAAACACTATCCATTACATATCTCATACACAATTGTAATTTACAACACACTATCCATTACATATCTCACACAGAACTGTAATTTACAACACACTATCTATTACGTATCTCATACAGAACTGTTATTTCCAACACACTATCCATTACATATCTCACACATAATTGTATTTTACAACACACTATCCATTACACATCTTGTACAAAACTGTAATTTCCAACACACTATCAATTACATATCTCGTACAGAACTGTAACACACTATCTATTACATATCTCATACAGAACTGTAATTTACAACACACTATCCATTACACATCTCACACAAAACTGTAATTTACAACACACTATCCATTACATATCTCACACAAAACTGTAATTTACGACACACTATCCATTACATATTTCAAACAGAACTGTAATTTCCAACACACTATCCATTATATATCTCTTACAAAATTGTAATTTACAACACACCATCCATTACATATCTCATACAGAACTGTAATTTCCAACACACTATCAATTACATATCTCAAACAGAACTGTAATTTCCAACACATTATCCATTACATATCTCATACACAATTGTAATTTCTGACACACTATCCATTACATATCTCATACAAAATTGTAATTTACAACACAATATCCATTACATATCTCATACAGAACATATGTCATACAGAATTGTAATTTACAACACACTATCCATTACATATCTCATACAGAACATATGTCATACAGAATTGTAATTTACAACACACTATCCATTACATATCTCATACAGAACTGTAATTTACAACACACTATCCATTACATATCTCGTACAGTTCTGTAATTTACAATACACTATCCATTACATATCTCATACAGGATTGTAATTTACAACTCACTATCCATTACATATCTCGTACAGAACTGTAATTTACAACACATAATCCATTACATATCTCATACAGGATTGTAATTTACAACTCACTATCAATTACATATCTCATACAGAACATATGTCATACAGAACTGTAAATTACAACACACTATCCATTACATATCGCATACAGGATTGTAATTTACAGCACACTATCCATTACATATCTCGTACAGTTCTGTAATTTACAACACACTATCCATTAAATATCTCATACAAAACTGTAATTTACAACACACTATCCATTACATAGCTCACACAGAACTGTAATTTACAACACACTATCCATTACATATCTCATACAGAACATATGTCATACAGAACTGTAATTTACAACACACTATCCATTACATATCTCATACAGGATTGTAATTTACAACACACTATCCATTACATATCTCGTACAGAACTGTAATTTACAACTCACTATCCATTACATATTTCATACAGAATTGTAATTTACAACACACTATGCATTACATATCTCATACAAAATTGTAATTTACAACACACTATCCATTACATATTTCATACAGAATTGTAATTTACAACACACTATGCATTACATATCTCATACAGAATTGTAATTTACACATACTATGCATTACATATCTCATACAAAATTGTGATTTACAACTCACTATCCAATACATATCTCGTACAGTTCTGTAATTTACAACACACTATCCATTACATATTTCATACAAAATTGTAATTTACAACACACTATCCATTACATATCTCATACAGAACATATGTCATACAGAATTGTGATTTACAACTCACTATCCATTACATATCTCATACAAAATGGTAATTTACAACACACTATGCATTACATATCTCATACAAAATTGTAATTTACAACACACTATGCATTACATATCTCATACAAAATTGTAATTTACAACACACTATCCATTACATATCTCATACAGAACATATCTCATACAAAATTGTAATTTACAACACACTATCCATAACATATCTCATACAGAACATATGTCATACAGAATTGTAATTCACTAGGCCAAAAATAAAATTATGTTTGTTTCCCCTTCCCGACCGACCCACCGAAATTGCCGCGACCCGAATTATTTTTTCGACACTGGCGATTTTTTTTTTTTTTTTTTTGTATAGGGTGGGTACGAGTGTCTGACCAAAGAATGTATTCCAGTTTTGATCTCAAATAAAAGAAATGAAATAAAAAAAAAAAAATACCTACCTACCTACCCAACCCTTTTTTGCATGGGTCGGGAAGGGGAAACAAACATAATTTTATTTTTGGCCCTATCCATTACAAATCTCACACTGAACATATCTCATACTGAATTGTAACTTACAACTCACTATCCATTACATATCTCGTACAGAATTGTAATTTACAGCACACTATCCATTACATATCTCGTACAGAATTGTAATTTACAGCACACTATCCATTACATATCTCGTACAGTTCTGTAATTTACAACACACTATACATTACATATCTCATACAAAATTGTAATTAACAACACACTATCCATAACATATCTCATACAAAATTGTAATTTACAACACACTATCCATTACATATCTCATACAGAACATATGTCCTACAGAATTGTAATTTACAACTCACTATCCATTACATATCTCATACAGAACATTCGTCATACAAAAAAGTAAAGTTTCGTAAAGATCGGATGAAAGATGAAGGCCCTATCGAACAAACGAGGCAAAATATAGCATTTTTAACTAAATCAAGTGCCATAACTCCACTGTTACTGGTCCGATCTGGCTGGTTTTCGATTAAAGATTGGATGAAAGATGAAGGTCCAATCAAATTAACGAGGCAAAATATAGCATTTTAAACTAAATCAAGGGCCATAACTCCACTGTTACTGGTCCGATCTGGCTGGTTTTCGAATTTGTCCGAGATTTTATTGATATTAAAATTCTGGTAAAGTTTGGTAAAGATCGAATGAAAGATGAAGGCCCTATCAAATTAACGAGGCAAAATATAGCATCTTTAACTAAATCAAGGGCAATATTTCTGTTGTTAATGGTCCAATCTAACTGTTTTCTAACTTGTCCAAGCTTACATTGATATTAACAATCTGTGCAAGTTTGATAAAGATCAAATAATAAATGAAAGTGCTAGAATGTTCACAAGCCTTAATATGGCATTTTTCAGCAAAACAAGGGCCATAACTCTGGTGAAATTATTTTTCAAACTTGTCCGAGCTTTCATTGATATAAAAACACTGGCCAAGTCTCGTAAAGATCCGATTATTATTGAAGGCCCTAGAGAGTTCACAATGCAGAAAATCACATTTTTCAGAAAAACAAGGACCATAACTCCGGTGTTATTGATCCGATTTGGCTGGTTTTCGAACTTGACCAAGCTTTTATTGATATTAACAATCTGTGCAAGTTTGGTAAAGATCAAATAATAAATGAATGTGCTATAGTGTTCACAAGGCTTAATATGGCAATTTTCAGCAAAACAAGGGCCATAACTCCGGTGAAATTATTCCGATCTGGCTGGTTTTCGAACTTGTCTGAGCTTTCATTGATATAAAGACACTGGCACAGTTTTGTAAAGATCAGATTAATATTGAAGGCCCTAGTGTGTTCACAAGGCAAAAGTTAACGGACGGACGGACGACGAACAACTCGTCATACCATAAGCTCTGCTGTCCTTTTTAAAGGGACACTGTCCGTAACTTTTAGCTTATAAAACACCCAATAATTATGTTCGCAAACATTATACACTAAACATTATTCAATATTTACTAATTAAAAGCAAGATTGTTTAACGGAATTCAATCGCGGTACAAAAAAAAAGCAAATCCATTTCGTGGGTTTGAACTCGCAGCCCAAACTCGCAGTAAAAATAAGTGTGCGTTAGCGTAAAGTTGTCGGAACTCGCTCCCTACTGAGCTAAGCGGGCTTTACATATTACGCAATACATACTATGGTGAAAACCTAGTGCGCTATGGAAGTCACGTGAACGCACAAAAGGTAAATATTGTGGGTCCCACTTTATTTACATTTAATAATTAAAAAAAAGAATTTCAAACTCACGAATGTATTCCTACATACTTCTTAGGGTCTATCCTCATGTTTTCATGTATACATTTCAATGAATAAAAGTCAGACAGTTATTTGGTTATGCTCAATATCTCCTTACTTACGGACAGTGTCCCTTTAAATATAATTATTTTCAAAAACAATTTATTTGCTTACTTGGGAATTACAATGTCAACACACTGAATACTGTATAATACCACCAAGGAAATTACGTATGGAGAGAAATGTAGTCTAAAAAAAATAAATTGATTTACTAACTGAAATAAGAAAAAGAATGCCAAAATAATTATTTTTAAAAATAAAAGAATACCAGCCAAAGCGATTTTTACACCGAACCTGCGCCACAGCAGCAAGACCAAGTTCATACGGGATGGTCAAGATAGCTAACCACACTCTTGAAAGTATGACTGCAGCATCTGTAGGTAAAAACCAGAAGGACTGGGACAAGTACCTACCACTTCTTACCATGGCATACAATTCCAGTGTCCATGAATCAACAGGAGTTACACCATCTTCCATGCTGCTTGGTCGAGAAATGAACCTTCCCGTAGATCTGGCAATTGGAAGACCTGCAAAAGAAGAAAGAAGAAGCTCTTCTACGCATGGTTATCAGCATGAAATGAAAACGTTACAAATACATGATTCAGCCCGAGAACAACTCACCAATGCATCTGTTAACATGAAGAGAATATACAACAAAGGGAATTATGTCACAGAGTATAACAAAGGGGACGCGCATGGTTCCCTAATCCAAATCGACGTAAACACATAAGTTGCAAAAACGTGGACTGGTCCTTTCATTATTGCAAGGAAGTGGAGCGACATCTTGTATGACACTAAAAGTGCCCAAAACAAGAAGGTACCAGGCAGTGGTACACCACGACAGACTCAAACTTTAGGTAGTGATAATAGTACCTCAAACAAGAAAGTACCAGTGGTACACCATGACAGACTCAAACTCTAGGTAGTGATAGAGGTGCCCAAACAAGAAAGTACCAGTGGTACACCATGACAGACTCAAACTCTAGGTAGTGATAGAGGTGCCCAAACAAGAAAGTACCAGTGGTACACCATGACAGACTCAAACTCTAGGTAGTGATAGAGGTGCCCAAACAAGAAAGTACCAGTGGTACACCATGACAGACTCGAACTCTAGGTAGTGATAAAGGTGCCCCAAACAAGAAAGTACCAGTGGTACACCATGACAGACTCAAACTCTAGGTAGTGATAGAGGTGACCCAAACAAGAAAGTACCAGTGGTACACCATGACAGACTCGAACTCTAGGTAGTGATAGAGGTGCCCAAACAAGAAAGTACCAGTGGTACACCATGACAGACTCGAACTCTAGGTAGTGATAAAGGTGCCCCAAACAAGAAAGTACCAGTGGTACACCATGACAGACTCAAACTCTAGGTAGTGATAGAGGTGACCCAAACAAGATAGTACCAGTGGTACACCATGACAGACTCAAACTCTAGGTAGTGATAGAGGTGACCCAAACAAGAAAGTACCAGTGGTACACCATGACAGACTCAAACTGTAGGTAGTGATAAAGGTGCCCAAACAAGAAAGTACCAGTGGTACACCATGACAGACTCAAACTCTAGGTAGTGATAAAGGTGCCCCAAACAAGAAAGTACCAGTGGTACACCATGACAGACTCAAATTCTAGGTAGTGATAGAGGTGACCCAAACAAGAAAGTACCAGTGGTACACCATGACAGACTCAAACTCTAGGTAGTGATAGAGGAGCCCAAACAAGAAAGTACCAGTGGTACACCATGACAGACTCAAACTCTAGGTAGTGATAGAGGTGACCCAAACAAGATAGTACCAGTGGTACACCATGACAGACTCAAACTCTAGGTAGTGATAAAGGTGCCCCAAACAAGAAAGTACCAGTGGTACACCAGGACAGATCGAACTCTAGGCAGTGATAGAGGTGCCCCAAACAAGAAAGTACCAGTGGTACACCATGACAGACTCAAACTTTAGGTAGTGATAAAGGTGCCCCAAACAAGAAAGTACCAGTGGTACACCATGACAGACTCTAACTCTAGGTAGTGATAAAGGTGCCCCAAACAAGAAAGTACCAGTGGTACACCATGACAGATCGAACTCTAGGTAGTGATAGAGGTGACCCAAACAAGAAAGTACCAGTGGTACACCATGACAGACTCAAACTCTAGATAGTGATAAAGGTGCCCCAAACAAGAAAGTACCAGTGGTACACCATGACAGACTCAAACTCTAGGTAGTGATAAAGGTGCCCCAAACAAGAAAGTACCAGTGGTACACCATGACAGATCGAACTCTAGGTAGTGATAAAGGTGCCTCAAACAAGAAAGTACCAGTGGTACACCATGACAGACTCAAACTCTAGGTTGTGATAAAGGTGCCCAAACAAGAAAGTACAAGTGGTACACCATGACAGACTCAAACTTTAGGTAGTGATAAAGGTGCCCTAAACAAGAAAGTACCAGTGGTACACCACAACAGACTCAAACTCTAGATAGTGATAGAGGTGCCCAAACAAGAAAGTACCAGTGGTACACCATGACAGACTCGAACTCTAGGTAGTGATAAAGATGCCCCAAACAAGAAAGTACCAGTGGTACACCATGACAGACTCAAACTCTAGGTAGTGATAGAGGTGCCCAAACAAGAAAGTACAAGTGGTACACCATGACAGACTCGAACTCTAGGTAGTGATAAAGGTGCCCCAAACAAGAAAGTACCAGTGGTACACCACGACAGACTCAAACTCTAGGTAGTGATAGAGGTGACCAAAACAAGAAAGTACCAGTGGTACACCACGACAGACTCAAACTCTAGGTAGTGATAAAGGTGCTCCAAACAAGAAAGTACCAGTGGTACACCACGACAGACTCAAACTCTAGGTAGTGATAGAGGTGCCCAAACAAGAAAGTACCAGTGGTACACCATGACAGACTCAAACTCTAGGTAGTGATAGAGGTGCCCAAACAAGAAAGTACCAGTGGTAAACCATGACAGACTCAAACTCTAGGTAGTGATAGAGGAGCCCAAACAAGAAAGTACCAGTGGTACACCATGACAGACTCAAACTCTAGGTAGTGATAGAGGTGACCCAAACAAGATAGTACCAGTGGTACACCATGACAGACTCAAACTCTAGGTAGTGATAAAGGTGCCCCAAACAAGAAAGTACCAGTGGTACACCAGGACAGATCGAACTCTAGGTAGTGATAGAGGTGCCCCAAACAAGAAAGTACCAGTGGTACACCATGACAGACTCAAACTTTAGGTAGTGATAAAGGTGCCCCAAACAAGAAAGTACCAGTGGTACACCATGACAGACTCTAACTCTAGGTAGTGATAAAGGTGCCCCAAACAAGAAAGTACCAGTGGTACACCATGACAGATCGAACTCTAGGTAGTGATAGAGGTGACCCAAACAAGAAAGTACCAGTGGTACACCATGACAGACTCAAACTCTAGATAGTGATAAAGGTGCCCCAAACAAGAAAGTACCAGTGGTACACCATGACAGACTCAAACTCTAGGTAGTGATAAAGGTGCCCCAAACAAGAAAGTACCAGTGGTACACCATGACAGATCGAACTCTAGGTAGTGATAAAGGTGCCCCAAACAAGAAAGTACCAGTGGTACACCATGACAGACTCAAACTCTAGGTAGTGATAAAGGTGCCCAAACAAGAAAGTACAAGTGGTACACCATGACAGACTCAAACTTTAGGTAGTGATAAAGGTGCCCTAAACAAGAAAGTACCAGTGGTACACCACAACAGACTCAAACTCTAGGTAGTGATAGAGGTGCCCAAACAAGAAAGTACCAGTGGTACACCATGACAGACTCGAACTCTAGGTAGTGATAAAGATGCCCCAAACAAGAAAGTACCAGTGGTACACCATGACAGACTCAAACTCTAGGTAGTGATAGAGGTGCCCAAACAAGAAAGTACAAGTGGTACACCATGACAGACTCGAACTCTAGGTAGTGATAAAGGTGCCCCAAACAAGAAAGTACCAGTGGTACACCACGACAGACTCAAACTCTAGGTAGTGATAAAGGTGCTCCAAACAAGAAAGTACCAGTGGTACACCACGACAGACTCAAACTCTAGGTAGTGATAGAGGTGCCCAAACAAGAAAGTACCAGTGGTACACCATGACAGACTCAAACTCTAGGTAGTGATAGAGGTGCCCAAACAAGAAAGTACCAGTGGTACACCATGACAGACTCAAACTCTAGGTAGTGATAGAGGAGCCCAAACAAGAAAGTACCAGTGGTACACCATGACAGACTCAAACTCTAGGTAGTGATAGAGGTGACCCAAACAAGATAGTACCAGTGGTACACCATGACAGACTCAAACTCTAGGTAGTGATAAAGGTGCCCCAAACAAGAAAGTACCAGTGGTACACCAGGACAGATCGAACTCTAGGTAGTGATAGAGGTGCCCCAAACAAGAAAGTACCAGTGGTACACCATGACAGACTCAAACTTTAGGTAGTGATAAAGGTGCCCCAAACAAGAAAGTACCAGTGGTACACCATGACAGACTCTAACTCTAGGTAGTGATAAAGGTGCCCCAAACAAGAAAGTACCAGTGGTACACCATGACAGATCGAACTCTAGGTAGTGATAGAGGTGACCCAAACAAGAAAGTACCAGTGGTACACCATGACAGACTCAAACTCTAGATAGTGATAAAGGTGCCCCAAACAAGAAAGTACCAGTGGTACACCATGACAGACTCAAACTCTAGGTAGTGATAAAGGTGCCCCAAACAAGAAAGTACCAGTGGTACACCATGACAGATCGAACTCTAGGTAGTGATAAAGGTGCCCCAAACAAGAAAGTACCAGTGGTACACCATGACAGACTCAAACTCTAGGTAGTGATAAAGGTGCCCAAACAAGAAAGTACAAGTGGTACACCATGACAGACTCAAACTTTAGGTAGTGATAAAGGTGCCCTAAACAAGAAAGTACCAGTGGTACACCACAACAGACTCAAACTCTAGGTAGTGATAGAGGTGCCCAAACAAGAAAGTACCAGTGGTACACCATGACAGACTCGAACTCTAGGTAGTGATAAAGATGCCCCAAACAAGAAAGTACCAGTGGTACACCATGACAGACTCAAACTCTAGGTAGTGATAGAGGTGCCCAAACAAGAAAGTACAAGTGGTACACCATGACAGACTCGAACTCTAGGTAGTGATAAAGGTGCCCCAAACAAGAAAGTACCAGTGGTACACCACGACAGACTCAAACTCTAGGTAGTGATAGAGGTGACCCAAACAAGTACCAGTGGTACACCACGACAGACTCAAACTCTAGGTAGTGATAAAGGTGCTCCAAACAAGAAAGTACCAGTGGTACACCACGACAGACTCAAACTCTAGGTAGTGATAGAGGTGCCCAAACAAGAAAGTACCAGTGGTACACCATGACAGACTCAAACTCTAGGTAGTGATAGAGGTGCCCAAACAAGAAAGTACCAGTGGTACGACATGACAGACTCTAACTCTAGGTAGTGATAGAGGTGCCCAAACAAGAAAGTACCAGTGGTACACCATGACAGACTCAAACTCTAGGTAGTGATAGAGGTGATCCAAACAAGATAGTACCAGTGGTACACCATGACAGACTCAAACTCTAGGTAGTGATAGAGGTGACCCAAACAAGAAAGTACCAGTGGTACACCATGACAGACTCGAACTGTAGGTAGTGATAAAGGTGCCCAAACAAGAAAGTACCAGTGGTACACCATGACAGGCAAGGTGCCCCAAACAAGAAAGTACCAGTGGTACACCATGACAGGCAAGGTGCCCCAAACAAGAAAGTACCAGTGGTACACCATGACAGGCAAGGTGCCCCAAACAAGAAAGTACCAGAGGTACACCATGACAGACTTGAACTCTAGGTAGTGATAAACCATCATGGTACAATTCACAACTTGAAAAACGTTTAAAAACAAAAACTGTTAAGCAGAAAATGCCTGATGATGAATACATCAATGTGCTATAAAACAAAAATTCTAAGGCAACTATTATGTATCATGTTACTTCATTGGCTAACATCTCAAATTTGCGACCGTAAAACACCGATTTACCATCTGAAAAGTACATGACGAAACATAACATTGCAACAAACATCATCATTGGATGACGTCAACAAAATGATGGCACCCATGAATTTGATTTTTCATAGAAAATCAAGTGTGTGTATGAATTTATTTTATATTTGTGGCATTTAAATGGAAAAGCATTATAATTAGATAACCATGCTAAGATTTTCCATCTGGGACGGTGGTTGGTTCTACGGTCTGAAATTACGTTTTACAGCTCCGCTACCAAGTCGCTGTAAAACAAAATTTCAGACTGTAAAACCAGATTGAATATCTTAGCATTGTTATCTCTTAATTCTGCTGTTGCTATGATGACATATATACCCTACCTGATATACAAACCAGAGATCATTTCTTGTATCATTCCACAGACCCTGAGGGAACCTTCTATCTGCCCCATCTTCTCCAACCAAGCTTCAGTCAGTCAGTAGTAGCCTACAAATGACAAATGTTAAAATAGTGTAAAATAAAAGAGAAATGACAAATAAAATGGTAGTGCTTTTGAAACCAGATATATAAACAAGAGGGCCAAAATGGCTCTATAGTGATCATCTAAGTACTGGCCCATTATCGAACTTCTTCAAAATCTCATGGTCATATACAATCTTCGCATGTTTGGTTAAGATTGTTCAAGAAATGTGGCCTCTGTTGTGCTAACAACATTGATATAAAGACACTGACAAAGTTTGGTAAAGATCAAATACAAAATGAAGGTGCTAGAATGTAACCCCTGGGGTATGGCCAAATGTGACCCCAGGGCTACATGTAATATATGAGAGCTGTGTGCCTTGTGGTTTCATAAAAGGAGATTTATTTTAGTTTTTCCTTATACAAGTCTATGTAAAACATGTGACCCCTGGGGCAGAGTCGAATGTGACCCCAGGGTCACCATTTGAATAAACTTGATAAAGGATTATAAGCTCATAGTAAATGCAAAATATTAAACCTCTGGCTCGTGTAGTTTCAGAAAAGAAGATTTTTTAAAACATTTTACAATATAAATCTATGTAAAACTGTGACGCCTGGGACAGGGCCAAATTTGACCCCAGGGTCACCATTTGAATGAACTTGGAGAACTTTTTTTTCTTTCTATAAAAGTCTATGTAAAACTGTGACCCAGGGGTGGGGCCAAATGTGACCCCCGAGTCATCATTTGAACAAATTTGGTAAAGGACCATAATCTTATAGTAAATGTAAAATATTAAACCTCTGGCTCTTATAGTTTCAGAGAAGAAGATAGACTTATAAAGGAAGTCTATGTAAAACTGTGACACCCCGGGGCGGGGCCAAATTTGACCCCAAGGTAGAAGTGGACCATAAGCTGATGCTACATGTATACATGAAAGCTCTGTGACTTGTGGTTTCAGAGAAGAAGATTTTTTAAAGTTTTTTCCTATATAAGTCTATGAAAAACATACAAAATCCCAATGTACAAACTTTGGTCCCCCAGGGCAAGGTCATTTTTGACCCCGGGAACTTCATTTGATAATCTAGGCGTTGCCGATCATTTAAAATAAAAATGTCGAAATCTGTCCAGCGGTTCTTGAAAAGAAGATTTTTTTAAGGTTTCCACCATATATGGTTATGGCGGCCATCTTGGATGTCGCGCTGACCTAATTTTAACAATTCTAAAAAGCATTTACCGTATCTATGGATCATCCAAGTGAAGTTTGGTCAAAATTGGCCAAGCGGTCTCTGAGGAGAAGTCATTTGAAGCAAAAGTTGGGAGAAATAGCTTGGACAAGATTTTTTTTGAGAAAATATTCAAGCGGCAAGAACTCCATTAAACTCAATTGGCACTTACTTTTTTGCCAGATTTTCCGAAGATTTTAGCGAGACTGCCAGTTGTGTTTGGAGCCCATCAAACCATGGAGGATAATATATGGATGAAGACCGACACCCTGTGCAAGGTCCTTCTCATATGTATATATGACAGGTTCACTGTTTTACTCCTGTATGCAGAATGGAAACAACATGGTTAACTATGGTTACGTACACAATTGTAGTATATAATATACAAGATGTCGGTTCAAAAGCTCATTACTTAACTTGCTATGTCTGCCCTTTAAAGGGCCACATGGCAATCTTGATTTGTTTAAAACTCGTGTCGTCCCATTAGTTTTTCTACACAACTACATAATTATTTCCAATTGTTAATATGAATTATTAGAATAGTTTAAAGCTAACTATTGATAAACTATTTCACCAATAATATATTTAACAAATTACATGTAGTAGAATAACAATGAAAATTGAAATTGAAATTTTTTATTTAATTATATGCAAGCAATTTTAAAAGTCAAAATGTTGCATAAATAATAAATCGAGGTGCTTATTTTATTGCTCAAAGTAAAACTCAAGATTGTCGTATGTCTCTTTAAGCTCCATATTTCATATATAACCACAGGTCTAAATATATGTGTGGTGCAATATAATCACCAGTTAGTAATATGCAAAAAAAATCAGCTTTATACTATTATTATAATTACTAGTAATGATTAAGCTATTTGAAGTTAATGTGAAAAAAGTAACGAGACACCACGATTTTTAAACAATCAAAATTGCTTTTTAAAAATTTGCAATAGGGAGGATGAAATAAAAATAAAATTAAGAACAGCATTTACATTGAGTCTAAAACAAAATTAAAAATAAAAGTAACTTTTTGAGACCTTTTTTATTTTCATGTTTTGGAAAGCAACAACAGAAGAATTCTTGACGTGACATTGAAACTGAATTTTTTGCAATCCGTTTTTTTATAATAGAAACTAATTTCTAGTAAAATATAGCTTAACCTCTGGGACTGCTGTGTTCCTTAGCTAGTTTTAGGATGCAAAACCCCTGCTATCCACAGCACTACTGGGACAGGCAAAGTTCAGTCTTGTTCTTTACACCTGCTACGTCCCAGGTTGGGTGGGGGCTGGGGTTTCAAATGACTAGACTTTTTTTTTAGTAAATGCTTCATCCTTGTCAGGCATAGGGATGCAGACTGTGGATATGGTAGTCTGTCACAGGCCAAATTGTCAGTGAATTCAGTCATTTTTTTTAAGTGAATAAATATATCAAAACTGTGTGAGCAAAGTATAAAGTTTACAACCATTAGGTTTACTTATCTTCTGATTTGCTTTAATGGTACGAAAATATATGGGTAAGAAACTTCCCTGAATTTTTTTTTGCCACAACTTACACTCGAAGTCGGACTGGCAATAAAAATAAAATCGGGATTTTACATTTTATTTTTATTTTTATTTGGGCAAAAATAGGCCAGACTCTCCCGTAAACCAACAAATAAAAAACTCTGGCCTTACAGTAAACCAAGGTCAACAGAGGCATTAACACGCATTTTGTATTCAATACTTGTCACTTGTCTGAAAATTGGGGGAAAATATATACTCAGCAAAAATAATCAAAGGACTGAAGGTCCTGAAAGGCGGTAGCAAGCATGTGGATAAAGAAATATAATTATATAATGATTAATGAATGCTGATCACGTGCTTGAGATGAGGTAATGACTCAACAAAAGGAATATAATACTCTCATTAGACGTCTTCCTATGAAAATTAATTTAATTCCATCAAGTGCTTCCTGAGAAATTGGGTGGACATGTATTTGAGTATATTAGACTATATGCATTATAAGAAAAGGGGTCATAACTGTGTTAAAAAACATTCAAATGGAATTTCTTTACATCATGCACATCTTCTCTTGGTATACAAGCTTCCTATAAAATTCTATTAAATTCCATCAAGCAGTTGCAGAGAAATTGGCCGGACAAGAATGTTGCTAATAAGACTGAGAAATGGGGCCACAACTCTGTAAAACAAGAGTGCCATGATGGCCCTGGATCGCTCACCCGAGTTGCATAGAAATATGTGAAACCCCGTAATTTATGTTTGAAATGAAGGGAAGTAATCTGTCAAAAATTCAGTGCAGAATAATCATCCATCCATGAAGTAGTTACTGAAATACATCATTATTAACTAACAAAAAGATTTTAAAAGATTTACTATATATATACATATATATGGAGAAATGAGCCACGCCTACTGGTGGCCAAGTTTTTTGATGAATCAAGACAAAAATTTCCATTTTGTAAGTCACCTTACAACTATTTCTGTTAAATTATTTTTTAATCCGGCAAGCGGTTGTTTTTTTATGAATTTTTCCCAATCGGTTGGCATGGCAACCACAATCGGTTGGCATGGCAACCAGAGTTCTGCATGGATTTCAATTCTTTTAGCTATTTTCAGAAAGGACCACCCAAGGAACATTGCTACAAATTTATAATGAAATCCAACCAGTAATTTCAGACAAGATTATTTTCTAAGATTTTACTAGATATATAACGGAAAAAAACTTGCCACACCCACAGACAGCCATTTTTTTTGACGAATCATAACAAAATTGCCACTTTTGTAAGGTCACCAAACAACTATTTCTGTAAAATAATTTTAAAATCTGACCAGTGTTTTTTTTTTTTTTTATGGTTTTCAGTTATGCAGGGATTTCAATTCTTTAAGCTATTTTTAGAAAGGACCACTCAAGGAACATTGCTACTAATTTATAATGAAATCCAAGCAGTAGGATGGTGTTCCCTAATATCGCGGTACTTACTGTTTGCAGTTTAAATAAATGATAATACAACATTTATATAAAATTATTTCTGTCCTGGTTACGTTCACAAACATCTCATTTGTATTTGTACATAGTATTAAAACATTAGATGGATTAAATATTGAAATAATTGTATCCGATATCGACAGCTATGTTTTTACTGTTGTCAGGGGAGAGTACTCTAATATCGCGGTAAACAGTGGAGGCCCTGACTAGAGTTTATTGATTGCAAACAAATCTAAATAAAATAAATTGGATATATCTACAAATAAAACTACAACTATATGCTGAAATTCAACAGTTTCTTTTAATAATCACGCAAGTTGCATCAATTCATCACTCAACACTCTTGTTTCCTTTACGTTTTAACTTTTGTACTAGCAGTTAGACCTTTGTAAGGCAGTGTGGACATCTGAAAACAGAGTCACGTCTCAAAACTGTAGAATTACAGCAGTACTTAGGGTGTTCTCAATGTGGACAGAAGTCACACTTTCCCCAAGAAACAAAACAAAGTGTCTTGCATTCCCTCAATATGTGCGTCTACAAATAAATTTGGGAACTCCGTAGGAAAAAGCATAGAAGGGCTTCTTTGTTAGTTTCCCTTAATTTATTGGCGCTGTTGGCAGGTGCCCTGTTCGCGACATAGTGTCGTCACGTGACCACAACAAGTTCATTCATAAATATCATCAAGCAGACGAAGATTTGACGGAGCCCCAAAGTTTATATACTTATTTTACGAAGTGGTATGGGTTCTTTCGTTGGTAAGTGGGTGGGGTAAATTTACACACTGTGATGTTTTTATGTATTTATATGGAAAACCAATTTTACTTACCATGAGTTGCGACATTTTGCCGATATGTATTTGTAAACACTAGCGTGAATTTCGGGTATAAATTGTGAGATTTTGATCACAGGTAGGTGGCGCTTGAGGTTATGTCATCAAAAATAGTGTTTACCGCGATATTAAAGAACCCGCGATATTAGGAGAAACCACTATACTTTCAGACAAGAAGATTTTACTATAGATATATAGGGAAAAACAAGTCATGCCCACTGGAGTTCTTCATAGATTTCAATTCTTTTAGCTAATTTGAGAAAGGACCACCCAAGGAACATTCCTGTGAAGTTTGGTTAAAATTGGCCCAGTGGTTTAGGAGATGTCATTTGAAGAAATTGTGGACGGACTACGGACGATGGACATTCATCGATCCTAATATCTCACCCGACCGCTACGTGGTCAGGTGAGCTAAAAACATTCAAACGGGATGTCTTTTGACATCAATTTAATGGATGAGAAACTTTTAGAAGGAGATGTCATTTGATTTCCTCAATATTTTCATCTAACAAAATGGCCGCTGTTATGAAACACGAGGAACTATTTTCTTCCGCCACGACCCGGATGTATTTGGCATACTCTAAAACCTGGAGTGGAGTGCCGTTATCTATACAGGACCCGAGTTCAGAAGCTTTATCTTTTCTTGTACTATACATGTTTATTATTTTAAACCAAATTGTTTACATTCTTAACTGCAAATGTTGTCCTAATTTAGTAATATATATAATTTATGCCATGTATCATGGACGAATAAGATAACTTATGATGGAAAAAAAGTATAAAACAAAAAAATCTAAATAGTGTGTTTGTGTAATCCATGTTTTGAGTCCTTCCGCCTATAATGGCATAATGGTATAGACTATGAAAAAAAATAATAAAAAAATTTCTAAATTTAGTACCATTTCTCCAGCTTTATACGAAAATGAGCCTGTAGATGTTGTGTTTTGGATAAAAAGCAACTAGATTATTTATTTGAAAAGAGAAAAAAACACGATTTTTTTCATAATTATTTATTAAAGAACTTAAAGTTGTAAATATATTCTTCTTCCATGGAACTTCTAATGACAGGTGGGAAAACTATGATGCCCTTCTTTCCTTTCATATTTTTTAAGTTATAATAATAAATAGATCTATATCTGATTTTATTATCAGACATAAGATTAAAATCACCTACTTGATTATCTATTTTCATTAAATTTAGGCACAGAAGCATATATTTATATAGATGTATATTATTCCATCATATACTTCCGTTTTTTTTATTTTTTGTTAGTCAAATAAGGGGTTATATTTTTTGCACTTTTAAAAATGTTTAACAGAAAATAATTAATTGAACTGTATTTTTTTTTCCAGGTAAATTCTTAAAAAGAAAAATATCTTGTGATTCAATTAATTTTTTTCTGATAAATATTTTTATTTGTTTTAATAGTGGTAACAAATATGAATTTTAAGACGCATCTAAACTATGTATTACATTTTCAATAGGATGAACATTAAGAAAACTGTAAAGAAAAGAAAATTACGCACCTTAATTTTTATGGTAAATATTGACTGTAATAGCCACAACAGAAAAGAATATAAAATCAATAATCAATATAGATAAAGAGAGTCGTTGCATTTCCTTCTTAATATAAAAGTAAATAAAATGTGTTCACGTCAAAACTAAACTCCATCTATCACTCAAGACTCCACTCCTGATTTTAGTATATGCTGACGATGTAATCAGTTCACGGAGATTGCCGAATATCTTCTTTTAAAGAAAAAGTAGACCGAGCTATAACTATTTACTTAACTGCTTTCACATCTTCTTGTTATGGCTTTGCCTGGTACCCTAGTACATGGAATTAAATAGACATGTATATCGCTGCCTAGTACTATTAGTGTAAATTGTGACATTTGATTTAAGAGCTATATACTCAATTCGTTAATAACTTTATATAAAGTCATGCGTATAGTCTGCATACGAAAAACGATGTATATTATATAGGAAAAGTGTTTTGTTTTTTAAGAATTACATCTAAATTATCTTTACATGATTCAAATAAAAGAATTGTTTTAAGAAAAGTTGCATGATTGACTCATAAAGAAGTAAAGCTCAACACTTTTTAACTTTTTTCTCCATCCCTCAACTCCATCCCTCAGCTCAAGACTCCATTCCTAATTTTAGTATATGCCGATGTTGTAATCAGTTCACGGAGAGAAAAAGTAGAGCGATCTATAAATATTTATTTAACACATTTGACAGCTTCTTTTTACAGCTTAAACATTTGAAAATAAATTACTTTGATGTAAAGCTTAATGTTGCAAGTTATTTGCATATGACTTGCTAAACTATCTGTTTCATATATATTTTAGGCCAATTAATACGCCAGTCTAGCATATTGACGGAAACAGCCGAAACTATTCGAGGCAACCAGGTCCAAATTAGTACGCAGTTTAAAAATAAAAACAAATTGAAAGGGCTTCAAAAACACAAATACGCATATTTTTTCAGGTCATTATTTTATTTTTGTATACACTCCATAAGTTTTTTCCGATAAAAAAGCTTAGACAATAACGATGTAGATACTTAATTAATGAACTAATTTCTTTCGAGGTTTGATATGGCAGAAAAGCTTTGCATATATGATGAGCTACGAATTGACCAATCAAATGAGTGTATTAAGAAACAGATGAAGGGCTTCACAAGAAGACGCTAGCTGAAAGCTACCGCCTTAAAAAGTATCCACTTTGTTTTCCTGCAAAATCTGAGACTGTGAGAAAGAACTAACAATTGTAGCATGATTTTCTTTTCAAAACATCTTTGTTTGATCTTCACACAAAATTTCATAGAAATATACCGAATGCTTAAAAAATAAATCAAACTTTAAAAACATAGGTGTGAAACGAAATTAACAAAACTTAACAAATGTAAAGATTAGCGACAATAGCACAGATATAGCAATCTAAGCCCATTCAAATACACAGACAATTTTTCAAAACCTCGTTAATATCTCATGTGTCCACCGTTACACCGAACACACTCATGACCCTATACAAAGTGTTCAGGATCTTAAAGCAGCACTTGTCCGCGAATGAAACGCATTAGCTCCAGAATTCGTCAGTCGTTACGTCAGAAGCATGCGACGTCGCATTCTTGCGTGTATTCGGTGTAACGGTACACACATTAGCCAGGTTTTTAATATTTTTCTGTGTATTTGAATCGACTTAGACTGCTGACTCTGTGCTATTGTCGTTACCTTTACATTTGTTATGTTTTGTTAATTTCGTTTTCACACCTATGTTTTTAAAAGAAAATCATGCTACAATTGTTAGTTCTCTCTTACTGTCTCAGATTTTGCAGGAAAACAAAGTGAATCTTTTTTATTTTTGCTGAGTATATGTTTTGGCATTGGGAATATGACCCAATAACGGCTATAAAAACAGCCAAAAAAACAACCCACTGGTTAGGTGTTATCAGTTGAAGTATTTGGTAGTCAAACTTGTACTATGATGTGTGCTATGATAATACCTCTGTATGCTGCCCAACTTCCCTCACACATCACTCAATGTAATCAACCACAGAGATGAAGTATAGAAATATCCATTATAATGTGAAGTAGGGTTCAAATTTATCACTCGAGTACTCGCATATTGCGAACTGATTTCAGAAAATGCAAGTTGAAATCTTTAGCAATTACAAATAATTGTGAGTGCAGCCTAGCTTATACACGCATCACTTTTTAACAGAGTATGTCTGAATGTGTACATGCATTATTGCAAGTTGTTATTGATTTGAGCTTGAAGAACAGCTAAAATTGGAATAGATGTAAACATGGTTACCATGTTTACAATGTATATGCAAATTATTTTATGAAAATTCATTTATGATGATATAGACTGTTCTCATTGGACAGTGTTATGCAAATTCTTATTTTTATGATGAAATTTGGACTATTTTCATTGGACTGTTTTGGTGGAGCAGGGTTTGGTCACTATATAAACAGACACTGGGAGCAGTTCTAGCACAGTAAGTCCAGACTCTATTGTGCCCATCGCGTCAGGTATACCTTGACGTGTTCGTTGGCGGACGGACTATAAACCTTAGAATTACACACACACACAGTTCTAGCACAGTGCAGTTGAATTGATATCAACTTCAGTGTTCTTAAATAAAGTTAATTTTGATTTGGATGCTTTTATAAAATATTTAACTATTAGAGGATTATTACATATTGTGCTCATTCATAATAACAGTGAAATTATATATTGGACTAAACTGGAAATATTGGGATTTAGACTTAGAGAGACATACTGTTTTGGATTAAAGAGACACTTACTGTTTTGGATTAAAGAGACATTTGCTGTTTTGGATTAAAGAGACATTTACTGCTTTGGATTAGAGAGACACTTGCTGTTTTGTACTAAAGAGACACTTACTGTTTTGGATTAAAGAGAGACACTTGCTGTTTTGGATTAAAGAGAGACACTTGCTTTTTTGGATTAAAGAGACACTTACTGTTTTGGATTAAAGAGAGACACTTGCTGTTTTGGATTAAAGAGAGACACTTGCTGTTTTGGATTAAAGACACTTGCTGTTTTGGATTAAAGAGACACTTGCTGTTTTGGATGACACTTTCTGTTTTGGATTAAAGAGAGACACTTGCTGTTTTGTATTAAAGAGACACTTGCTGTTTTGGATTAAAGAGACACTTGCTGTTTTGGATAAAAGAGAGACACTTGCTGTTTTGGATTAAAGAGACACTTACTGTTTTGGATTAAAGAGACACTTTCTGTTTTGGATTAAAGAGAGACACTTGCTGTTTTAGATTAAAGAGACACTTGCTGTTTTGGATTAAAGAGACACTTGCTGTTTTGGATTAAAAAAGACACTGTTCTGGATTAAAGAGAATTAAAGGAACATTGGATAATTTTATTTGAATTTAAATATTGGATATCAATGAAAAACTAGATTTGTATTCTGTAAGTTTTATGTACCGTAAATAAATTTGTTAATCATATTTTTATGTGGCTGGTTTTGCTTCCTTTCTTGTTACATTTTACTCGTAACACAATACATAGTTCAGCTCCGTCAATCAAGCTTATATCCACAAGAGATTTGAGCCAATTAAACGTTCAGTCGATGTTTACATCTGTACTAAAAGCACGTGTTATCCTACAAACAACTCTAAAATACAATAGATCACTTGGCCAATGTTTGTGGGAACTTGACCCAGAAACAATAGAGGGCGGAGCTATATACTGAATGTCAGAACTGTCCATTGTGGTGACAGATGCATCATCAACGGTGAGAGAAACTCATTTTGGATAATATCTAGTGTTGGGAATCGGTTGAAAATGTGTGCTCGATCATCAGAATTTTCAACCAACCGATGATCGATCATTAATCGATTAAAAATGGCTTTTTCAGACTATACTGAAGAAAAGAAACACATTTCAAGTATATTCTGGTCATTAAGCAATTGAATGAAACTAACCAAGCATTTATTTTAAGTATACATTGTGATACCCTTTTAGATATATATGATTACTTGTTGCAAATCATTCTCTTGTACATTTTAGAAAAGAGAATGAAATAAATTATAATTTTGCAAAACTCGGTTGTCATGAACAAACTGTAATGGATTAATCGGAAAAAAGGCTTAACTGATCGATGTTTGATCAAAATGATTAATTGAAACAGCACTAATAATACTACACAACTTGACAAAGAGCCCAGTAATAACAGTTGTCATAAACTGGTAGAGCAAACTGAGATATTGATATTAAACTAGTATCTATATTTCTGGCTTCAGTCAGTCTTTAATAGCTCAATCCAACAGATAAATGTGTTATGAGACACAGTCAGTCTCAGCTCAAGCTAACATATAAATGTGTTATGAGACACAGTCTCAGCTCAAGCCAACATATAAATGTGTTATGAGACACAGTCAGTCTCAGCTCAAGCCAACAAATAAATGTGTTATGAGACACAGTCTCAGCTCAAGCCAACATATAAATGTGTTATGAGACACAGTCAGTCTCAGCTCAAGCCAACAGATAAATGTGTTGTGAGACACAGTCTAAGCTCAAGCCAACATATAAATGTGTTATGGGACACAGTCAGTCTTTATTAGCTCAATCCAACAGATAAATGTGTTATGGGACACAGTCAGTCTCAGCTCAAGCAAACATAAATGTGTTATGAGACACTGAAAACACATTTATCTGTTGGCTCGAGCTAAGACTGACTGTCTCATAACATATTTATTTTTTAATATTATGTGTTACGAGACAAAGTCACTTTCACTCCAAGTCAACATATAAATATGTCACTCGACAGTCTTTTATATAGCTTAAGTCAACAGATAAATGTGTTGTGAGACACAGTCAATCTCAGCTGAAGCCAACATATAAATATGCCATGTGACACAGTTTTAAAGTCTTTTATATAGCTTAAGTCAACAGATAAATGTGTTGTGAGACACAGTCAATCTCACAACAAGCCAACATAAATATGCCATGTGACACAGTTTTAAAGTCTTTTATATAGCTTAAGTCAACAGATAAATATGTTTCATAATACGAGACAGAGTCAGTCTTAATTCAAGCCAACAGATAAATTTGCCATGTGACACAGTCTTTTATACAGCTCAAGTCAACTCGATATCAATCATGCAGTCATCACATGCACAATAGTAATGTTGTTTTTTTAATTTAAGTCAAATGAATCAATATCGATATTGTTTATATTTGATACCGTGGAAACAAACCTCCAAATAGTCGTCTTTCGCGTCTAACGATCGACTGCAAGTGACCGTCAAATGATGCTCCTTCCCATCAACCGGATCATGCTCCTGGTGAAACAAATGCTTAATGGTTAAACTGTTGGAAACCATTGACATGTAGTTTCCTTTCCTTCGATGGGTGCAGTCTCCATATTTAAAGGCGACAAGACTGCACCCGCTCGTCGGAAATGAAGAAGCCATGTTGTGCTGCAAAAAGGAAATACGTGGTACGCTCAAATGTTGAAAACTGGTAACGTATCATCGCGCGGTACGGTCTAATAATCGAAAGTGGTCACGGATCGTCATAATTTTATAGAAATCGGATTCTTGGGGAAAAAAAGTTTTAATTGTAAAAAAGAGTTTAGGGTCGGCGGGAAATAATTAGAAAAACCAGAAACAGATCTATTTTTTTTTTTGGCCTAACAGAGGTCGATAAGGACAAAAGTCTTACCTCTGACAATTTTGTGAGATATTTCTCAAACCTATCTAAATTCAGGTAACCACCTTCGTTGATGTAACCTGTAGCAAAAAGGAAGAGAAATTTTATACTGACAAGACGGACAAGGGTAAAACTATTTGCCCATTCCACGGTTGTCAAGGGGGAATTAGCGAACTTGCTGAGTCTTCTGAGTTTTCAACAAAAACCTTTTAATAAACAATAATTAAACTGGACAGAATGTGAGGCTGAATGCACATGCACCTGTTTTAGTAATGCACATTATTATTGTTATTATCTGTGTTTGCATACACATCCATGATTCTTACAAGTAATGAAGAAGATATAAATAAATGAAAGTCGGACGGATGCACAGACAAACGAATGGACGGACTAACACACTTCACCCGGATGAGACACTGATCGCTCGTCCGAGATCCATAAACGGGATGGACAACAAAATGGATACCTTGTTGATTCCGTGCAACTACACGCAAGAACTATCACTTATAAATTCACACACAACAAAATGATCTGACTTACCACCACAGGACGGCAGAATATCAATGTACGTCTGCCACAACAGAGGCAGTGCATCATGGTAATATGCAGATTAGGCAGGTGGGGTATGTAATCGTTGCCCACTAGAAATCCCATCAACACCCAGTCATCAATGATGGCTTCTAAGTTGTATTTGAACGTTGTCAATTTGTCCTGGAATGGAATAGAAAATTTAACATAGCTTTTTTGATGATATTTTCAAACTTCATATTTTGTACTTTCCAAGCTGTACTTGAATGATGTCAAATTCCATGAATGGGGTCAACTCACACAAAAATGAATTATAATTGAATGTTGAACACCAGGTAGGGGGAAAGTAGTACACACAACCAACAACGCTATAGGTTTACAATTTTAACCTTATTTGTTGGTGTTTGAATGACTTGGTTCCCTCTTCACGGGAAACTAGATGCCTGTGATGGTGGATCCAATATCTGGATGCTCGGCAGTACAATGTTTAAATCTTGATGTACCACCCACGCCAGTTGTTTGGTCTGTTCGCTGAATGTTGATTAACGGCTCATCAATACATGTTATTTAGAGCCACCACAGAGAGATGGGAAGGATACATATGAATAAAAGACATCAATACGAATGAATGACATCAACTTTTCATGAATGTCAAATGACATCAATTGGCATGAATGTCAGAATGACATCAATCTACAAGAATGTCATCAATTTGTATGAATGGTCATCAACTTTCCGTGTAATCAACTTTGCATGAATGGTCATCAACTTGCATGCATGAATGGTCATCAACTTGCATGAATAGCATCAACTTTGCATGAATGGTCATCAACTTGCATGAATGGCATTTATTTGCATGAATGGGAATACCACTACCATTGTTTGTTCCCACGCGGGACAGTGATCTGCAGCTCTGAACTGCAAGATCACTGATATTTCTAGGCCGTTTCACAAATAGAATTAACTAGCAAGTATGTTTTGTTCTGTTCAAATATTTTCTGCAGATATATATTTTTCATTTCATCAGTTCCAGAGAACACATTTTTAATTGTCCATGAAACAGCATTTTATCACAATTGCGAGGCAAACAAAACATACAGACAAACATGTATCGCTATGGAAATAAAATGTAATGATTAGGCCTCTCTGTCCAAGTCCCTTTGCTCCTACTTTGGGATAACTTCAGATAGCTTGATATTTTAAACATACGATCTAAGTAGATGTGTTTTAGATTATATAAAGTTAATAACATCATATTTATGAATGTCAGTTTACTGTAAATTGTTGTTTTGAATACGTTTTCAATACACCAAAACTGTATTGTAAGCAAGTGGGTGGGGGAAAGTAATCTTACCAGTTTAATTCAGGGCTTTTTCAGCCTGTCTCACGGGGCCGATATTCAGCCCCGTTCCCAATGCCAAATAGCGACCATTTTTCCCAATTTCAAGAAAAAAATTCCCAATCTCGGAAAAAAATCCCATTTCAACAGAAATACCTTTTGCTTATAAAATAGAAACAAATGAATAAACGAGAAACCATATAATCAAGAGACTTTTCAAATTACGCGAATCGTTTGTTTACTTTTGATCGGTGATCTGTGAAAACTACATTCCGTGAATTTATGTATGTAACCGGTGTAAAACACGGACAACGGTCTTTATACCGTACCACAAGTTGAAGATGCATCGCGGCGCCATTCCCGATTACTTATATTATGGTCAATATATGGTTTGAAAATTAACAGAAATTAATTTTTATTTCATAAACCAAAGTATTTTCGCCATAATAGTTTGACTGCGTATAAAATGGGAAGGAATTATGAAGCAAAAACGGTACGTACGGTACCGGATTTGCAGTATCGGCTTTTATACTGGGCACCGCGAAAACTTGTCACGTGATGTTATTGACGAAAAATGTCGCACAATAGTAAATATTATGCGAAGCGACCTAGAAAAAAAGATGCCAAGGGTACCCCATCACTTAAATCTCTGTGGAACAAAACATCTAATGTTTCAAATGCCCCTGAAAGTTCTTGCCCGGCGGAATCTGACCAAGTGTCTGAGGCCCAGATAGGTGATGATGGCCATACATCTACTGATACATCTCCGACAGACACAGTGAATTGTAATGAACCTACAAACGTTGATACAGTAGATCAGATTTGTAATGATAGCCCATGAACTTGTTATGTACTTCTCTGAGAAGCTCCCTTGGCCAGGCCAAACTCTCAAATTTGATGAGAATTTGTATTGAAGGGCCTGTAGAGCTGTCTGAACAAACTCTTGAAGAGCTCTGTAATACTTTCAGAGACAGCAAAGCAAGACAAATTAAGCTGTAAAGCAGAATAATAAATGTTGAAATTTCCCAATTGGTTTGATTTGTCGATAATTTTTTTCCCCAAATTTGACTATTTACCGCGTAAAAAATTCCCAATTTGGGCAGGGGCCTTTTTCCCAAAAACCCCTGAAAAAGCCCTGTAACTTCATGAGTTTTCGTACATTCTTCATCTTATCACTTCAAGCGTAGGATAACCTCCATCCATAAATACTATTTGTATCATAAATTGTCATTGTTCATTGTGCAAAGATGTATATTTGATGTAGATTTACTGAGCAAATGACTTTCAATTTCAGCGCTATACCTCCACTAAGGAGAGCTCTTTTGTGTATACAAATCTATTTTTAGTCTAGTAACGCTTGACTTCTTCACAGTTTAAGGCCACACGGAGATATTTCATTGTTTTATTTCATCATTCATTGTGTGTAAGTGTACTTATTTATACATTTATTATTGAATATCGGTACAGGTTTAAATCTTAAATTATTTATTGTATAAGTCAAATGTAAACTCTCCCAACATAATATGGTTGAGCTGACCCGATGTCCCGACATGAACCTGTGGATTCCCAACTGCTCTACGATATTCTGTGGAGTTGTTGATTTTCCAACAAGATTCTGTTGGATCGTCCAACCAAATTTGGTTGGATCTAAGTTTAGTATAAAAGCAGCTGATTCCGTAGCATTCAGAATCCGTAGGGAGCAGTCGCATTTTGGCCAGTTTGGAAATTGGCAGATTTTCATATTTCGCTCCGGGTGACGCCATTATACCAGTAGTTGAGTATTAGAGGTGCGTCACGGGGTATTTTCGGGTAACTTGCGAAATAAGCGACTATTGGCCGGATTTTAACTGAGAGTCCTCTTTCAATATAAAAGGCTTTGGAAGATATTATTTTTGTTCTGAAAGTACTTGCCACAATATACTAGTATTATATAAAGGAGTAACTAGTTTTACTTATTTCAAGTCCAAGAACTTTAATGGTGTAGAACAAGTGAGTTCTGACAGGAATTTACGTCACTTGCAAGACGAGAGGCCGCTCGGTTGTAACAAAAACTTCATCTCGATTACCTTTAGAGGTGAGAATTCAGTCTAGGTACTCTCTAAACACAGAAAGGTGGAGCAAATGGAAGGTCGTCTCTTCTGGTGTGGCCGGTCTGAAAAAGTAGGAAAAGTCAAAATTCACATGTTTTTTAATAAAATTCTGCAACTGTAAACTATTAGAACACTAACTATAATAAATACTGAGGTGAGATCCCTTGGAAGTAACAAACACAACAAACAAGAGAGAAAAGTAGACTCGTTTTTATTGTGTCATTCAAGAGAGGTACTATAAAGTGAAACACGTCTCACGACCCCTAGCATAAGCCTAATTGGTATTTTAAAGCCACAAAGAGGCTAGTTTAGAAATGAAATAAAAATAAGCTTTTCCTTTAATGAGGTTCGGTTTTATTATTTTGGGTAGCATGACAAAATCATAACAAGAGGCCCAAGAGGGCCTGTGGACGCTCTACTGGCTCAAGATAAAGTTTATGTATAAGGGGCCAAAAATCATTCAACCAGAACATGGCAATGATAGGTGCAACTAGGCTTAGTACTGATCATTCTCGTCAAGATTCGCTGAAATCTGGCAAAGAGTTCAGAAGAGACTAATCTGGACAAAGTTTGTGTATTAATACATTTAAAGGGTCACAACTCTGCCAAAAATCATTCAACCGAGATATGGCTATGATATGCACAACTAGGCTTGATACTGATCATCCTTGTCAAGTTTCGTCTATATCCAGCCAGGGGTTCAGGAGAACTAGCCCGGAAAAAATTGTGGTATCAAAAGAATTTAAAGGGCCATAACTCTGCCAAATATCTGTAAACCTGGAGCGTGACGGCGACATACACAACTAGGCTTGGTGCTGATCATCCCTGCAAAGTTTCATTGAAATCTGGCGAGGGGTTCAGGAGAAGTAGATCAAACAAAGTTTGTGTATTAAAACCTTTAAAGGGCCATAATTCTGCCAAAAAAATCATTCAACTGGAATAAGGCAATGACTTGCACAACTAGACATGGAATTGATCATCCCTAAAAAGCTTCAAACTTGTCCAAGCTTTCATTGATATTAACAATCTGGTAAAGTTTCTTAAAGATCGAATGAAAGATAAAGGCCCTATCGTCTTAACGAGTCAAAATATAGCATTTTTAACTAAATCAAGGGCCATAACTCCGCTGTTAATGGTCCGATCTAGCTGGTTTTTGAACTTGTCCGAGCTTTCATTTATATAATCAATCTGGTAAAGATTGGATGAAAGATGAAGGCCCTATCGTCTTAATGAGGCAAAATATAGCTTTTTTAACTAAATCAAGGGCATCAACTCCGCTGTTAATGGTCCGTTCTAACTGGTTTTTGAACTTGTCCGAGCTTTCATTGATATTAACAATTTGTGCAAGTTTGCTAAAGATCAAATAATAAATGAAGGTGCTAGAGTGTTCACAAGGCAGAAAATAGCATTTTTCAGAAAAAACAAGGGCCATAACTCCGGTGTTACTGATCCGATTTAGCTGGTTTTCGAACTTATTTGAGCTTTCATTGATATTAACAATCTGTGCAAGTTTGGTAAAGATCAAATAATAAATGAATGTGCTAGAGTGTTCACAAGGCAGAAAATGGCTTTTTCAGAAAAAACAAGGACCATAACTCTGGTGGTACTGACCCAATTTGGCTGATTTTCGAACTTGTCCAAGCTATCATTGGTATTAACAATCTGTGCAAGTTTGGTAACGATCAAATAATAAATGAAGGTGTTAGAGCGTTCACAAGGCAGAAAATAGCAATTTTCAGAAAAAACAAGGGCCATAACTCCGGCGTTACTCATCTGATTTGGCTGGTTTTCGAACTTGTCCGAGCTTTCATTTATATTAACAATCTGTGCAAGTTTGGTAAAGATCAAATAATAAATGAAGGTGCTAGAGTGTTCACAAGGCTTAATATAGCATTTTTCAGCAAAACAAGGGCCATAACTCCGGTGAAATTTATCCGATCCGGCTGGTTTTCGAACTTGTCCGAGCTTTCATTGATATAAAGACACTGGTAAAGTTTCGTAAAGATTCGATTAATAATGAAGGCCCTAGAGTGTTCACAGGGCAAAGGTTAACAGACGGACGACGGACGGACGACGGACAACTCGCCATCCCATAAGCTCTGCTGGCCTTCGGCCAGTAGAGCTAAAAAATCACAACTGTAACAGGAAGTTGATATTGGTTGATATTGGTATTCATTTGGTGGAGCTGAAAGCGTTGGTTAGGCCAAAAAAAATAAATGATTTGTTTCCGCTAACGGCTTCAAAAACAAGAGGGCCATGATGGCCCTATATCGCTCACCTGAGTAAATTTGAACCAATACAAGAGGGCCAAGATGGCCCTTAAGCGATCATATGAGTACTGGCACATTATCAAACTTCTTCGAAATCTTATGGTCATATACAATCTGTGCAAGTTTGGTTAAGATTGTTCAAGAAATGTGGGCTCTGTTGTATATAACAACATTGATATAGACAGTTTAAACCCTGACAAAGTTTGGTAAAGATCAAATACAAAATGAAGGTGCTAGAGAGTAACACCTTGGGCAGAGCCAAATGTGACCCCAGGGCTACATGTAATATATGAGAGCTGTGTGCTTTGTGGTTTTAGAGAAGATTTTTTAAGTTTTTCCCTATACAAGTCTATGTAAAATGTGACCGCTGGGGCGGGACCAAATGCGAACCCAGAGTCACCATTTTAACAAACTTGGTAAAGGACCACAAGAGTATAGTAAATGCAAAATATTAAACCTCTGGCTTTTGTAGTTCCAGAGAAGAAGACTTTAATGTAAAACTGTGAGGGGTGGGGTCAAATTTTACCCCAGGGTCATCATTTGAACAAACTTGGTAGTGGACCATAAGCTTATAGCAAATGCAAAATATTAAACATCTGGCTCTTGCAGTTCCAGAGATTTTTTTTCAGTTTTTCCCTATACAAGCCTATGTAAAACTGTGACCCCTGGGGCAGGGCCAAATGTGACCCCAGGGTCACCATTTGAACAAAATTGGTAGAGGACCATGAGCTTATAACAAATGCAAAATATTAAACATCCGGCTCTTGCAGTTTTAGAGAAGAAGATTTTTAAAGTTTTTTCCTATATATGTCTATGTAAAACATGTGACCCTTGGGGCGGGGCCAAATGTGACACGAGGGTCATCATTTGAACAAAAGGACCATAAGCTTACAGTAAATGCAAAATATCAAACCTCTGGCTCTTGTAGTTTCTGAGAAGATTTTTTTTTTCCTATATAAGTCTATGTAAAACTGTGACACCCGGGGTGGGGACAAATTTGACCCCTGGGTCACCATTTGAACAAACTAAGTAGAGGACCATAAGCTGATGCTACAAGTAATACATGAGAGCTCCGTGCCATGTGGTTCCAGAGAAGAAGTTTTTTTCCAGTTTTTCCCTATACAAGCCTATGTAAAACTGTGACCCCCGGGGTGGGGCCAAATGTGACCCCTGGGTCACCATTTGAACAAACTCGGTAGAGGACCATAAGCTTATAGCAAATGCAAAATATTAAACCTCTGGCTCTTGCAGTTTCAGAGAAGAAGATTTTTTAAGTTTTTCCCTATACATGTCTATGTAAAACATGTGACCCTTGGGGCGGGGCCAAATGTGACCCGAGGGTCACCATTTGAACAAAATTGGTAAAGGACCATAAGCTTATAGTAAATGCAAAATATCAAACCTCTGGCTCTTGTAGTTTCCGAGAAGAAGATTTTGTAAATTTTTTCTATATATGTCTATGTAAAACTGTGACCCCCGGGGCGGAGACAAATTTGACCCCAGGGTCACCATTTGAACAAACTTAGTAGAGGACCATAAGCTGATGCTACATGTAATACATGAGACCTCTGTGCCTTGTGGTTTCAGAGAAAAAGATTTTTTAAAGTTTTTTCCTATATGTCTATATGAAAAACATGCAAATCTCAATATACAAACTTTGGACCCCCGAGGCATGGCCATTTTTGACCCCGGGGACTTCATTTGAACAAACTTGATAGTCTAGGCATTGGCGATCATTTTAAAAGAAAAACTGTAGAAATCTGTCCAGCGGTTCTTGAGAAGAAGATTTTTTAAGGTTTCGACTATATATGGTAATGGCGGCCATCTTGGATGTCGCGCTGACCTAATTTTAACAAATCTAAAACACATTCATCTAAGGATCATCCACGTGAAGTTTGGTCAAAATTGGCCACACGGTTTCTGAGGAGAAGTCGTTTGAAGCAAAAGTTAACGACGACGGATGACGGACGGACGACGGACGACGGACGACGGACGAAGAGTGATCCCAATAGCTCACCTTTGAGCCTTCGGCTCAGGTGAGCTAAAAATAGGGTAGGTAGGTAGGCAAAACATTTTATTTTTATTTATTTTTTTATTACGGTATTACCTAATGACCTTATTTTTGTTAATGAAAAAACACTTTTAATATGATAAAAAATACTGGGGAAGGTATTAATACCTAGATAATACATGGTTATGGCCCTTTTTCAATATTTGGTAATGTACACTGAAAACCCCAGGGGTCGTGGGTTCAAATCTAACTGGAGGCATATTTTTTTCTCCATAAGAAACCTTGGTTCATGGGTTCAAATTATTATTATTATTTTATTTTTTTTTGCAATAAAAAAAGTTAGGGTCGGCGGCTAAATAATAGGGTCGGTCGGGTTAGCGGAAACAAAAACTTTTTTCTTTTAAGCCTTATGTTCCTTAGTGCCTATACAGATTCAAGGCCCTACAGATTTGTGATGAATGATAAATACGTAAAATCAAACCTTTAGTATTGTCCTTTTGAGAAAAAGAAATCAGTTTTATAATTTTAATGATTTTCACATTGATAAATATGTAATTCAAAAAGTTTCCTCATTATATGTAGTGAACAGATGGATAAAGATCAAGTATCCCAAATGTATCACTCTTCCATTAAAAAATAAATTAAGGGTGTTTTACAACCCTCTAACAATTAAGGTCCTATCGGCCGCTTGGAATGGAGACGAGCAAAAAATGACAATAACGGCGATGAGATGTGAGTACATTATACCACTTACCTTTTTCCTCTGTCTCTTCTGCCGCCAAATCTGACCTATTCTCTCAGTAACGAGACATGGGGTTCATGTGATGCTAACCCCAACATCATCTATGTTAGAGAAAACAAAAAAATATAATTGTTATAATCAACTTCACCAACACTAAGCAAAATTATTCATAATGTCAACTTCTGGCAGCCAATTAGGGAAATAAGTTGGACTCCAAATAAGGGTATTTTGTTATGGAGTAATTTTCACAAGAAACTGCTTTAAAAAAACACAAAATGTTTATTTCATCTGTTACGCTTCTAAAAAAGTATGAAAGGAGAAATTTGGAAATTGCTGGACACGATAAGTACAAAAAATATTGCAGTCTCGGTTTGATTGAGACTGTTCATGAACGGTAGTGAAAAATGTTTGCTACTGTTCACGCCCTCTAGCTCTGAGTTGAGCAGAACTCAATATTTAAAATGTCTATAGTACAAAAAGGCTAAATTAAAAAGCAGGCAACATATCCTAAGGGTGATTGAACAATACTCAGAACCTTTAAAGGCTGGAGTAGTGGAACCACCGATTCAAAATTCAAGTAGGAAAACAAAGGTATTTAAGAATGTACCACCGATATCTGTAAACTCCGCAATCTCCAAAGCTGTATTTGCCTATGTTAACCATGTTAACCCATTTGTTTTTTTGGCATTCTTGTTAAAGCAGAAGTAATACAAAAAGTGTAGTTAACTGTTCAATACTAAGTACTGCAATAATTATACATCATAATAATGTACATCAACAAGAAGCACCGCCCATCGGTGGAGACGCTTGACTTAAGAGGCCTTGTCTATTTATTGGGAACTCAGTTGACAGGCACGTTGACAGGCACTTGTCATACAGGCTCTGTGAGTTCTTCACATGAAAGTAATTACATGTGTGATGTTTTTCATTGAATTTTTTAGCGGGATTCTGAGATATGACATGTATCATGAAAAATTCAAATTTAAAAAAAGACTATGTTGACAAGCTTAAATACAAAACAGTAACCAATTTTTTTGGAAGTATAAAAAGGGCCATAAATGTTAACATAAAAGCATGAGTTATAGAACCTAGCTCTATGATGTAGTCTAATGATGCCGAATACATGTGTGAAGTTTCAAACCATTATGTGAAGTAGTTTTGGAGCTACAAGCTTACATAAAAACTTTAACCCCGACGCAGACGACAATCAAGTGATGACAATAGCTCTCTTTTTTTCCTCGATGTCGAGCTAAAAATTAAATAAGACCATAGAAATCCAATGCACGCTCCAGACCGTAACCACCGACTAATCGCCCATGGTAGCAATTATCCGGATGCACTCGACAATTCAAACAGCGCACCCTCAATTGAGTCCTTATAGGCAGAGGGATTATAAACTTTTGGACTACGCACTCGACAGCTAAGAATGACAACAACAACAACATACCAAGTCAGCATCCAACCCATTCAAACAGTGTTAAGTATTTGGATCATATCCAGGTCGTGATCTCTCAGCTAGGATAAAGTCCATCATCTTGTGTTCGCCTCTCCAGGTGTCTGTAAAAAGAACCAAATGTAAGGAGTCAAAAATAATTATTTTTTATTTTACCGCAAATGTTCATATTGCCTTTATACATGTCACTGATTGATTTTATATTATACAGTTGTTTGTTTTCTTTATATTAGTGGTACCAAAAAATGGTACCAATGGCAAAAGGTATTGGAGTGAAAAAAAACTTTACACAGAAGAACCCCGGGGAGGAAATAAATTCTTTAAAGGGGTTGATGCACTATTTCCAAACACAGTTTATCTTAAAGGGCTCTGAAAAACTTGAAAAAAGCTGGAATAATTATCAAAATGCCATGAAAAATAAAGGAGATATGACCTATTGAAAATTTGCAAAGAACATAAATGGAGGCAGCCATCTTTGAACGATGTCTTCGCGCCGTTTTACCATATATGGCATATTGACAAAATGTATTTTAAAGCAAAGAAACCCACTGCAAATTGATTAAAAATAAATATAAAGATGTAAAATGTATACATTTTATCAATATGCCATATATGGTAAAACGGCGCAATGATGTCATCTGTAAAAATTAGGTCAAAGTCAGGCAAGGTGACCTAGCTTTTATCAGAATGTATAGATGCCATCAGTGTGTATGAAGTTTAAAAAGTGTAGGGCTTTCAGCGTGTTCAGTGACTTAGAAATGGAGGTAAATAAAAACTTATATGCCTCCTCCACTATCATGGTATAGTGCATAAAAAAGAACTATTGCATTAAATATATATCGAAATTTTATAAAACTTACCACAAATCTACCGTAATCTCCATCACACTTTTGTGCTGAATACCAGAAGTGGCTAGTGATGTCGCCTAGCCATGGTTTCAGTTCCTTCTTGTCTTTCTCTAAAGCAACCTGTAAGAGAAGGAATTATTACATAATCTGTAATATAAATGACCGGTCACTAGTGGAGTGTGTGTTCCAGTGGTAGAGCGCCGAACTCCAGATTGAGAGGTTGTTGGTTCGATCCTCGCCGCGGCCACGTTATTTATCCTTGAGCATGATAATTAATCCACATTGCTTAGTACTGGTTCTACCCAAAAAGCCATCGAGAGTGATTAATCTAAGTTGCAATAACTTGTTTCGAAATCGATGTAAAATAAATTTGTGTAAACTAACCTGTCACTAGTTCTGACTATATGACCTCTTGTAATGAATCATGCAATAAAGCAGTTATTTAAGGACTTCGCGGTCAATAGTAAACCTATTTGCCCTCGTTGCATGGAATAAAGCAGTTATTTAAGGACTTCGCGGTCAACAGTAAATATGTAAAAAAAAAGAAGAAAAGAATAGTTTCAAGTGGGTGGTGGTGGGGGGGGGGGGGGGGGGGGGGGGGGGGGGGGGGGGGGGGGGGGGGGGGGGGTTTGAGAGGCATAAGGAGGGGCTTGGGGTGGGGGGGGGGGGCAACATATATGTGTAAGAATTGACTAAAACAACACAGAAATATGTAAAAAAAAAAAAATAGTTTCAAGTGTTGGGGGGGGGGGGGGGGGGGGGGGGGGGGGCATGGGGTGCGGATGGGAGGGGGCAACATATATGTGTAAGAATTGACTAAAACAACACAGAAATATGTAAAAAAAAAAAAAAATTGGGGGGAGGTGGAGAGGCAGGGGTGGGGGTGGGTGGGTGATTGGGCGGTGAGGGGGGCAACATATATGTGTAAGAATCGGCGTGGAGAGAGTGGGGCTGGGGGAGGATGCCCCATGCCCCAATATGAGTGAAGTATGAATAAGATGCATAATGCTATAAGAAATCTCAAACGAAATTTATAGATATATACATGCTTACATGCAAACCCAGATCTGCCTTTATTGCACATTTTATGGGCCATCACTATTTGGGTTCCATGGGAGCCCAGAATTTGCAGAAGACAAAATTAATTACCCAACCCTTTACAACATACTATAAGGAAACCAATTCCAATATTTAGTTCAGCTAGGACAAGAAATGCAAGAGATATAACCTGTAAACACAGCTTACACGCAAAATTTGATGTGAAACAGACACATTTTAAGGGCTATCAGAATTTGGGTTCCATGGGAGCCCAGGGGTTACAGGAACCAAAATTATTTAAGCAGCCCTTAAGATAATGCTAAAAGGAAGCTAATGGCCAAATATGATTGTGCTAGGGTACGAATTGTAAGAGATATAGACTTGTAAACACAGCTTACATGCAAAATTTGTGGTGAAATGCGACACATTTTATGGGCTATCATAATTTGGGTTCCATGGGAGCCCATTGGTTACAGGAACCAAAATTGCTTATGCAGCCCTTAAGATAATGCTATAAGGAAGCCCATGGCCAAATTTGGTTGTGCTAGAATAAGAAATGTAAGAGATATAGACTTGTAAACACAGCTTACACGCAAACCTTGATGTGGGACGCCGATGCCAACGCCGACCCCGTGGTGATTACATAAGCTTTCGTATTCTTCGAATAGTCAAGCTAAAAAGTATCTATCTATATGTTGCGAATCTGAACTCTTTTACTACAATATCAACGCCTTAACTGGCCAGGAAAAACATCAACCTATTTAACAGACGCGTGTGTATTATGTAATAAACACTACATACATGTACATGGGTTAAATCAGCCATAACAACTTGATCCTGAGATTGACAAAGTTTTTAACTCAAGCGGACGTTTTGCAGCCATTTTGACAAGAGTTTCATCTTTTTTTATTATACTGCTCCCTCGATAATCCTATTGTTTACCAAATTATCTATGACTATCAAGTTCCTCTAAAAATAATTTCATAATTACTTTCCAATTTTTAATCAACACTCGCCGAAATTGTTTTCATATTGATCAATATTGGATCGAATTCGTCAATTAAAGCGCCGCTATATACCGTTTTATCAGGTCACTTTTTCAATCAATCAATTACCTAATCAGTCAGCTGTTATATAACTAATCTGCTTTTACGATCAACCAAGAGTAATTATTGCCAGTCATTCTAAAACTGTGGAATTTGACGACTGTTTATTCCAATTATGCCGTGTAGGATGCGAGTGTAATTACAATGACAGGCTGGGTATCGGTTTTGGGAATGTCTATCGGCACGACCGTCGTGCCGATTATTTTCCTTATCGGCACGACGGTCGTGCGAATAATATTCCTTATCCGCACGACCATCGTGCCGATTATTTTCTTAATCCGCACGACCGTCGTGCCTATGATTTTCCTTATCGGCACGACGGTCGTGCGAATAATATTCTTTATCCGCACGACCGTCGCGCCAGTGTATCGATATGTGTGATATTATGTTTACGTGGGATTTAAATTTGATTTGCATTTTTGTATATAAAGCACACGATTTTGAAACACTGTTCTTATCAAGTACCTCAAAATACTTTTTAATGTTTGCCCTAATTTGAAGGTTTCACGTGTGTCCCCTTCCCCCCCCCCACACACCACCACGACCGTCTTGTCAATCACCCCCCTTCCAACCCCTCCCCCTCCCCCACACACACCACCACCACCACCACCACCACCACCACGACCGTCTTGCCAATAAATAGAGGGTATTTGTTGGTTAAGAGTGAATAGAATATAGGCGAATTCATCGAGAAGTGAGCAAACGTATATAGCACGAGTCAAAACATTTGAGTTTTCCGTATCTGGTATGGTACGACGGCAGTGACCAATACTGGTATCTTAGGGTGATGCGCTTAGTCAAGCAGTTGACAATTTTGGACAGCTGAATTTAAAGCTGTATCTGCGCGGACGGCACTATCCTCCACCTGGTTCCACTCACTAACGTTTCTCACGAAGAATGAATGTGTATAAAAAATCAAGATTGCCATGTGTCCCTTTAAAATCGCTATCCCGCCAACAACAGGGAACTTTTACAAGAAATGTACTTCGTTTCTAAGCCTACTAACGATAAGGTATATGTGTAACTTACATATGTTGCGAATCTGAACTATGTAACTACATTATCAACGCTTTAACCAGACAGGCAAACCACCACCTTCCGTCGAATTAAGAGTTAGCAACTCTACATACTCAATTACAGGTATTTAAGTATCCATGAACATATTATGACATCTTCTCGAACATATGCATTATTTTATAACCTCAAGAGTTTGGAAGAACGGTAGGCGGAATAGCCAAATGTAGAATGTAAGAATTCCCATAAGAAAACATTTTCAGTGGCATGTGTTACTTACTAGTGACTTTCCTTGTATTTAATTTTGCATGATTAACAGTGCTAAGTTTCGTGTGTATGACATAATCATGCCAAACTAATAAGCATATGCACACTACCATTTTACAGCATTAACTTATCTGCAATTTGTTGTAAATTAATAAATGAATTAACAACCCCTTTCTTACAATACGAGCATACGGCTTCCCGCAAGACACTTAGTAAAGTAGCTACACCGCCAACAACGACCAAATTTTTGTAAACCTACTGACAACGAGGTCTATAATATAACACATATTTTGAGAATCCTAACTTTATAGATACAATATAAACGGCTTTAACCAGCCAGGCCAAACCGCACAATTGTCCTGAGTGTCGAATTAAGAATTATCAACGCTAAATTATCATACTTTTATCCATAGATCTACATACTCTGGATTTGAAAGGGAGGATTTCTAAGGTTTATAGTCCCACTACCATTTGAGGCCCCGGGAAGAATCTCCCGCTGACTTGGCATTATGTTTGGACTAAAAATATTTTGATTTTGAATTTTGAATTTGAATGACTCAAAGTATCTGAATTGTGTGCCAAATATATAATATAGCACTGACGGTTAATTTAACCTACTTTCGCGTGCTATGTTTGGTGGTTTTTATGCTGTTTTTTTAGCTGGGTGTATGTGTGTTTGGGTCCGCAACTGCATTACTTGTTATATAGGGTTTGGCCTAGGATGACGGGCCGTGGGGCGATGTATGATACGCGTACTGCCCTGCTTGTTGCCTGGCCTAGTACCGTATTTATATTAATATCCAGTGGTTATAGCCCTCTGGATTCGAAACATATCGTAAATCCAATTTATCCGCCGAATAATAATTTACCCATGAATACTTGCACGTACAGGTAAGGGTTTTTCGCGCAATGCTCGTTGTGCCAAGTTACGCACCGTCTTACGAATTTATAAAATCTAAGAAACCTCGTATACATATCGTTGTTAATTTATTTTTTTTGGAAAATTATTTCAGAGAGCTGGCAGTTCAAAGACAATTCTGTTTTGAACAGTTCTATACAGTGATTAGCTTTACTAAAAACGAACTAAATAACAAAAAAAATATGTTCGTTTGACCGTATATTTAACTGCGACAGTGACGCGACGACTCGGCAAAATGATTTTTTTTTTATATATATACATATCGTTGGAGATTAGTTTATTTTGGGATTTTTTTTAAGTTAGCTGGCTAAGTCAAAGGCAGTTTAGAGCTAACTCTTTCTTCTATAAAGTGATGTCTGTTTTAGCTTTACTAAAAACGAACTAAATAACAAAATATCCGTTCGTTTATCCGTAATAATTCGAAACTGCGACATTGACGTGACATTGCAAATTGTTAATATATATATATTCAGATCGTTGCTGATTTGTTTCTTTTGGGAAACGTAAATAAGCTAGCTGAGAGATTATTCTTTATTCTATAAAGTGACTTTTGTTTTAATAAATACTGATAAAGGTGATCCTTTGGGAGCAACAAACACAATTAAGAGAATAAAGCAGCAGACTCGGTTTTATTGAGTCTGTTCATGAGAAGTAATGAAAGAAGCAACACCTCTCACGCCCCCTGGCACCGGCTTAAGCGGTATTCTACTTCAAAGTCACCTATATTGGGCTCGCTGGTCCCAAAGGACCAGTAAAAATAACACTACCGATTCGTAGCACGGGGAGACTTTTTACAGCCACCACACTGCACTAAACGAACGCTAGTGTGAATGTTAATAAATACTGATAAAGGTGATCCTTTAACTTTAATAAACGAAATAAATAAGATGACCGTATGTGAAACAGTGACAATGATCATGTGACTCGGCAAATTGTACATATACATGCATATCTCTTATGGTATGTAAATAACTTATACATTATGTATAGAACATACTTGCCATTATGGGCCTACGGAATTCATATACATGTAAACATAATAAAAAGATTATAAGATCGGAAGGGTGTGCGTATGTGTGTGTGCGGGTGTGTGTGTGCGCTGATGGTACTTGCTGACATCTATATGAACTGGGACGATATAAAGACAGTCAGGTTTGCCAAATTGCCGTTCATCACCCCCAATCAATCCCCTATCATCCTACTTGATTCTGTCTTCTGTTTAAATAGTTTCATTTTACACATATATTATCGGAAAATTGGGTTTACGACCGCGAACATGGGTTTACGACCGTGAACATAGGTTCACGTTCGTGAACATAGGATAACATAGGAAAAACATAGTTTTGTTCTTCGTAAACTATGGTTCACGCTCGTAAACCCAAGTTCACGGTCTTAAACATAGGTTCACGTTCGTAAACTATGGTTCACGTCCGTAAACTATGTTCACGGTTGTAAACATAGGTTCACGTCCGTAAACTATGGTTCACGGTCGTAAACCTAGGTTCACGCTCGTAAACTATAGTTCACGTTCGTAAACTATGGTTCACGATCGTGATTGGCTATGCTCGTAAATCACAGATACCGGTTCGAAAGCATAGTTACAAGTCGATAAACCCGGTTTTACGAACATGAACCTATGTTTACGAGCGTGAACCTATGTTTACGAGCGTGAACCATAGTTTACAAGCGTAAACTATAGTTCACGGTTGTAAACATATGTTTACGTCCATAAACTATGGTTCACGCTCGTAAACATAGGTTCACGTTCGTAAACTATGGTTCATGGTCGTAAACATAGGTTCACGGTCGTAAACATGGGTTCACGACCAGGTTCACGGTCGTGAACCCATGTCCACGCCCGAAATTCATAGTTGATTTGATATCCTAGTATATCGACCGTAAACCATGGTTTACGTTCGATAAACTAGGTTTCTCGATTGAACTATGAATTTCGTTCGTTATCCTATGTTTACGAGCGTGAACCGGGGTTCACGGGCATAAACCGGGGTTCACGAGCGTGAACCATAGTTTATGAACGTGAACCTATGTTTACGACCATGAACTTGGGTTTACGAGCGTGAACCTACGTTTACGAGCGTGAACTATGGTCCTATGTTTTCGCTCGAAAGTATAGGTTAACATGCTTTACGTTCAAAAAACCTAGTTTATCGATCGTTAATCCTAGTTTTTTCGACCGTGAACCTGAACCTGGGTTCACGTAATTATTGGACAATTGGCTTGCCATATACGTGTGAACAGTAAACAAGTTTATTGACCAATCAGCATATAAATTAACTGAGATTACAATTTCAAAATACTTCTAAACTATTAGTGGGATACAAAAAAAGAGAGAAGAACATGTATAGAACATGCATAGCCCTTATACGACGACAAAGCATATAAGAACAAGAGGCCCAAGAGGGCCTGTGGACGCTCTACTGGCTAACATGGCTCTTATAATATCAATGAAGCGAGTGACTGCTATTTATGTTTTCTTAAAAGTTTTGAGCAAAAAACAGCTTTTTAACTAAATCAAAGGCCATAACTAAAGAATCTGGTAAAGTTTGGTAATGATCAGATGAAAAATGAAGGCCCTACCATATTAACGAGGCAAAATATAGTATTTTTAACTAAATCAAGAGCCATAACTCCTCTGTGACTAGTTTTCAAACTTGTCCGAGCTTTCACTGATATTAACAATCTGTGCAAGTTTGGTAAAGATCAAATAATAAATGAAGGTCCTAGAGGGTTCACAAGGCGTAATATGGCATTTTCCAGCAAAACAAGGGCCATAATTCCAATGAAATTATTTCGATCTTGCCGGTTTTTGCACTTGTTCAAGCTTTCATTAATATAAAGACACTGGCAAAGTTAAGTAAAGATTCGATTAATTCTGAAGGCCCTAGAGTGTTCACAAGGTAGGAAATAGAATTTTTCAGAAAAAGCAAGGGCCATAACTCCGGTGTTAATGATCCAATTTAGCTGGTTTTCAAACTTGTTCGAGCTTTCATTGAAATTAACAATCTGTGCAAGTTTGGTAAAGATCAAATAATAAATGAAGGTGCTAGAGTGTTCACAAGGCAGAAAATGCCATTTTTCAGAAAAAACAAGGGCCATAACTCTGGTGTTAATGACCCAATTCAGCTGATTTTCGAACTTGTTCAAGCTATAATTGGTATTAACAATCTCTGCAAGTTTGGTAACGATCAAATAATAAATGAAGGTGCTAGAGCGTTCACAAGGCAGAAAATGGAAATTTTCAGAAAAAACAAGGGCCATAACTCCGGTGAAATTATTCCGATCTGGCTGGTTTTCGAACTTGTCCGAGCTTTCATTAATATTAACAATCTGTGCAAGTTTGGTAAAGATCAAATAATAAATGATGGTGCTAGAGTGTTCACAAGGCAGAAAATGCCATTTTTCAGAAAAAACAAGGGCCATAACTCTAGTGTTACTGACCCAATTCAGCTGATTTTCGAACTTGTTCAAGCTATAATTGGTATTAACAATCTATGCAAGTTTGGTAATGATCAAATAATAAATAAAGGTGCTAGAGCGTTCACAAGGCAGAAAATAGCAATTTTCAGAAAAAACAAGGCAGAAAATGACATTTTTCAGAAAAACAAGGGCCATAACTCCGGTGTTACTGACCCAATTTCGCCGAGTTTCGAACATGTCCAAGCTATAATTGGTATTAACAATCTGTGCAAGTTTGGTAATGATCAAATAATAAATGAAGGGGCTAGAGCGTTCACAAGGCAGAAAACAGCAATTCAGAAAAATCAAGGGCCATAACTCCGATGTTACTGATCCGATTTGGCTGGTTTTCGAACTTGTTCGAGCCTTCATTGATATTAACAATGTGTGCAAGTTTGGTAAAGATCAAATAATAAATGAAGGTGCTAGAGTGTTCACAAGGCTTAATATGGCATTTTTCAGCAAAACAAGGGCCATAACTCCGGTGAAATTACTCCGATCTGGCTGGTTTTCGAACTTGTCCGAGCTTTTATTGATATTAACAACCTGTTGAAGTTTGGTAAAGATCGGATAAAAAATGAAGGCCCTATGGTGGTAACAAGACAAAGGTTAACGACGGACGGCCGGCCGGATGGCCGGACGGACGGACGGACAACTCGTCATCCCATAAGCTCTGCTGGCCTTCGGCCAGTAGAGCTAAAAATTAATAATAGCTGTCGCAACGTAATTATTTGCTATCTAGACCTTAACTCCGAAGTGACATTCTATTAAAACCGACATCCCGCCAACAACATGCAAATTTTAAAACGCAAAATCATTCTCCATGTGTTGAGGTCATAAAATAATTCATATGTACCGATTAAAAGCCTAGTTGAAATACATGTAATTAAGTATACGTGAAATGAATGTCTGTCTGTCTGTCTGTCTGCCTGCCTGCCTGCCTGTCTGTCTGTCTGCCTGCCTGTCTGTCTGTCTGTCCTGCAGCACCCACTCACGGGGATTATGTGCAGGTGCGCGTCTATCCCAGTGGAATAGCCTGTGTTTTGTCTGCTGGGCTCGAAAACACTGATTGCCCGAGTCTCTCTCAATGGGTGTTGAAAACCATGATCAAAATGTATTACCTCCACCTTTAAATTATAATAATCTATTTATGCACTTCACGACGACATGAGTGTGGGGACTGCCCTACCATTTGGCATCATGGAGATGTTTATTAAATTTGTCGACGCTACTGTGATGGTATTTGCTGGATACGATTTACCTTAGTTTTCCCCCCCATCACTCCCACTCCCATATATCTTAGTTATAATTCCTCGTAACAATATATTGTATGTCCCCACCGGCCCCGGAGTATGATTTTAATATTTGGCTGTTTTATATGAACAATTAAGTTAATAGAAATTCCTGACTGTCCTATTTAGTTTATATATGCTTATACTTTTAACACATTGGACAGCCGGGAAAATACTACTTTTAGTCTTGTCTGACGCACACATCGGGATAGGGGGAAATATTATTAACATGTAAAGCCTATATATACCTCTGCTTCATGCCCTCCCCAGTGTGGCCTCCCCGTGGCTTTGGCGGAGAGACACTCTCCATTTGACGTGTTTACTCTCATATGCGCACATTTAATTTTGCCTTGTTTTATATTAAGAGCTCTGGAGTGATGTCTTACTAACAACACATGGATATTTTATCGGATTTTAACATTATATGCTTACAATTAAAATAGTCCATTCCCTTTGGAAGGGAGCATGAAGCAGACACGACATGGATTATGTATATATGTACATATTAGGCTAAAACATTTTTAAGAAATGGTGACGCGCTTGCGTTGGAATATATTATTAATCCTCGATTTAAATTTATAAAATAGACCAACCTGGGCTTATGAGCATTTAATTTCTTATATTAACACATATTTAATCACCTTCTGAAATTCACGGCCAATTCCCATCCAACTGACACGGTTGCCTGCCTGATTCTTGCCATTATTGAAACGAATACTTCCCTTCCCCTTCCATTCACAACAATATGTTTATAATTATATAAACACCCCCACCTTAACCTCCTACTGAAAAGCTCGCCAAAAGGCCTAGTGCCATAGGGCGAGCATAAACAAAAACTATCTCTCTCTCTCGCTAACTTATGTACTTACATGTATCATTATATCCTTATACGGACCTTTCGGAACATACTGTACAGAGTTCTTCGTTTTAATTCAAAAACACAATTTACCCATAATTTTACACAATACAACTGTTCACTAAATATTATAATTGTTTTGTTTACATTACGAATTTGTAACTTGGAAACTCTCAAAACTTTACATTTCTGTTTACAGTCGTGCCGATAAAAAAAACAATACTATAGTCGTGCCGATTATTTTCTTTATTCCCACGACGGTCGTGCGGATAAAGAAACTAATCGGCACGACGGTCGTGCGGATAAGAAACTAATCGGCACGACGGTCGTGCGGATAAAGAAACTAATCGGCACGACGGTCGTGCGGATAAAGAAAATAATCGGCACGACGGTCGTGCGGATAGCCTCGTTCAATAAAGAAACCCGAGGTGATCGGTGTCTAATATTTTATCTATATTGAAGAAAAGGCAAGTAACGATACAATGATCGATACAATTTAGAAGTTATGTGAAAAAAGTAACGAGACGCCATGATTTTTAAACCATCAAGATTGCTGTGTGTCCCTTTAAGCCAGACATGAAGAAAAAAAATAGTGTTTAACCTATATACATGATATAATGAACTTATTGTGACCTTGACATTTATATTTTATCATGGCCATGTCATGCTGTCATGATAAGTATATTGTAAGGTCCTAGATACAGGCTATTACAAGTGCGGGGCATAATCAACAGAAACCAGTGGCGGATGTCCGAAAATATGGCTACTTTCACTGTGTGAATGTTTACATATGGCAGCCGAACAGAGGAAGTTTCCACAATCAAGTTTAGCGAATATTTCCACTGACAACTGTTCTTACCTGTGCGGATCAAGTAATAAGCAACCATATTTCACTAATTCATTTTGTTTCATAGCATATCCTGAGTATAAATACATAGAATATAGAATTTTCTGCGCGTCTTGGTCTTCCTGTTGAATTCTAGGGTTCAAACGGAAGTTGAGGGGAAAGGCTATTCCATTAGTTGGGATTACGGGGTAAAGATACAAAAGTATTACTTAAATGTTTTAATTTTTATTTAACAATAATACAGTCAATTTAATAATAACATAACAATGCTAAATATTTGATTTGAAATATATCGGCGTAGTCCTTTATCATTTTTAACATACTAAGCGTCATTACGCTCAGTGGGGAGTAAAATGTAACAGCTGTTTTTTACGTCATGAAATACTGCAAATTCCACTGTTCTCCGACAAATTCCGATAACGGCCATATAAAAGCGCTGGAGCGGCTATTCAAAGTCCACACAAGCTCAGTTAGATCTTCAAGAGGTCAAGGTTCAAGTTCTGAAGTTGCATCCACTGTTTACAAGTGCTTTCCAAGCGCGACGATGTCTTACTATTTTTAGACTGGTTTCATGATGTTCGAATCACACGTTTAAACAGCGGGTCCTCGTTCGTATAGGTTCAGATGTTCAGCGTCCTGAAATGATGAAAAAACATAAAGTTTAGTTATGGTTTTGTTGAGTTTATTTGTTCACTTTTCCTTGTAAAAAAAGTACCATTAAGGGAACGTGAGCTTTTGATTCTCTTTTGCAAACAGTAGACTTTCACGAAATCCAAATGTCGGCGTAAGATTTTGGTCAATTTTCGGGTCCGTCTCTAGCCTCATAAAAGGTTGCGGTAGTGCATTGATAGGGTAAAAAAGTCGGTTTTCAAATAAAAGGATTTTTTAACCATTTTGTTAATTAAACCACTCATTAGCCATTATGCGTCGAGCGAGCGATAACACATTTTATACTGAGGGCGTGCATCGAAATTGTTTGATATTTGATCTACAGTAACATGGACATACATGTATGAATAAAAAAATCCGTTTTCAAATAAAAGAATTTAACAATGCGTTAATTAAACCACTCATTAGCCATAATGCGTCGAGCGAGCGAAGCGAGCGAGACAATTTTTTATACTTAGGGCGTGCAACGAAATTGTTTGATATTTTATCTACAGTAACATGGACATACATGTATGATCCGGAATTGATTTTTTTTTGGGGGGGGGGGGGGGGGGAGGCGCGTGTTTGTTTAGGGAGGGGGTGACACGCGCCTCTCCCCCCCCCCCCCCCCCCCCCCCCACTGTACCCGCTAGTGCACACTATAGTCAGAAATGCTATTTTTTACTTTTAGTCTTGTTAATAATACCTTTTCATACAGATTAAGGAATATAGTACGTTGGACGCAGACGACACTACGTAACAATTTTAAACAAAGTATACGATAAGATGAGATGAAATATATCATTACTTAATGTCCCCATCCCGCCAACAACCGACATAGTTTACAACAAATGTACACCGTTTCTAAACCTACTGACGACGAGGTATATAACTTACATATGTTGAGAATCAAAACTCCATAGACACAGTTTAAACGGCTTTAAGCAGCCATGTCAAACCACAAAGCTGGAGCTTCTAATTCATTTTACGCAATCACGGATATTTTAAGAACCCGAGAATAAACTTTTAATCGGCACATATACATTCGTATATGACCTGAACATCTGGACAGAGTTTTGAAAAACGGTCTTGTAGTGTATTTTTTGTTATTTGGCGGGTTTGTTACTTTAAAGGGACTGGAGGCGATCTGGAAGCATTATGGTTTGTTTGTTTGTTTGTTTGTTTGTTTTGTTTGTGCGAATGGTGGTTTACGTCATTTTAGCACATGCTAGGCCACATATGGCCCTATATGTCGAGTTTCATCCCTGATATGACGGTCGAATTGTTTGTGGTCTGTCTCGGACCATCCACAATGTCCTGGGTAGAACCAGTACTGTATACCGTCATTTGAATTATATGTACAACTGTTAGCAAAATAATCATGATAATCCCCTTTTGAATAATTGTTTATGATTTAGCAACAAAACCGCAGCCAAGTCGTAAAGCGTCCAGCGCGAACCTTTTCATTAACAATAATTAACCGGACGGTAACTTACCGTCCGGTTAATTCAATACATACATGTATGCATATTTCCTATAAAACTGAACCACATTAATTTATCTGATTATGAAGGGGTTCATTTGTATTTAGATTGACACCAATAACTCTAAAAGATCGCCTGCAGTCATTTTTTTTTTGTATCCTAGTACCCTGCTGAACTAGTTTACACCCCAACTTCAAGGTGGCGATACCGTGGGAATTTTTGAACGGGTTAACAGCAAAGACACAATGGTTCATGCAAAACAGTAGTTACATTAAAGTGACACAATGCAATCCTTTTTTTTTGTTTTAACTCGCGGCGTCCCACATAACTTCCTTATTTGAAAATCATTATCAATATTGGAATAGTTAAACGAAAAATAGTTTGTAAATTGTAACAACTGTTAATTATATTGCTCCAATAATATACTTAAACCAACTGCAGACTAACGAATACAAATTAAACGCCAAATTGTATTAACTTTCATTTAATTATATACAAGCAGGTTGGTCTGTAATAAATAAGACAATGCCACACGAGTTATCTCCCTTCGCGATATATATACTGAAAGGAAAAAGAAAGCAGGATGCGTATTTCCGCTATATATTACATATATATTCCAAGGAAATCCCAAGATGTTTTGTAAAAAAAAAGTGCAGTTAGTTAGAGAAAGGACACAACTGTGATGTTGTAGACGTTTTAATCACAGTACACGATGTAACAAGAAATTCACAAATGTTGAAGTTCCTCCTTGAAAAATTGAGCCCGTTCAGTACTGTATTTAATGTTAAGTGATTCCTGTGTATTTAATTAAGATTGTCAATTACGATCCACTTTTTAAACTCAAGAACAGATAGCAAAGAAAACATTCCCAGTTAATAACTTTCTTATAATTCGCCCATTGCTATCTTATATTGTCTATAACTAAATGCTAATATATTGTAAAAGTGCATGGAGAGATAGTCCTTCCCGACCCTCATGCATCTATATTGTCTAAACTAAATGCGTAATATATTGTAAGGAATATGGAGGGGTGGTCCTCCACGACCCCCATGCACCTATGACAGGGAGAATAAACGGATCAACAAGTAGGTGAAATAAAATAAAACGAGTTTTAAAATAACCCTTGCCCTCGCTCAATAAAAGAGCATTTTACATCATATACATTAATATTTGTTTGTATGTTTTTTTACGTCATTCTGAACACATGTAAGGTTATATATGACGGTCGATTTTTTGTGACGGCGGCAGACCACCCACTTTTCCTGGGTAGAACCAGTACTAGAACCTCCCGCCATCCGTAAGAATCGAAACTTCCTCACTTAAAAGTCGAGTTCCCAGTGGGATTCGAACCCGCAGCGGTGACAGGCGAAGGTTTACAACGCAACGTCGTTAACCATTCGACCACGGAGACGCTACACATTAATATAAAAGGGATCAAAACAATCAAAGGGATGCAACAATCTTGATATGTTAAAACTCGCGGCGTCCAGTTAGTTTTATACATAACTTGCATTTGTTCAATCATTAATATTACTTATAAGAATAGCATAATGCAAACAGTTTTTACATATTACTGACAATGGATTATACTGCACCAATAATATGTGAAACTTATTAGTCCGGCCGTAATCTGGGAAATCGGCCTTGAACCTTGCAAAGTGGTCTATAGTTTTTTTCTTTGTTGAAATTAAGAGATTTGGGTATGCCATTGACGATTCCGAGTGATGCAACTTCTGCATCATTGGGCATTTAGAAATGTTCAAGATGGCGTCCAAGATGGCCGCCAAACATATAAAGGAACATCTAGAAAGAGTTATAACGAAAATCATTCACAATCAGCTCATTTATTTGTATCAAATAAACGTAAAGTTATTTTTTCTCACTCCAAAACATACAGTATAACAAAATGGAAAGATATATTAATGTAACGTACGTGACTATGACATATATGCGTTAGAAAATGAAACAACTGTTTAATTAAACATGAATGACTAGAATAATTATTGCCAGCAAAGCAATCATGTAGTAAGAATGATTCTAAGCAAGGAATATATAACGAAATGACTCATGAACTAATATGACATCATAACAGCTCCAATATAAAACGTTATGTACTATTCTTTAAATACGTTACCTACGTTACCAAATATTAACCTATATAAAGCGACCAGCGTGAGAAAAAACATGGAATGATATGATGCATACAACGTTGCACTATAGTAGATTAGTTGAGATTCCAAACGGAATATTAATGTTTATAACTATTATATGATTGTGTCTTTCACATGTAATTAACCTAACATGGTAACGTAGAGAAATATATATATTCATATATACACTAACAGTTTGTATATTGTAGAAAAAGAAACAAAGAACATCGAAACTATTATACAATTATATACAAGCAGGTATAAAGTGAAAATGATACTGGAATAATAAATCGAGACGATAAAATCTTCAATATTGCCATGTGTCACTTTAATGATTGATTCAGCCCAGTCGTTTAGTTTTCAAGACCAAACTGGTTCCTTAACAATACTTAAATCGTATGGATCATGGGTGCAAACTAACTCATTATGCTCGTTGCAGGATAACAGCAAATTGAATTTGCTGATAACAGTTAAAGTCACTCACCCGCAAACAGCACGCTAATTTTACAACATATGCACACCACTTCAAATTCGACGAACGATAAGGTATATATAAAACTAACATATACTGAAAGGAAAAAGAAACGCAGGGTGCGGATTTCCGCTATATATTGCATATACTGCACACTAAATTCCATATATATTCCAAGGAAATCCCAAGATGTTTTGTAAAAAAAAAAAGTGCAGTTAGTCAGAGAAAGGATACAACTGTGATGTTGTAGACGTTTTAATCACAATACACGTTGTAACAAGAAATTCATAAATGCTGAAGTTCCTCTTTGAAAAATTGAGCCAGTTCAGTACTGTATTTAATGTTAAGTGATTGCAACATTTAAAGCCTAAGTTTGCTCACCTGCTTGAGCCAAATGCGCATTCTGACGATAATGAAACTTTAAAGGGGTAACCATTGGTGTGTTCAGTGCTGTTTAAACCTTCTTTCTAAAAGGACAGGCCTAATGTCGCCCTGTACCATTCGATTAGCAGTAGCATATTAAACATACAATATAAAGCGGAAATACGCACCCTGCGTTTCTTTTTCCTTTCAGTATATAATTGCAAATCCTTACTCTAGAAATACAATATAAACATGAAAACCGGCCAGCCAAAAACATTGCCTTTTTGTTATTGCTTGAAGCTTCGAATAAAAAGTTACCAACTCTAAATTCATTTCACACATATTCATGTGCGGCTATTTTATGAAACCGTGGATACATATACAGTTTTAATTAGCATATATGCATCATTTTGTGACCTCAACACATAGAGTTTGGAAGAACGGTTTTATAGCGAAATTTGGCGCTTGTGTTACTTTAACAGTAAATTAAAAAACACTGAAAACAGTTAACAGTACATCTAATAACAGATAACAGTTAATATTTGTTCACAAAAACAGATAACAATTTATTTTTTTCCGCCAAAAACAGGATAAAATAAATAACCCTTGCCCCCACTCAATAAAGTGTGCACGTTAAAAGAGCATAAACACATCATATACCTTAATTTTGTATGGTTTTACGTCATTTTCAACACATGTAAGATTATATATGACGGTCGATTTTTTTGTGACGGCGGCAGACCACCCACTTTTTTTGGGTAGAACCAGTACTGTATACCTCCCGCCATCCGTAAGAATCGAAACTTCCTCACTTACAAGTCGAACTCCCAGTGGGATTCGAACCCGCAGCGGTGACAGGCGAAGGTTTACAACGCAACGTCGTTAACCATTCGACCACGGAGACGCTACACATTAATATAAAAGGGATCAAAACAATCAAAGGGACACAACAATCTTGATATGTTAAAACTCGCGACGTCCAGTTAGTTTTATACATAACTTGCATTTTTCAATCGTTAATATTACTCATAAGAATAGCATAATGGAAACAGTTTTTACATATTACTGACAATGTACTGCACCAATAATAAATGAAACTTATTGTAGAAAAAGAAAAAACGAACACCGAAAAATGATATACAAGCAGGTATAAAGTGAAAATGATACTGGAATAATAAATCGAGACGATAAAATCTTCAAGATTGCCGTGTGTCACTTTAATGATTGATACAGCCCAGTCGTTTAGTTTTCAAGACCAAACTGGTTCATTAACAATACTTACATCGTATGGATCATGGGTGCACACTAACCCATTATTCTCGTTGTATTCGAATTTGGATTGACAATCATAATGCTTCCAGATTATCTCTCTCCATTGTTATCAATTTTGGAGTGGAAATGTGTATCAAATGGAGTGGACTACTACTACTACTACTACTACTACTACTGCTCTACTACTACTACTACTACTACAACTACTGCTGCTGCTGCTGCTGCTGCTGCTGCTGCTGTTGCTACTACTAGTACTTCTTCTCCTACCATTACTACTACTACTACTACTACTACTACTACTACTACTACTACTACTACTGATACTGTTGCTGCTACTAATACTGCTGCTGCTACTACTAGTACTCCTCCTCCTACCACTACTACTACTACTACTGCTGCTGCTACTACTAGTACTCCTCCTCCTACCACTACTACTACTAATACTGCTGCTGCTACTACTAGTACTCCTCCTCCTACCACTACTACTACTACTACTGCTGCTGCTACTACTACTAGTACTCCTCCTCCTACCATCACTACTACTACTACTACTACTACTGCTGCTACTACTAGTACTCCTCCTCCTACCACAACTACTACTGCTATTGCTACTGCTACTATTGCTGCTACTAATACTGCTGCTGCTGCTGCAACTTTGTATACTACAATCAATTCTACTACTGCTGCTGCTGTTGCTTCTCTCCCTCCTCCTGCTGATACTGTTGTTGCTGCTGCTACTTACTATACTACTACCACTACAACTACTTCTAATGCTTCTACTGCTGCTGCTGTCGCTGCTACCGATACGTGGTGGTGGTGGTGGTGGTGGTAGCACTAGCAGTTTTAGATATGAATTCAAACAAGTCAATTCCATCTATTTAATATCACTCAAAATTATTATAAAAAGTTCCAAAACTCCACTCCGGTTCACTCATTTTGGTGTCTATAGCTAGATGTTTTGGGTCAAGGAATCCATTTCTGAATCCATCTTACTTTATAAGTTAAAAAAGAATATGCAACATGACTGCCGTGACATTAAAATGATAATATTTTGGCTTCTGCCGTGACATTAAAATGATAATATTTTGGCTTCTGCGTTAGCTAGGACAATTATTTTGGTGTATATCGCTAGTGTTTTTGGGTCAAGGAATCCATTTCTGACTTCAGCTTACTTATAAGTTAAATACAAATTTCCAAGATGCTAAGATGGTTGCCGTGACTTTAAAAGACAATATCTTGACTTCTTCATAAGCTAGGACAATAAGTTTTGTGTCCACTAGGTTTATTTCCTAGCTTCACTTGACTCCTACATTGATGTGTGTGAAGTTGGCTCTGCGTTCTACGTTCTCCGTTATACATTCAAACTTAGTTCTCCGTTCGACATCCAACTCCAGTTCTCCGTTCTACATTCAACTTGAGTTCTCCGTTCTACATTCGACTCCAGTTCTCCGTTCTACATTCGACTCCAGTTCTCCGTTCTACATTCGAACCGTGTTCTCCGTTCTACATTCGACTCCAGTTCTACGTTCTACATTCATCTGAAGTTCTCCGTTCTACATTCGAACCTAGTTCTCCGTTCTACACTCGAACCTAGTTCTCCGTTCTACATTCCACTGCAGTTCTCCGTTCTAAATTCGACTCCAGTTCTCCGTTCGACATTCAACTTCAGTTCTCCGTTCTACATTCGACTTGAGTTCTCCATTCTACATTCAACTTGAGTTCTCCGTTTTACATTCGACTCCAGTTCTCCTTTCGACATTCGACTCCAGTTCTCCGTTCTACATTCGACAAAAGTTCTCCGTTCTACATTCGATTCCAGTTCTCCGTTTTACATTCGACTTGAGTTCTCCGTTCTACATTCAACTGCAGTTTTTCGTTATACATTCGAACCGAGTTCTCCGTTCTACATTCGACTCCAGTTCATATTGAGTTCTCCGTTTTACATTCGAACCTAGTTCTCCGTTCTACATTCGAACTTAGTTCTCCGTTCTAAATTCAACTTCAGTTCTCCGTTCTACATTCGACTTGAGTTCTCCGTTCTACATTCGACTCCAGTTCTCCGTTTTATATTCGACAACAGTTCTCCGTTTTACATTCGACTCCAGTTCTCCGTTCTACATTCGACTTGAGTTCTCCGTTCTACATTCAACTGCAGTTCTCCGTTCTACATTCGAACCGAGTTCTCCTTTCTACATTCGACTCCAGTTCTACGTTCTACATTCATCTTAAGTTCTCCGTTCTACATTCGAACCTAGTTCTCCGTTCTACATTCGACTGCAGTTGTCCGTTCTACATTCGACTCCAGTTCTCCGTTTAACATTCAACTTGAGTTCTCCGTTCTACATTCGACTTGAGTTCTCCGTTCTACATTCAAACTTAGTTCTCCGTTCGACATTCGACTCCAGTTGTCCGTTCTACATTCGACTCCAGTTCTCCGTTCTACATTCAACTTGAGTTCTCCGTTCTAAATTCGACTTGAGTTTTCCGTTCTACATTTGAATTGAGTTCTCCGTTCTACATTCGAACCTGTTATATTTTGATGAATCGCAATACTCTTAAATAATGTAATAACTAAGAAAAACAGATTTTTTAGCTCTACTGGCCAAGGGCCAGCAGAGCTTATGGGATGGCGAGTTGTCCGTCGTCCGTCCTTCCGTCGTCCGTCGTCCGTCCGTCGTTAACTTTTGTCTTGTTACTACGATAGGGCCTTCATTTTTCATCCGATCTTTACCAAACTTTAACAGGTTGTTAATAGTAATGAAAGCTCGGACAATTTCGAAAACCAGCCGGATCGGATAAATTTCACCGGATTTATGGCCCTTGTTTTGCTGGAAAATGCATATTAAGCCTAGTGAACACTCTAGCACCTTCATTAATTATTTGATCTTTACCAAACTTGCACAAATTGTTAATAACAATGACAACTCGGACAAGTTTGAAAATCAACTCAATTGGGTAAGTAACACCAGAGTTATGGCCCTTGTTTTTTCTGAAAAATGCCATTTTCTGCCTTGTGAACACTCTAGCACTTTCATTTATTATTTGATCTTTACCAAACTTGCATAGATTGTTAATATCAATAAAAGCTCAAACAAGTTCGAAAACCAGCTAAATCGTATCAGTAACACCGGAGTTATGGCCCTTGTTTTTCCTGAAAAATGCTATTTTCTGCCTTGTGAACACTCTAGGGCCTTCAATATTAATCGGACCTTTACTAAACTTTGCCAGTGTCTTTATATCAATGAAAGCTCGGACAAGTTCGAACACCGGCAAGATCGAAATAATTTCAACGGAGTTATGGCCCTTGTTTTGCTGAAAAATGCCATATTAAGCCTTGTGAACACTCTAGCACCTTCATTTATTATTTGATCTTTACCAAACTTGCACAGACTTTTAATATCAATAAAAGCTCGGACAAGTTCGAAAACCAGCTAGATCAAACCATTAACAGCGGAGTTATTGCCCTTGATTTAGTTAAAAATGCTATATTTTGCCCCATTAAGACGATAGGGCCTTTATCTTTCATCCAATCTTTACCAAACTTTACCAGATTGTTTATATAAATAAAAGCTCGGGCAAGTTCAAAACCCAGCTAGATCGGACCATTAACAACGGAGTTATGGCCCTTGATTTAGTTAAAAATGCTATATTTTGACTCGTTAAGACGATTGGGCCTTTATCTTTCATTCGATCTTTACCAAACTTTACCAGATTGTTTATATAAATTAAAGCTCGAATAGTTTCGAAGACCAGCCAGATCGGACCAGTAACAGCGGAGTTATGGTCATTGATTTAGTTAAAAATCCTATATTTAGCCTCGTTAAGTTGATAGGGCCTTCATTTTTCATGCGATCTTTATGAAACTTTACTAGATTGTTAATATCAATGAAAGCTCGGTCAAGTTCGAAAACCAGCCATATCGAACTAGTAACAGTGGAGTTATGGCCCTTGATTTAGTTAAAAATCCTATATTTTGCGTCGTTAAGACGATAGGGCCTTCATCCTTCATCCGATCTTTAAGAAACTTTACCAGATTGTTAATATCAATGAAAGCTTGGACAAGTTCGAAAACCATCCAGATTGGACCATTTACATCGGAGTCATGGCCCTTGATTTTCTGAAATATGCTATACCTTTGCCTCATTAAGACGAAAGGGCTTTCATTTGGCCGGATTTCATTGAAATTTTGCAAGGATGATCAGTACCAAGCCTAGTTGTACATAGTCACCATGTTCCAGTTGAATGATTTTGGCGGAGTTATAGCCCTTTAAAGGTTTTAATACACAAACTTTGTTCTGACTAGTTCTCCTGAACCCTGGCCGGATTTAAACGAAGCTTTTTAGGGATGATCAATTCCATGTCTAGTTGTGCAAAGCATTGCCGTATTCCGGTTGAATGATTTTTTTGGCAGAATTATGGCCCTTTAAAGGTTTTAATACACAAACTTTGTCTGATCTACTTCTCTTGAATCCCTCGTCAGACTTCAATGAAACTTTGCAGGGATGATCAGCACCAAGCCTAGTTGTGCATGTCATCGCCACGTTCCGGTTTACAGATATTTGGCAGAGTTATGGCCCTTTAAAGAATTTTGATACCACAAATTTTTCCGGGCTTGTTCTCCTGGCTGGATATAGAAGAAACTTGACAAGGATGATCAGTATCAAGCCTAGTTTTTGCATATCATCGCCATCATCATCACAGCTCCAATATAAAACGTTATGTACTATTCTTTAAATACGTTACCTACGTTACCATATATTAACCTATATAAAGCGACCAGCGTGAGAAAAAAAATGGAATGATATGATGCATACAACGTTGCACTATAGTAGATTAGTTGAGATTCCAAACGGAATATTAATGTTTATAACTATTATATGATTGTGTCTTTCACATGTAATTAACCTAACATGGTAACGTAGAGAAATATATATATTCATATATACACTAACAGTTTGTAACAGCCATTAAACCTATTTCTGGATTCTAATCCACATGGACATTCAAATGTATTCAGTTCACTTATTGTGTCTGTTCATTCTAGTTTTGCATATCATCGCCATATTTCGGTTGAATGATATTTGGCAGAGTTGTGACCCTTTTAATGTTTTAATACACAAACTTTGTCCAGATTAGTCTCTTCTGAACTCTTTGCCAGATTTCAGCGATTCTTGGCGAGAATGATCAGTACTAAGCCTAGTTGCACCTATCATTGCCATGTTCTGGTTGAATGATTTTTAAAAGACTTATGGCCCCTAATACATAAACTTTATCTTGAGCCATTAGAGCGTGCACAGGCCCTCTTGGGCCTCTTGTTTATATGTTGCTCGAGTGTTTATTGATGCATATGCATGTTCTTGTCTCGACTTTTATCAAGATAGTCTTTTTAATGTAACATTTCGAAGCATACGTGTTTTTTTGACGTTTTGACATATGTTTTACTTTTGACGACGAATGTTTTCACTTTTATATAACTGACGTTTTTTAATTTGGCGATGCATTGCTACAACTCTGCATCCACCTCGGCGATCTTTGGGGAATACCCGCCCGAAAAGTGAAAATGCTTTAGCCATTATAAGGGTCATTTTCAGAAAAAAGAGGGGTCAGATATGGTACAAAATTGCAAAACGAATATGCGTCAAACTGAATTTTATTATAATAAAAGCATAAATGAGTATGTGAACAGTCACAATTTAAAAGATGCAAACACAGCACAACCCTTGCCATGTGCCTGTAACACCACAACAAACCGGTGAAGCCTTTGCGGGTAACTGATGTTATTGAACTTGTTTGATTAGTTCATAAACGGTGAAACCCAATAATGTATAAAGTAAAATAACATACTAATGTGACTCATAAATTACTGTTGTTTTTTTCATCAAAACTAAATATTGGGATAATTGGCTCTTTATCATTGTTAAAATCGACTTAAACAAAAAAAAAATAGATTTAGTATTATCTTGTCCTAAACACCGTTTGAATTATCTCAAACAATAACATTTTAAATAGAAATGGCAAACATATGACAATATCAATGGTACCACTGTATCACAAATACTTAGAGGTAAGAGCACATACATTGCGGTAACATCAAGGACATACTTTGAAATACCAATGACCACTCCATATTAGTTTTGCGTCATAGTTATCACGGTAAACGTGTAGTGGCGTCATTTTGGAATAACTACCATTTGGCACATTTTCAAATCGTTAAACTCGTGTTGCTGTGAAAACTGGTAACATCAACGACATATTTTCTAAAACCAAAGACAACTCCAGACATATTATTAGTTTTGCACACACAATTATGACTATACGATTAATGGAAACAATTTGTAATGCATGATACGTGTGCACATCTGCTTTAATACAAAAGAAAAACACTTATTATTTTCATATGGATCACTTGTGTTATTGTAAAATTGAGTAACATCAATGCCGCTGTTACACCTAAAACGACTCCAAAGGTTTGATCAGTTTTGCATCAGTCATTACTGTAGTTGTTTTGTGGTGCTATTCTGGGAAGCTTATTACACGTTCACATTTTTAAAAAAAAAAAAGAACACAATATTTAACACGAAAACGAGTGATTCGTGCTATAATAAAATTGCCTTTAGTGTTGCCGTATGTGTATATGATGTAACCTTAATCATACTTTGCGAATTTGACTATTACGGCATTACACACGGTTATGTCTATTAGCGATAGAGCACGACACATTTGATACATTTCGACGACATGTTGCACCTTACAAATCATTACTTAAACATGATTAAATATTCATATGTTCAAACAAGTGTCACTAATATTACAAACTGATTGTCATTAATGTTACCTCATGTGTATGTACTGTAACGTTTTGCTATAATCCAATATGAACTATATTTGTACGAATTCTAACTCTGTGTAGCACCGCTAAATGTTAAAACTTCCTCTAAATGTTAAAAAGTATTAAACGTTTAATGTTATTAAATTTAACATATAGCGTTTCGTGGAATCCGTTAAACGTAGAACGGAGAACTAGGTTAGAATGTAGGACGGAAAACTGGAGTCGAATGTGTCTACAACATTTTCTTTGCTTAATCTAATGAAATATACTGAAGGGAAAAAGAAACGCGACACTAGAATTTTCGCTATATTGTACACTGCTGCACACTTAATTCCACATAGAAATCCCAAGATGTTTTGTAAGAAAAAACTTGCAGTTAGTTAGAGAAAGGACACAACTGTGATGTTATAGACGTTTTAATCACAGTACACTTTTTCTTAAACAAGAAATTCATAAATGTTGAAACTCCTCTTTGAAAGATTATGCCATTTCAGTACTGTATTTAACGTAACGAGTTTTAATACCGAAGCATAATGGTGTAGTGTAGCATTGTGGTGCCTTGCATTCGGGAGGTCGTGGGTTCGAGTCCCCTGACCGCGTCATATCAAAGACTTTAAAAATGGAGTAGTCACTTGTAACCCTTGCCTGACGAGCAAATAATGGGTAGTGCTACGACTGATTGACCAGTGTCAGAATAATGTGACTGGGTGGGTGGGGGTATCATGTCTACTACGGCGTGGTATTCCAGTGTGGCAGCTCTATAAAGAAACCATTGAGTTCGCTGCTTCAAGTAGACATATCATCACATCACACAACAACACACAGATAAAAGTCCAGACATTGTGCCTATAATCGTCGGGTAGGATGCCTGTCGTAGGTGGAGGGACTATAATCCTTAGAAATAGACACACACACACACAGGTAACGAGTTTGCAAAATGTTGCATCCTAAGTTTGCTCATATGCTTGAGCCAAACGCGTACTCTATCAATATTGAAACGTTGAATGAATACTATATTTGCTGTGTTATGTGTTGTTTTAGTCTTAAAGGTCTTACGCAGCCATTAACAGCAGCATATTCTACATAAACAATATATGGCGAAAATTCCCGTGTCGCGTTTCTTTTTCCCTTCAGTATAGTTTATCATATTGCGGGAAAACGTTCTGGTTACGGCATTGTTTAATTTTACTTCAGATAAAACGTGAAAACTATATGAGCATTGCTTTATTATATATAATAGTATATAACAACAACTATTTCGAAAGGCTTTTAGTGAGTCACACTGTCAGTGAATTATTATTAATGATAAGATGAAATAAAGAAACATGTTTATTTTGACACCACTGGATTGTTATTCTGTTTTGAATATAGTATATATTGGCACCTTGTTCCTAGACATATTTTAAAATCGGATTTGATCAAAACTTTCATAGACACAGGTAACTATATCGGTGTTAGTAACTAATAAAAAATAAATAAAAATAATACATTAATAAATTAATTGAAAGTGTTTTCTTTTGGGTTATTTGTTGAATTGAATTGAATGTTGTTTAACGGCCCATCAACACAGTGTAGGTTATTTAGAGCCGCCCCAGAGAGAGAGGAAGGATACATAGGAATCCTGGAACCTGTCCTACTCTTATTATCGAATAGATTCCTATGGTTCTTTAACGTGCTCGGAGGATAGACCGATACACGGGACCGCCAGATTTACGTCCCCATCCGACGGACGAGGCTAAGGGAAAGTGTCTTGCCCAAGAACACACTGACGGAACTCAGTGGCATCACGGAAAATTGAACCCGGGGCCTCTGTTATTTGTTGAAAACAAACATATTTTAAGACTAACTACATTACTCTGGGACAGTATTCCCTAACTACATTACTCTGGGACATTTTTCCAAGAAAACTTAAGATATGTTTGTTTTCAACAAAACAACACGAAAAAAAAGATTTTCTTTTTAAGATTTTCTTTTTTTTCTTGTTAAAATTGATTTTCAGTAGCACGAAGAAATAGAGTCGAATGTAGAAGGGAGAACTTTGTTCGAATGTAAAACGGAGAAATGAAGTTGAATGTAAAACGGAGAACTGGAGTCGAATGTTGAACGGAGAACTCAAGTCAAATGTAGAACGAAGAACTCAAGTTGAATGTAGAACGGAGAACTGGAGTCGAATGTAGAACGGAGAACTGTAGTCTAATGTCGAACGGAGAACTGGAGTCTAATGTAGAACGGAAAACTCAAGTCAAATGTAGAACGGAGAACTGGAGCCGAATGTAGAACGGAGAACTGGAGTCGAATGTAGAACGGAGAACTGGAGTCGAATGTCGAACAGAGAACTGGAGTCGAATGTAGAACGGAGAACTGGAGTCGAATGTCGAACGGAGAACTGGAGTCGAATGTCGAACGGAGAACTCAAGTTGAATGTAGAACGGAGAACTGAAGTCGAATGTTGAACGGAGAACTCAAGTTGAATGTAGAACGGAGAACTGAAATTGAATGTCGAACGGAGAACTGGAGTCGAATGTAGAACGGAGAACTCAAGTTGAATGTAGAACGGAGAACTGGAGTCGAATGTAGAACGGAGAACTCAAGTTGAATGTAGAACGGAGAACTCAAGTCGAATGTAGCTGAAGTTGAATGTCGAACTGAGAACTGGAGTGGAATGTTGAACGGAAAACTAAGTTTGAATGTCGAACGGAGAACTGGAGTCGAATGTTGAACGAAGAACTAAGTTTGAATGTAGAACGGAGAACGTAGAACGCAGAGCCAACTTCACACACATCCTACATTGGCCATATTTTAAAATATTGATGTAAGGCTGCCGAGAATGCTAACACCAATGCAAAATGGCCATACAACACAAAACCACGAGTGAGCTTGAACTCAACTTATAAATATGCTGGGTCTAGTTGAGGAGGATCTTGGTCTGATGCAGCATACCCAGTACAGGTCTGGAGATGTACCCGCTTGACTTGGTCTGATGCAGCATACCAAATACAGGTCTGGAGATGTACCCGCTTGACTTGGTCTGATGCAGCATGCCCAATACAGGTATGGAGATGTACCCGCTTGACTTGGTCTGATGCAGCATACCCAGTACAGGTCTGGATATTCATCCGCTTGACTTGGTCTGATGCAGCATACCCAATATAGGTCTGGAGATGTACCCGCTTGACTTGGTCTGATGCAGCATACCAAATACAGGTCTGGAGATGTACCCGCTTGTCTTGGTCTGATGCAGCATACCAAATACAGGTCTGGAGATGTACCCGGTTGTCTTGGTATGATGCAGCATACCAAATACAGGTCTGGAGATGTACCCGCTTGTCTTGGTCTGATGCAGCATACCAAATACAGGTTTGGAGATGTACCCGCTTGACATGTTCCACAAATGACTCAGAGGTTGGTGGAAAAGATCTCAATTCCGGCGTTTTATTGAATTGTTTGTTGAGATATTGTCTAGCCATATTCATACTGAACAGCAGACATATTCCTATTTACTGTTACTTCCGTAACATGCAGAAACAACTGCATTTGCTTCAGCTATGATTTCGTTCATATCTGCACCTGGGATTCCAAGTTTGCTCAATGTGTGGCCCTTTAGAACAGTGTTGATGACTGTTGCTTCCCAACACCCCACCCCATGCTACGGTGTAACATTCAGAGAAAGCATGGGCAGGCAAAGGTTTCGGTACAATAGCTAAACGTGAGTGCTCAATCAGAAGCTTATTTTTCAGTGTGTATTTAGTTTTGTTATTCCCATATCACCACTGTCTTCAAACACTGATGTGGGTATAGGCGCCAGTTTATGCTTGAACACATTCTGCAGATCTATGTCACGCGAGACCATTAAGCCCATGACTCTAGAATATATTAATGCTATTTATGTGCATGAATAATCAATTGAATTCAACTGAACTGGGTTTTACGGCGCACCAACACATGAAAGGTTATCTGGCGCGTAACAGGAATGAACATGCCAGACTCATCCTCCATTTACATCAAGATAAAATATGGAGAATGGGCCTAGAACATTCTAGCCTACAGAAATGCATAGTTGCTGCAAATTCTATAGTAGGCACGCCATTTACATGGAGCCACGTTTCCACGTTTGCATACGCGGTGTCATAATGGAAACATTGAATGAGCATGATAAAAAATGACAAAATCAAAATCTGACCAAGGACATTCGTTTCATGAAACAAACAAAGAACTGCCTCTAAATCAGACATCGACACCTGTAAACAAAAGACTTTGTGATGGAAATTTGACACGAAATGGCATAACATATGAACAAGGGTTACAGAATCAAGTGCTGTTGAAGGAAATAAAAAGTCAAATTGATGTGTTGCAGCAACTGAGTTTAAACCTACAGGGTCAAGTGGAACAATGCAACTTGAAAATAGACTCTTTGATCGAGAAATCTGCTACTATGCGTCAAATTGGATGTGCTCACAATATATCGGATACGACAGAAGGTGAAAACTCCGAACTTGGAAAAACAACTTATAGTCAGATTTTGACTAAGAATGAAACCAGCTTGCATAATAACGAACAGCAAAACAAAAATCAGCGAAAGAATAATGGAAGAAAAGCTGATAAATTGACACGGAAAAAACAAACGGCGGAAAAAACATCTTTGAAAATAGCGACTAATCACAATCAGGCACGCAAAATTGAAGTGGTGATTACCCAGCTCCGACCCTGGAACATGTAACTATGACCTGCCGCCTGTGTGTGATGAAACCGACACGACCAAGACAGAAATCCTACACGAGACCACTCTCAATCACCGAAGAAAAAGATTCTTTTAATGGGTGATTCAATATTTAACAGAATAAATATGAAAGGTTTAAATTCCTACGTACACAAACATTCTGTTTCAGGAGCCACTGTGCAAACCTTACTTAGAGATATTGAATTATTCGATATTATGAACTTTGAATCCATTCTCATTTACATCGGAGGAAACGATCTTTCTGGAAATGCGGATCACGATCTTCTAGAAGAACAGTATGATCAACTGATAGCCATGATTACATCTCGAAATCCAAATATCAAAGTTATTCTTTCAAAGTTGGCACCGCGAGGGGATGTTGACGTTACAGTTGTCAACGTAATCATCGAACGGTTAGCATTACATCATGGAACCGAATATGTGGATAATTTTAGGTCGTTTTACGATAGAAACGGACAACTCATTATGCGGTTTTTTAATTTCACTGACCATATTGATCCGTCAAATTCGGGGATCAAACGGATTTTGGGAACAATCAGTGAAGTCATTCACATAGTTTATGACTTAACTAAATGTGTATATCCACCACGTGCGGCAAATAACTACCGTGGTAATCGAAATGTTAGGCGAACTGGCAGTACAAGAATGTACGATGATCGATGTTTAAATTGTTTTAAAAGCAACCATCAGGCTCACGAATGTATACACAGGAATTCGGCAAAGAAGCCGTTTCCTGTGGCATAGAAAGTGTAAATTATTTCGCAGCTCTGCAAAACATTTGTGAAACTGGCAATGGAACTAACTGTAACTGTGACCTTTTTTCCCAGAGTAAAAGCTGTTTAAATGATAATAGGAATACATGTATTTATAATATAAACGATGACAATGACGTTCAAGAAAACATTATCAGTTCTACTGTAATGAACTTAGGACTACCTAAAAAAGGCTTAAATATTGGTCATCTTAATATTCAAGGACTTACTTCAAAAATTGACCAAATAAAACTGTTATTAATATCCGATATGAATAATGTACATATTCTTGCATTGAGTGAGACCAAATTTACAAACGAGCATAAAACGGAAGCTTTTCATATCAGTGGATATCAACTACCTTTTCGTAAGGATCGATTATATAATGGTGGTGGTGGTTTGATGGTATATGTAAAAAATGAGATAAATTGCATGAGGAGAGTAGACTTAGAAGACAATAAAATTGAATGCATTTGGCTTGAAATCAAACCTAAGCAAGGTAAACCTTTTCTTATTGGGTCTATCTACAGGCACCCTGATTCAAAAGTTATCTGGAAAGAATTGTTTGAAGAGCATTTAGAAAAAATACAATCAGAAGAAAAAGAAATCATATTATTCGGAGACATAAATAGAGATTTATTGAACATGCAAATAAAAGATGATTGGTCTAGTTATATCTTATCGTTAGGATAAGTCCAGTTAATTAATGAACCCACACGAATATCGTCTTCTTCAAGCACACTTATAGATCACATTTACACAAATTCGGAAGAAAATATTTCACATATTAAGATTCCAAAAATTGGTTTAAGTGACCACTATCCTATTTTCTGCACACGAAAAATTCATTGCTACGCCAAGATAAACGATCACCAGACAATTGAGTACCGATCTTTTAAAACATTTAATGAAATCAATTTTCTGCATGATCTAAATTTAGTTGATTGGGAAACTGGATCAATCTCGGAGGCAAATATAATTCTTGAAAACTGGGTTAATACATTTTCAGGTATAGTAGATAAACATTTGCCAATTAAAAAGCATCGAGTAAAACATATACACCAACCTGAATGGCTTACGCCTAATATTTTAGACGTTATTAAAGAAAGAGATCAATATAAAAGGCAAAATGATATGAACAATTATAAAATATCTAGAAATAAAGTGATTCAGCTAATAAAGGAATCTAAAAAAATGTCATACGAAAGAAAAAAAGAGGACGGAAAATCCGACCCAAAATCTATATGGAAAATCTTTAAGGAGTTTGGAGCCTCTTCCAAATCTTCGGGCAAATCCAACACAATTAATCAATTAACTATTAATGGGACAGACATTACCGATTCATCTTTAATGGCTGATGAGTTTAATAATTTTTTCATAAACATAGCAGCAAATTTGAAACAACCAATTCCGAACTCAGATTTCAATTTGATAAAGGGTTTTGTAAACAAAAAGGTCCCTGAGCAGATGTTTTTCAATATCCCATTAATAACCGAAGATCAGGTGCGAAATATGTTGGTAAACTTAGATTCTTCAAAAGCAACTGGGCTTGACCAAATTGGCCCAAAACTTCTCAAACTATCAGCTACTTGCATATCAAACAGTATTGCAAATTTAATTAATATTAGTATTAAACAAGGTGTATTCCCAAACACCTGGAAACATGCTAAAGTGTTTCCGCTATTTAAAGCCGGACCGTCTGACGATGTAAACAATTATAGGCCTATTTCTGTATTACCTACAATATCAAAATTAATTGAAAGACATGTGCACGATTCATTCATGAGTTTTCTACAATTCTATCAGCTTTTATGTAAGTCACAAAGTGGTTTCAGGAAACAACATAGCTGTGAAACAGCTTTGGTTTATATGATAGATAAATGGCTAAAGGCATTAAATGAAGGAAAATTTGCAGGTGCTATAATGGTGGATTTCCGGAAGGCATTCGATCTGGAGGATCACAACATTTTGCTTCAAAAATTAAAGTTATATAAATGTGGCGAGCTTACACTGCAATGGTTCAAATCTTATCTGTCAGATAGGAAACAAGTCGTATCTTTGAAAGGTGCTCTTTCTAAGGAACAAACAATAACGTGTGGGGTACCTCAAGGGTCCATACTAGGACCTTTAATGTTTTTGGTGTTCATCAATGACCTTCCCCTTGAACTGAATGGCATTGTTCTAATACAGATATGTATGCAGACGATACTACCATATACGAAATAAACGAATCCAAAGATATAATAGAAATAAATCTACAGAAAGCTCTTGATATTTTGAAAGTCTGGTGCTTGCATAACGGTATAGTATTAAATGCGTCAACAACGAAAGTCCTTTTTGTAACCACACCACATCGACGTGCCAGATTAGAAAATAAATCACTTTCTTTGCGCTATAATGACATAGATTTACAGATTTCTACCGGTGATAAAATTTTAGGAGTAAATATAAATGAAAATTTAAAATGGGATGACCACATATTGTTTATTAAGAAAAAAATAGCAAGAAATGTATGGTTACTGTCAAGAATAAAATATTTTATTCCTTTGAATTATCGAAGTATTTTCTATAAAGCTTACATACAGCCACATCTAGACTTTTGTAATGTAATCTGGGGTAACACAAGTCGAAAACATATCAACAGCCTTTTAATAATGCAAAAAAGGGCATGTCACGTTATTTTAGGTGAACAGTATATTACTTTTCAAGCCGCTATGGAACAACTAAATTGCCTCACAATTGATCAGCGAATTATACTTCAAAAGGCCAAATTCATGTATAAAGTTTCGAACAAGACTGCCCCTTCATATATTTCCGATATGTTTACTACTCGTAATTCAACTGGCAGAAGTCTTCGATCACTAACTGATACTAATTTTAGTATTCCTAAGCCAAATCGGGAACTTTTCAAGGGCAGCATGTCTTACTCCGGGACCTTTTTATGGAATAATATTCCGAAGAACATTCAGAAGTGTGCAACAATGAAAAGTTTTACAAACAACTGCATAAAATGGATAAAGGAAAAACAACATTAAACTCGATAGATATATATCATCTCATCTTAGTATTGTGTAAATATCGTTCAAACTACCACCACCAACAATGTTATTATGTTTACATATATCTTATGTATCTTGCCTTTCTTGTATTTTGTATCATGTATTTGTTATAGAGGGCCCAAAGGAAGATTAGTATAAACTAATTGGGTCACCCTCGATAAATAAAGACTTTCATTCATTCATTCACCACCTAGCCGTTCCTACAACAATGTCCACTAACAGCCAACACGCCGAGATTTCGACACGCCGCAATTACGCCAACTGTAAAATCCTTGCCGTGGTCCCTTGGTCGGGAAATGGACGATGTTATGATGTATAAAAGGTATTGTATAAGAATATTTAACCCATTTACACTGTAGTTGCATATCAGTAATGGCACTGGTTTATTTCCCCATCCAATGGATATGGCTAATGGAAGTGTCTTGTCACTAGGAACGCGCCGAAGAACCCGAGTTGCGCCTATGAGGCTTGAACGAGTAACCTTCGAATTCAGAATCCACCGCGCTATCCAATCAGGGAATAAGTTTACCAATACAATGAATTGAATCACATTTTTTCATTCCGAAATGTTGAGATTTTATCTTTATTTTAGGAGGTAATAAAATGTGTTACTCGGTTTTTATCCTTAGGTTTTCTAATAAAATAAAACATATTTAACAGAGTGAAAATATGATAATTTTCATTTTTTTGAAGATTCGATTTTGAAATATGCATTACTAGTATATTGAATCAGTTTGTATAAATAAGTATGAAATATGCAGGGTTTTAAAATAATCACACTGCAAATAGCTTAACAGTATACTTGGTTGACATTCTAGTATAAAGACCGAGTCACATAATGTAAAGTAACCACATCATAATGTAAAGTGACCACATCATAATGTAAAGTGACCACATCATAATGTAAAGTGACCACATCATAATGTAAAGTGACCACATCATAATAGAAACTTACCACATCATAATGGAACGTGACCACATCATAATGCAAAGTGACCACATCATAATAGAAACTTACCACATCATAATGGAACGTGACCACATCATAATGCAAAGTGACCACATCATAATGGAAAGTGACCACTTCATAAAGACAAATGGCCACATCATAATGTAAAGCGACCACGTCATAATGGAAATTGAACACATCATAAGTGGAAGTGAACACATTATAATGGAAAATGATCTTCAAAGTCGTGTTTGGCGTTCCATACAAAATCTGAGTAAATAAATGTTTTAGTTATGCACACTGGCACATTAGTTTAGTCGGGTGAGGGTAATGAACGGTTTTAGCCAACAATCCACTGTCAAAACGTAAGGATAAATTCTTGATTTTTTCCGTGCGTTATACACCTAATACACTCTCTCTGGGGTGGCTCTAAATTATCTCATTATCTCACCACTAAGTACGTTATAATATCACTTTCCACTCTCTCTGGGGTATAGACATCAATTGATTTTAATGGTCTGGGGCGGCTCTAACCTGTAATGTGTTGATGCCCCGTTAAACAATATTCAATTTCCCCCATTCAATAAGTTATTCACCATTTCCCCCACTCAATAAGTTATTCACCATTTCCCCCACTCAATAACTTATTCACCATTTCCCCACTCAATAAGTTACAATACCAAATTCCCTTCTTTCAATATTCAATTCAATTCAATTGACTTGTTTAGTCATTATTTCACCACTCAAGAAGTTATAATATCACCTTCCACTTCCTCTGGTGCGGCTCAAAACGACGTATATGTGTTGATGAGCCATTGAACAATATTCAACTCAATTCAATTTAATCCCCCCCCCCCCCCCCCCCCCCCCCCCCCCCCCCCACACTCAATAAGATATAATACAACTTCAACTTTCTCTGGAGCGGCTCTAAATAACCAATAATGTGTTTATGATTCGTTAAACAATATTCAATTCAATTCAATTTCCTCATTTAGTCATTATATATAATACGTTTCAAAACGTTTTAAAACAAAGATGTATGGCAAGCAATTACATATTGTATAAAATAGTTGGTATACATATATTACTATGTATCTTTTGGTTACGACTCCGCGTTCTTCGTCAACAATATTCACATGTGCACTGCATCCGCGTACACCTATGTTATGTTCAGTTGACATTCACTTTCTTGCTCCGTACTTTATTGTCCGTAGATAAAGTTTCCATCTCGCGTACACGTATATTATGTTCAGTCGACATTCACTTTCTTGCTCCGTACTTTATTGTCCGTGGATAAAGTTCCCATCCCGCGTACACGTATATTATGTTCAGTTGACATTCACTTTCTTGCTGCGTACTTTATTGTCCGTGGATAAAGTAACCAACCCGCGTACACGTATATTATGTTCAGTTGACATTCACTTTCTTGCTCCGTACTTTATTGTCCGTGGGTAAAGTTCTCATCCCGCGTACACGTATATTATGTTCAGTTGACATTCACTTTCTTGCTCCGTACTTTATTGTCCGTGGATAAAGTTCCCATCCCACGTACACGTATATTATGTTCAGTTGACATTCACTTTCTTGCTCCATACTTTATTGTCCGTGGGTAAAGTTCCCATCCCGCTGACACGTATATTGTGTTCAGTTGACATTCACTTTCTTGCTCCGTACTTTATTGTCCGTGGATAAAGTTCCCATCCCGCGTACACGTATATTATGTTCAGTTGACATTCACTTTCTTGCTCCGTACATTATTGTCCGTGGGTAAAGTTCCCATCCCGCGTACACGTATATTATGTTCAGTTGACATTCACTTTCTTGCTGCGCACTTTATTGTCCGTGGATAAAGTTCCCATCCCACGTACACATATATTATGTTCAGTTGACATTCACTTTCTTGCTGCGTACTTTATTGTCCATGGGTAAAGTTCCCATCCCGCGTACTCGTATATTATGTTCAGTTGACATTCACTTCTTGCTCCGTACTTTACTGTCCGTGGATAAAGTTCCCATCCCACGTACACGTATATTATGTTCAGTTGACATTCACTTTCTTGCTCCGTACTTTATTGTCCGTGGATAAAGTTCCCATCCCGCGTACACGTATATTATGTTCAGTTGACATTCACTTTCTTGCTCCGTACTTTATTGTCCGTGGGTAAAGTTCCCATGCCGCGTACACGTATATTATGTTCAGTTGACATTCACTTTCTTGCTCCGTACTTTATTGTCCGTTGATAAAGTTCCCATCCCGCGTACTCGTATATTATGTTCAGTTGACATTCACTTTCTTGCTCCGTACTTTATTGTCCGTGGATAAAGTTCCCATCCCACGTACACGTATATTATGTTCAGTTGACATTCACTTTCTTGCTCCGTACTTTATTGTCCGTGGGTAAAGTTCCCATCCCGCGTACACGTATATTATGTTCAGTTGACATTCACTTTCTTGCTCCGTACTTTATTGTCCGTGGATAAAGTTCCCATCCCGCGTACACGTATATTATGTTCAGTTGACATACACTTTCTTGCTCCGTACTTTATTGTCCGTGGGTAAAGTTCCCATGCCGCGTACACGTATATTATGTTCAGTTGACATTCACTTTCTTGCTGCGTACTTTATTGTCCGTGGATAAAGTTCCCATCCCACGTACACGTATATTATGTTCAGTTGACATTCACTTTCTTGCTCCGTACTTTATTGTCCGTAGGTAAAGTTCCCATCCCGCGTACACGTATATTGTGTTCAGTTGACATTCACTTTCTTGCTCCGTACTTTATTGTCCGTGGATAAAGTTCCCATCCCGCGTACACGTATATTATGTTCAGTTGACATTCACTTTCTTGCTCCGTACTTTATTGTCCGTGGGTAAAGTTCCCATGCCGCGTACACGTATATTATGTTCAGTTGATATTCACTTTCTTGCTCCGTACTTTATTGTCCTTGGGTAAAGTTCCCATCCCGCGTACACGTATATTATGTTCAGTTGACATTCACTTTCTTGCTGCGTACTTTATTGTCCGTGGGTAAAGTTCCCATCCCGCGTAAACGTAAATTATGTTCAGTTGACATTCACTTTCTTGCTCCGTACTTTATTGTCCGTGGATAAAGTTCCCATCCCGCGTACACGTATATTATGTTCAGTTGACATTCACTTTCTTGCTGCGTACTTTATTGTCCATGGGTAAAGTTCCCATCCCGCGTACACGTATATTATGTTCAGTTGACATTCACTTTCTTGCTGCGTACTTTATTGTCCATGGGTAAAGTTCCCATCCCGCGTAAACGTAAATTATGTTCAGTTGACATTCACTTTCTTGCTCCGTACTTTATTGTCCGTGGATATAGTTCCCATCCCGCGTACACGTATATTATGTTCAGTTGACATTCACTTTCTTGCTGCGTACTTTATTGTCCATGGGTAAAGTTCCCATCCCGCGTACACGTATATTATGTTCAGTTGACATTCACTTTCTTGCTGCGTACTTTATTGTCCGTGGGTAAAGTTCCCATCCTGCGTACACGTATATTATGTTCAGTTGACATTCACTTTCTTGCTCCGTACTTTATTGTCCATGGATAAAGTTCCCATCCTGCGTACACGTATATTATGTTCAGTTGACATTCAATTTCTTGCTCCGTACTTTATTGTCCATGGGTAAAGTTCCCATCCGGCGTACACGTATATTATGTTCAGTTGACATTCACTTTCTTTCTCCATACTTTATTGTCCATGGATAAAGTTGCCAAACACACTGGCTGTGTGCTCCATGTAAGTTGTCTGTAGAACTACAAGTGCTGTTTTAAGAGGTTTGAATTAATGCCTTATTGCACCTTTAATTGGATCAATTTTGTGTGGACATAAGCTTGAATGACAGTATTATGAATTCAACTAAATGTAATTCGTCTCATGGTGAAATGACTGTGTCTCATGTAGCATGCACTAGTAACACTACTTGATAAAAACAGCAACCCAGTGAAATGGTATATACACACAACAGCAACCCATGCAAATGGTATATGCACACAACAGCGACCCAGTGAAATGTTATATACACGCAACAGCGACCCAGTTAAATGGTATATACACGCAACAGCGACCCAGTCAAATGGTATATACTCACAACAGCGACCCAGTCAAATGGTATATACACACAACAGCGACCCAGTCAAATGGTATATACACACAACAGCGACCCAGTCAAATGGTATATACACACAACAGCAACCCATGTAAATGATATATACACACAACAGCGACTCAGTCAAATGGTATATACACACAACAGCAACCCAGTCTAATGGTATATACACACAACGGCAACCCAGTCTAATGGTATATACACACAACAGCAACCCAGTCAAATGGTATATACACACAACAGCAACCCATGCAAATGGTATATACACACAACAGCAACCCAGTCTAATGGTATATACACACAACAGCAACCCAGTATAATGGTATATACACACAACAGCAACCCAGTCAAATGGTATATACACACAACAGCGACCCAGTCAAATGGTATATACACACAACAGCAACCCATGCAAATGGTATATACACACAACAGCGACCCAGTCAAATGGTATACACACACAACAGCGACCCAGTCTAATGGTATATACACACAACAGCGACCCAGTCAACTGGTATATACACAAAACAGCGACCCAGTCAACTGGTATATAAACACAACATCAACTCAGTCAAATGGTATATACACACAACAGCGACCCAGTCTAATGGTATATACACACAACAGCAACCCAGTCAACTGGTATATACACAAAACAGCAACCCAGTCAAATGGTATATAAACACAACAGCAACTCAGTCAAATGGTATATACACACAACAGCAACCCAGTCAAATGGTATATACACACAACAGCAACCCAGTCAAATGGTATGTACACACAACAGCAACCCAATCAAATGGTATATACACACAACAGCAACACAGTCAGATGGTATATACACACAACAGCAACCCAGTCAAATGGTATATACACACAACAGCAACCCAGTCAAATGGTATATACACACAACAGAAACACAGTCAAATGGTATGTAACACAACAGCAACCCTGTCAAATGGTATATAAACACAACAGCAACCCAGTGAAATGGTATATACACACAACAGCAACCCAGTCAAATGGTATATACACACAACAGCAACCCAGTCAAATGGTATTTACACACAACAACAACCCAGTCAAATGGTATATACACACAACAGCAACCCAGTCAAATGGTATATACACACAACATCAACCCAGTCAGATGATATTTAACACAACAGCAACCCAGTCAAATGGTATATACACACACGCTCCGCTGACTTGATATTTCAGGTATTTTATAGTACTGGTTCTGTATGGTCTAACATGCGCTCAACATGACGTAAAGCTTCTCGCCTCTCACCACTGCGGGTTCGAATCCCTCTGGGAGCTCGACTTGTAAGTGAGGAAGTGTCGATTCTTACGGATGTCGGGAGGTGTACAGTTCCCAGGAAAATGGGGTGGCCTGCCTCCACCACAAAAACCTCGACCGTCATATATAACCTGACATGTGTTGAATATGACGTAAAACATCATTCAAACGAACTATTTCCTTTCCAGATAGTATTGCCGGAGCCTCAAGGCTCCGGCTATATTTATCCCGGACTCAGAAAGCTGCTATGGGTGTTTGACTGTGTATCAACGTCATTTTACTGTTCATAAAACAACTGTATTCTAGTAAGAATACCGGGACGCAGTCAAATTGGTATACAGGCATTTTATGGGTCTTCTACTACTTGAATTAGTTATCAATTTCAGGGATACAGTCTATAAATCTTTCTCAGCATACGAATAACTGTGGTTACAAATCGTTATCGTCACTGATTATTGATTGATGTTAAACTTTATTAAAGGGACAAACGGCAATCTTGATTTTTTTAAAAGCTCGCGACGCCCCGTTAGTTTTTCTACATAACTTGCATTTGTTCAATACCTAATATTAATTATAAGAATAATATAAAGGCAATTGTGTTTGAATATTACTAACTGCTTGTGTGTAAAGCTATATATGTATTTGATGAAACTGTAACTGAAGCATCTTCTAAAGAGTTTGAATAGGTTTGTTCCACTGCTACTTATTCTCATTCTTTCATTATAACTACTAATCAGATTTCAATAATAACAAACATCTAACAGTTAACCCCGTTCTTCTAATGTAAATTTACATTGTTAAAAACTGAGATTACCTTCACAGACGCTCCAATTGCTATTATATTATCATTAAGTTGTCTTTTTGTTTATAACTGATAATTTACCAATTCTTCATATTCTAACAATGATCTTCCCCAATTCCTCACATTCTAATCATAAAACAACATTCTATTTAGTGATCCATTACACATACAATTTCAGATGTCTATCACATTCATATTATAACATTATACAACACAGATGCCAAAATTAAAACATGTTCATTTTGTCTCATGATGACTAGTTTATGTAGTGCTCAAAATGTGCGTTGATTGTTGACAATTACAAATAAAAAAAAAGTCTAACATCTACACACTGTTCGTTTATTTTTTATCATCTTCATCATTCCCCTTACTGTTTTTTTATGTAACTGTTCTGACCGGCTTGTGATACTTTGTATCACTGTTTTCTTGTATTATTTTCATTCGGCGGCTATGTCACGGTTGTGTGATAACTTGCTTGTTATTCATTATAAAATGTATATGTTTTTTTTAAGATAATTGTTTTGATACATTGCAGTAATCATTCCCGTGTCCACGACGAGACATGTCGGCACGGTCGACGAGACTGGAGCCTACACCTACACCGATATCGCGCAGTGACTCCCCGGCCAAATCTGTCAAGAGCATACACTGGATATTGGGACACAATCGATATCACACATTTGATAAAACTGTAGGTTGACAGTTTAAATTATAATCCGTGTTAATCCGTGTTACTAATCCGTGTTAAAGGTTATTACGTTCTTATTAACCGTATGCAGTGTAAGACGATCTGAAGAAAAATCAGCAATCAGTTTTAAAAATGCCATTACTGTTTAAAATAAGCTAATATATATACATTAACTTTAAAATGGAGTTGATCATAATTAATGCATTTTCAAAGTCTTTATATATAATGTTTATAACGGCTTTAACCACGCATAAACTTGCAATATTCATCATTATTTCCGGTAATTTTGTATCGCCTTCGTAGCATAGCTGACACTTAAGAATCACTTTGTCCGTCGTCCGTCGTCGTCCTTCCTTAACCGGTAATAAATATTGGCCATAACTTGAAACGTATTTGATCTATGTTCATAAACATTCACACACATCTTCATTTAGCGTCTCCGTGGCCGAGTGGTTAACGACGTTTGTTGTAAACCTTCTCGCCTCCCACCCCTCCCACCGCTGCGGGTTCGAATCCCACTGGGAGCTCGATTTTTAAGGATGGTGGAAGGTGTACAGTACTGGTTATACCCAGGAAAAGTGGGTAGTCTGCCTCCACCACAAAAAATCGACCGTCATATATAACCTGACATGTGTTGAACATGACGTAAAACATCGTAAAAAACAAACAAATCATTTTACCTGTTGCTGCATATGTCCAATAACACTGACTTTCATTTTGGCAGAGATATGCCCCTTTTCATAAAACTTTAACCTGCAACCCTGACCAAGATCATAACTGTCATAACTTAAAAAAGTATTTGACACATGTCTTGACACACATATGCCTCTTACCCCATGGAATGTTGTAACGATGGCCCATATTTCGGCAGGGCTATTCCCTTTTCATTAAACATTAACCTGCAACCTTACATAACGGGACATAACTTGACAAGTAGTTGACTGTCGATTTGTACTGTAGTGGCCTCCCCTTGTTACAAGTTTTCTACATAGACAAGAAATGCAACTTAATTAACATGACGCACTCCGCCCTATTGTTGATGTCGGAGTATATTGACAATATGTTATATTATAATAACAATATGTTATATTATAATACAGTTGCACGTGCTTTATTATACTGTTGCACGTGCTATTTTTTGTCGGAGGTATAGTATTGGTTTGACTGGTTAAAATGGATAAATGATTGACAACTGGCGATATGTTAATTAGTGTACAATCTTAGATATTAAGATGAAGTTGAGCAAATGTTGATATACTTCTAAAGATGATTCTATTTTCCTATTTCAGGAACGCAGTCATATTCAAGGTCCCTACTCACGGGAATTTAATGTCACGTGCATGGCCCCTCAGAACTGGCTAAAAATGAAATCGGGGCAGATCAAAGACCATGATTCACTAGTGATCACAGAAGTGTAGATTATATAGTATACTACATTTTCGTATTACGACACTACGTCTTTGCTTTTATAAACGGATTCGTTATAAACCGACCAGTATATACATGATCTGACGGTGTGTTGCCGTTTATGATATTTTTCGAAATGTGATACAAAACGAATAGTGTTACACGGAACTTACAGTATACTAGTTTAACACCTTTATCGAGTGAGTGCTATAGTTGATACAAACATATATTTATTCACTTATTGTCATCATCTATATTGAGGGCCTCATAGAAGATTGAATAGTTTCAAATGAGTTAAATAAAGTATGTTCTTCTATGTCTTCATCACGTCATCATCATCATCATCATCATCATCATCATCTTCTTCTTCTTCTTCTTCTTCTTCTTCTTCTTCTTCTTCTTCTTCTTCTTCTTCTTCTTCTTCTTCTTCTTCTTCTTCTTCTTCTTCTTCTTCTTCTTCTTCTTCTTCTTCTTCTTCTTCTTCTTCTTCTTCTTCTTCTTCTTCTTCTTCTTCTTCTTCTTCTTCTTCTTCTTCTTCTTCTTCTTCTTCTTCTTCTTCTTCTTCTTCTTCTTCTTCTTCTTCTTCTTCTTCTTCTTCTTCTTCTTCTTCTTCTTCTTCTTCTTCTTCTTCTTCTTCTTCTTCTTCTTCTTCTTCTTCTTCAATGCAATGCTATGCAAGACTGTATATATGTATATAAAAGTACTGGAATAACAAGTTCATGTAAAACTATTTATGATTGTTTTAAGTATAGTTTAGTTGCGATATCGCGTATACACTTTTAACATGATTTTATCGATTACGTGGTCCGAGTATTAACTTTCATACCCCATCCAACCCCTTCTCCAAGAAACGAAAACGGGGTTGGCTGGGGTATGAAATAAAACCTTAATTTCGGCTTAAACAGTTTGCATATGATAAAATTAAAACATTTAATAGGTAATTATTGACAGGTTATCGCATTTTTTCAGTAAAAACATGTATAAAATGCTGCTAATATAAGCTTTCCTATCGCTTAATGGAATTAAAGCGAGATAACGTAATGGGCTAGAGGACAGACCATTAATGTTTAACATGATTTCACCCTGGAGGACATAACATTATTGTTTCTTGGGCCGCTTGATAAATTTATTGTTTGTGTATCTAACCACAGACCTAATAACAAATTATTAATATGTCTGTGATCTAACCAAATCCATACAGACGTATCAACTGTATCAAACGCCAAAACAAAAGATTAATATTAAATAAATAATAACTATTTTCTTCAAATGTTCCAACTCTTGTTCGTCTTGAAAAAACACAAAGAAATACAGCTATCAAGTAAAATCCATATTAAATTTAAAGTGGTTGACGTAATGATAAAAAAGAATACAAAGAAATAAAATGGCGATGAAGAAGAACAATAGCTCGAGAGTTAGAAGAATTATTTATTTATAATTGTCCTTTTGAATGACTTTACAGGTAATAGTATATGTATCCACGTTGCCTTGTGTTCCAAATGTTATATAATTATACACTGAAATATCAGTATTTTGTTATTTTGTCATGCTTAGATGAATGTCTAGGATCGTAAGGATCTATACACCATGTTAGGCATGCTTAGATGAATGTCTAGGATCGTAAGGATCTATACACCATGTTAGGCATGCTTAGATGAATGTCTAGGATCGTAAGGATCTATACACCATGTTAGGCATGCTTAGATGAATGTCTAGGATCGTAAGGATCTATACACCATGTTAGGCATGCTTAGATGAATGTCTAGGATCGTAAGGATCTATACACCATAGGATCGTAAGGATCTATACACCATGTTAGGCATGCTTAGATGAATGTCTAGGATCGTAAGGATCTATACACCATGTTAGGCATGCTTAGATGAATGTCTAGGATCGTAAGGATCTATACACCATAGGATCGTAAGGATCTATACACCATGTTAGGCATGCTTAGATGAATGTATAGGATCGTAAGGATCTATACACCATGTTAGGCATGCTTAGATGAATGTCTAGGATCGTAAGGATCTATACACCATGTTAGGCATGCTTAGATGAATGTCTAGGATCGTAAGGATCTATACACCATGTTAGGCAATGTTCTAATATATAAACAGGGCCGTTTCAAGAAAATGTTAAAAATGGTGGCGAGTTTTAAGAAAACGTAAGTTTGTATTTCCTCAAGAGTCGTGTTGACTTTTTAAAATGTACAGTGTGCACGGCTCGCGGAGGACATCCACGTGTATGATGACGAGGAACATTACACGTTACCCTATATTATTGCCTAAATGACCGTTGTCGGTAGCTGCATGGATATGTTGTTTTATCTTTTCCTAAATTTTACATTAAGCATGTATTATGTGAGGCTCAGTATTAATGTACTAATCGGGCGTGGTACACGACCATGACCATTCAATAGACTGACTGTATGTGCACTAAAAACATGTCACTTTGTTTTTTCATTTATTCATTGCTTTATAATTCCATAATAAACTCCTTAGATATATTTAAGGAACCTGTTTAGAGATAGGTCATTTTTTAAATTGCTGTAATTGAACAATGTACTGCATTTTTGCAATGTTTACGTTTAGTTGTATTCTTTTACAGTTGTTACATTACACATGTATTAACGCTATATGGATATGAAATCCATAATATTACGAAGTAAGTAATTATTACTGTTCTACTCTGTGGTCCTTAAATTATTTTGAGGAGTATAATGCATATGTGAAAAGGATTCCGTTTTAAACATAGCATGTCCGCAAATAATACGACTGACCAAATCTTCTGTTAGTGGCCGCTGTGAATCCGGAGATCATGGGTTGGAGCCTCCCTGGCGCCAGTGGATTACTCGTGTGAGTCCTTAGACATGACACTTCACGTACCTTCGTGTATATCGGAGGCTATCCTCCGAGTCTTCCCGGATTCATATGTGTCTTCCACTCCCCTAGCGCCCGCACCCCCACCCCTTCCGCCTCTCCGGTGCAGCTCAAAATTACCAAAATCACGTGTTGGTGAGCCGATAAAATTAATTCAGTATTACTTTCGGCATTGGGGAAGTGTTCGTAAGGACACTGGTATTGATCACGTGGTAAGCATAATGTGTTAACCTTAGCTATAGTTCCTCGATTTGGCGGGTTCGAATCCCAATTGTCAAGTGAGAAAGTGTCGATTCTTACGGATGGCGAGAGGTATACAGTACTGGTTCTACTCATGACGAATGGGGTAGTCTGCCACTACCACAACATAATCGACCGGCATATGTTGCCTAACATGTGCTAAAATGACGTAAACACCATTCAAACAAAGTTTCTCGATTTAACTCGTATTATTGCGCTCAATTCATATTACCAAAGACTCACCATTATCGTAAACGATGATTGGAGGTAATCCTAGATTCATCATTGATGGATTCTGCAGGTCAAAGTCCTATTTTCAAGGAGGGGAACTCTAAAACATTTGTCTTTCGTTCCAATCCTATTAACTATGTATTGTACTATAAATGATGCAACAATTCTGAATTAAAATATATTTAAATCAACCACGTCAGCAGGAACATGTTCTGTGATGTTTGAATAAGTAGAACGTCACATTATAAAGAGTTATCCCCTATTTCAATATATTAAATTATCCTAACATTGATTTATTTTGTAATATATATTAATGAAAATCAAATGGTGGAAGATTATATATTGCCTTTATGGTGTTTGTTGTATGTCTACTCGCTACTATACTTGGCAACTGAATCATTTTAGTAGATAGTTACTATTATACTTATTATCTGTTCAAATTACATGTTATAGCTCTACGTTATTTATGTACATTTAAACAATGGTTAATAAAGGTGAAAAATTGTGAATGAGTTCAACTTGCACATTTTGCCAACTGTTCTATGTACAACCATCGTTGAACGGTGATAATCTATGCAAAGGAATTCAGGCTACACAAGTTGAAAGTGTCTGACACCAACGTGCATGTTCCATTAAAACATGTATATTTCTACAAATATTCCATTTTCGTATGTCCTAAAACACTGCCTACAATAAAAGAAAACAAGCCCGTGTTCAGGGCATGTACCGACTATCGATTTCAAATACACATGATATAATACAACTGCACGTGCGGTGGGTTGTCGAAGGTATCGTACTGATTTGATTGGTTGAAATAGGTAAATGATTGACAACTGACGTCATGTTTTAAGGGAGCAGACATTGTGTATCAGTTGTTTCTAACACACTTGCAATCCCGTTGGTTGTCGTTCAACTATTTGCCCGTTGGTTGTCGTTCAACTATTTGCCATAACGATAAAGCCTATTAACACGTGCATTAACCGTCGCAAATCAAGCCATGACGTTAAACCATCAAACGGTGGCGTCATTAGGTTTTATTGCAATGCATTTGTTTTGTGTATGTTGTTTTTTAAATGTAATCTTAAGTCGAACAGGAAATATAGCATTCACGGATCACAACCAACCAACAATACGCATGGAAAAAAAACAACTACAAGAATAAATAAAGGGCAAGGTATATGACATGACACACATAAAAATACTCTCTTACCCTACTGTCATCCCAATAAAACGTGACAGTGTAAATAAAGAAACTACATGCAGGCTATATTATAATAGCCAAAATGAATATAACACAACGATGATCATGTATATATGAATACTAAAGGAAACCGTTATTTGTCAAAGAATACAGAAAGTCTAGTGTAAGGTAGTCTGTAGGCAGTCTAGTGTAAGGTAGTCTGTAGGCAGTCTAGTGTAAGGTAGTCTGTAGGCAGCCTAGTGTAAGGTAGTCTGTAGGCAGTCTAGTGTAAGGTAGTCTGTAGGCAGTCTAGTGTAAGGTAGTCTGTAGGCAGTCTAGTGTAAGGTAGTCTGTAGGCAGTCTAGTGTAAGGTAGTCTGTAGGCAGTCTAGTGTAAGGTAGTCTGTAGGCAGTCTAGTGTAAGGTAGTCTGTAGGCAGTCTAGTGTAAGGTAGTCTGTAGGCAGTCTAGTGTAAGGTAGTCTGTAGGCAGTCTAGTGTAAGGTAGTCTGTAGGCAGTCTAGTGTAAGGTAGTCTGTAGGCAGTCTAGTGTAAGGTAGTCTGTAGCCCTTTTCACCAATGCAACTCGGGATCTATTCCACGTCTGTAAATAAGTGGGTACTGTCGGCGCCAGCCCGGACACCTGGGGTTTTCCCGGTGTAGCACCGATACATATTACAATTACGCTTGTCGGGACTGTTATACAATTCGATGCTTTACAAAATTCAGACTTTTAACATTAAACGTTTAACGGTTTCCATCAAACGCTTTATATTAAAATTTATAACATTTAGCGGTTAATACTATTTAACATTTAGCGTAAGTTATAACATTTAGCGGAAGCTTTTTTAACATTTAGCGGTAGTTTTACTGACACCGAGCTTAATATTAATTTTAACATTTAGAGAATGTTAAACCCAATTCCCTCCCACACAAAAACATGGAGGGCTGTTTAGCTTTCAAATGGTGGAAGATTAATCGATGTAAAATAAATACACATATACGACTTTAGTATATCCGAGAGTTAAAGGGACACATGACAATATTTACTCGTTTAAAACTAGCGGCGACAATTAATTATTAGAATATACAGTTCAGCGCAAAGTGTTTTTGTATATTACTGAGTGTTGATTATATTACTGAGTGTTGATTATATCACAGAGTGTTGTTTATATTGCAGAAATAATATATTTAAAGCATCGGCAGAATACTGAAGAAACTTTGAACACTTTTTTTTGTATTGCAAGCATTTTTAAAGTCAAAATGATGATAGATTTATGAATCGAAATGCTAATTTAATGCTGGATAACAACTTCAAGATTACCGTGTGTCCCTTTAAAAGGGTCGTTTGAAAACGGCTGAAGGGCATTGTAGTGTGGACTTCAAATAACACATTAATAAGTCTTCTTTTTGTAACACTTTATAATAACAAAAACAGATATAATTAATAAATAGCATTCATAGGACTTGATATTTCAGTGAAGACATTTGGAATTTAAGAACATACACAACACATATTGTTATATTAAGGTAAGTTAACATCGATTTAATTATTAGAAAACATCAATAAAATTGTGTATATCTATGCAGTCCACGTTACACACAAAAGTAATAAAAAGCCTCCATTCTAACACACAGTGGCACAGGTCGTGTTCTTAGTGGCATAGCAACTCACCTACGCAGTGTTGCGTGTGCGCAATTTCAACTGCTGTCAAGTCTCTACCCAGAGTTTTCGTTCCTGGCATCTACATTGCACTGTTAACGAATCAGCAAAGTACACGCATCTTGTAAAACGATGCAAAGGAACAAATGAAAAATCGCTTGGAGGCGCTCTTTTTCTGATTCAAATTTACATGAAAGGTTCTTCAGCATATCACTCCACTGTCAAAAAACCCCAACATTTCCAACTGGGTTACCGTATTGCGTTTGTGGTTACCAGCACGTCCAAAACAGTCTTAAGAGTATAACTCTTAATGTCCAAAATAAGTGCTGTTTCGTTTGTTTTTTTACCTCTGTATCTGCAGCTCCGTACCAATGGTGTGTCAGATCGCGGTGTTGACGTTCTGATCGCCTTATTGCGATTTTACTATGCCCGTGTTTATATGCCATTATCACGTGATGGCAGACTACTTTAGAACGTTGAATGAACGTCAACATTGGTAAAGATGGACGTATACATGAACGTTTTAGACAGGTTGAATGTAGTCTTGATCATCTTGTACGCTTGATTGTAACAAGCAAGCGTCGCAGATGATCTAGACTATGTCAAATGAGACGGTATTCAAGAATGACGACAAACATTAAAGGGACAAACGGCAATCATGATTTTTTTGTAAAGTCACGGCGTCCCGTTAGTTTTTCTACATACAATAAATTTGTTCAATCATTAATATTAATCAGAAGAATAGTATAAAGCCACTTGTTTTTGCATATTACTATAACTGTTGATTATACTTCACCAATACCATAGTCCAACTTTCATATAATAACGAATACAAGTTGAAAACCCAAAATTATATTTAAAATATATGCAAGCAGTTTAATGCACAGAAAGCTTGAAGTTAGAAACTACTGTCACTGTATTTTGTGTGGCTTCGCTAACAAGAATATGAACCACAGTGTTTACATATGCACAGAAAGCTTGAAGTTAGAAACTACTGTCACTGTATTTTGTGTGGCTTCGCTAACAAGAATATGAACCACAGTGTTTAGATATGCACAGAAAGCTTGAAGTTAGAAACTACTGTCGCTGTCTTTTGTGTGGCTTCGCTAACAAGAACATATGAATGCTTTATTACTCTACTGTCTTATGTTTCTTTCATGTAATTAAATAAGCTATTCTGGAATACGTATAAAATATGTATTTAGCACTATTCATTGCTTCTACCTCCAGAATGAATATTACAAACGTATCAAATTACTGCTGTTAATCATGCCATCAAGTGTGAATAATTAATATTCTACCCTAAGGAAAAGAACATCATAAGTATTTTACTTTCGTTCTATTCCGTGTTCTTCTATTGTGTACAAATATTATAAATACATGTGAAATAAAATATGTTTAAACCAAATCACTCCCGATAACCATACTTAGGCGGTACACAACAGTTTCTAAAAGTGTACACTGTAGTGAAACTTGGAGGCAAGCATAATTTTTCAAATACATAAATATTATGCGTTTTTATCAAAAGGTGTGGTCTTTCTAATTATAATCTGCAATTTGTAGAATTGCAATTAAGAATAAGTATGCTTGTAAAATATACACAAATGTAGATGAACCACGAAGTTCAGCATAAAATCTGAGCAACATATCCTTAAAACTATCTATGTGTCTTGCTATAACTTTCAAAGTTTGAAACTCTGAAACTAAAAATGAAACAACTTTTATTTAAAAGAACAAAAATATATAGAAATGGTCTACATCTAAAACACACCAAAACTCCTCAATTATACATAACGCGCCATACAGTAATTTTGTCAAATATATGAGTAACGCACCGTACAGATTTGGGTTCTGAACGCACCGTACAGTAGCAAATTTAAAATGGTAACGCACCGTACACCCTAATATTTTTTTAATCAGAATTTGCTTATTTATTGCACAGTTTACAAGAAATTAGTTATCTGGTCATTTAGATATCATCACAAAGTAAGTAATACAAGTTATTTCGCTTCGATCCGATAATACCACAAGCTAATAATTGTTCAAAACAGGTGTGACTCCTCGCTTTGATTTTAGATCGACAAAAATTGGCATGCTTCAGCGATAATTTATCAAAAAGTAGTAAATCGTTTGTAACATACTATGCAGCCGAGTGTAAAGGAATCATTTATCTAACTGTCAGCATACATATATATGCATGTCACGCTGAATTAAGTAAGTAACGAGTTAAAATGTAAGGCATTTACTTTTCGGATGTTGACATGTCCGCCTTCTTGGAAATAACAAAATCGGCTAGCCGTACAGTAGCCGTACAGGTTAAACGACAGTGGTTATATCAATGTTTTCCAATATTGGATTGTTAAAGCGATCTTTGTGTTAACTATATCTATTTAGATACTTGACTACACATAGTCAGTTCGTTCACATCTTACATGTATGATAGCGCATTCAGCGTATTTGGTAAATCTTATAAAAAAAAAACTGAATTGAATTGAATTGACTTTAATAATAAAGACTGGTTTAACGGAGAATGTTATCAAGCTAAACGCGATTTTAAAACAGCAAGAAATGCATTTGTAAAATAAAAGAATGACGCAAACAAACATGTATTTATTTCAACGCGCTCTATTTATAATCGCGTGAAACGGAAATCTAGAAACAAATATAAAATAAGTGAAGGCAAACGATTACAAGCTTTAGCAAAAAAAACCCACCTCGAACATTTTGAAAATCTTTAAAAAAAGAAATATAAAACAAAATAAGCTGACGCAAAAAAAAAATAATATCAAAGATCTATTCGATCATTTTAAAAAAATGTTCGGAAACGCAAACGAGTCAGAACAACAGCCTCCGGACTTAGAAGGTACATTCGATCAATAATTAGACGCGGAGATAACAGAAAACGAACTACGAGCCGCGATTTTCCACCAGAAGAATCATAAATCGTGTGGATTGGATAATTTAAATAGCGAAATATTTCAATCATGTTATGATATAATCTCACCATTTCTATTAAAACTGTATAACCGTCTGTTCAATAAAGGTGAATACCCTGTAACATGGGATGAAGGAATTATCATTCCAGTCTTTAAAAATGAAAATAATGATGATGCAAACAATTATAGGGGAATCACACTTATAAATGTATTGGGAAAAATATATTCTCAAATTTTACTTAATCGTGTAACTATATGGTCAGACAAATATGATAAGATATCGCAAAACCAGTTTGGATTTCAAAAGGGTAAATCTACTGTGGATGGTATATTTGTATTTTATTCTATTATTGCAAAGGGTTTAAGCTTAGGAAAAAAACTGTATTGTGCTTTCATAGAATATGAAAAAGCATTCGATAGAATAGTCCGCTCACTTTTATGGCATATGCTCTAGCCCAAAATGTAAGTCTTAAAATTGTAAATGCCATTAAATCTATGTACACTGTGGTAAAGTCATGTATACGATATAAGTCTGCTTTATCAGACTTTGTGGAATCACATATCGGATTGAAACAAGGAGATCCGAGCTCTCCTCTGATGTTTATGATGTTTATAAACGATATTGTATCAAATGTTAACTCTGATTTAGAAGACATTTTTACGATAGATGATCTTAAAATATTCATGCTTCTTTACGCGGACGACGCAGTAGTCTTTGCTTTATCTCCCGATACGTTACAGTGTATGTTGAACGATATAGAATCATATTGTCATACATCGGGTCTGAAAATAAATACAGCAAAAACACAAATAATGATCTTTGAAAAAGGTCGTCACACTACATATGAGTTCATACTAAATAATATAACATTAGAAGTAGTTAATTCCTTTAAATATCTTGGGATTCACTTTTTTAAAAACGGTAATTGGTTTAGAACGCAAAAAAGATTGGCACAACATCCATCGTTTGCACTGCATAATCTTTTCTCTTTTTTTAATCGAATAGAATTACCCATTTCTGAGAAATGCAAGCTGTTTGACACTTTAGTGGTGTCTGTATTAAATTATAGTTCGGAAGTTTGGGGATCACATGATGCAAAAGACGTCGAACTTATACATACGAAATTTTGCAGGAAGATTTTATCCGTAAAAAGGTCGACAAATCTTACAGGTTTATATGGTGAACTAGGTAGAGTTCCGCTCTATGTAAAGAGAAAACTAAATATGGTAAAATATTGGATTAAATTATTGAAATTAGGAGATAACAGTATCGCTAAGAAAATATATAAATTACAAAAAAGCGACGCAGACAATAATATATCATATAACGGGTCAAATTGGGCATTCCAAATAAATTCAATATTGGAGACGTTAAGTATGACAAATATTTGGTTACATCAATATGATATAGAACACTCATCCAACTCATCCAACAAAGAATATTAGACATATATCATCAAAGCTGGTATGCAAATATAAATAATTCTAACATACTTGTTACTTACTGTCGTTTTAAGTACGATTTTAATTTGGAACTTTATTTAGATATTGATATGGAGAAAATTTAGAATAGCTCTTTGCAGATTTAGATTGTCTTCGCATAACCTCGCGATAGAAAGCGGAAGATATGAAAATATTCATAGGGATGAAAGAAAATGCCGATTTTGCAATATGAATTTTATTAAAAAAGAATAGCACTTTTTGCTTGTTTGTCGAATTTACAGAGAATTACGACATAAATATCTTAAACCTTATTATTGCCGATGGCCAAATTTGAACAAGTTTGATTCGCTTATGACATCAAAGTCAAAATGTACAGTTGTAAATTTAGCGAAATTTATATTCTATGCTCTCAAATTAAGGAATAGTACATAAAGATAATTCCCTGATGTTAAATTCTTATTTTTCATTACAGCGATTTTGAAATAATGTGCTTCTCAGTAAATCTGATATAATATAATTGTATGTTTATTTGCTTAATATGGATAAGTGTTCATGTTCTCACTATCTTCATACTTTCATGTAAGTGTGTAGGCTATAAACATGTGTTGTATGTTTAATTGCTGAATAAAGATATTGTATTGTATTGTATATAGATATCAGTTCATATTCGCCGGCACAGGGAATACTGTTCTGAAGCAGTGTTTGTTTACGAATGTGTTATCAATAACAAAAGGACATTGACCGACAAAAGATGTATTGTTTATAAACAGGGACAAGTCATGACGGACAAAAAAGCGGGTCGCGTTGTGTATGTTAGTAGAACGGAAACATTCAGCGCGTGTCATCGACTGCATTCAATCGTTCTTAGCGACCAGGAGAATTTGAGATTATACGGAAAATGTAACAATCCTAACGGTCATGGACACAATTACAAAGTGGAGGTAACTCTAAAGCGACCAGTCAACCCGGTGACAGGGATGATGATTAATCTGGTTGATCTAAAGGTTTGCATGGAGAAAGCATTCATGTCAACAATGTATCATAAACACTTGGACAAGGATGTCCCATACTTCAAAGATGTCGTTAGTACTGTTGAGAACATCGCTGTCTATATTTGGGACAGGATGAACGAACAGTTGGATCACGGGCTATTATATGAGGTCAAAGTTCACGAAACGGACAAGAACATAGCTATATACAGTGGTGATGTTTGTGAATAAGTCGTATTTTACCTTCAGTTTGAATAACAACATGGCTGTTTTAAATGATAGCTCTTATCTATAAATATTGCATTCATCAGAAGGAAATAAATAGTTTTTGTTTGATTTTATTTGTGATGCTAAAATACATCAGTATTATTAAAAATGACAATAAGGTCACGCTGTCTCGCCGGCCATGGTATTACTATTATTTCATTACACTTAAAATAGGAATACACACTACATGTATTTTGTTTTGGTTGCAAGGAGGTCCTATTTATAAACTTAGTATTATCGCGAGTTTTAACAACCACGAAAACACGACAATTGATATTGTTTGATATAATTCAGTATTAAATAATTGAAAATGTTTGTGATTAGTGTTTTAATTTCAATAATAATTATTCAAGAAATGTGGCAAACAATAAATCAATAACAGTTAACAATACTAACATTGTTACATTGTATATAATGAAAATGCATTACGTTAAACGAAACACTGTATACTACCAACATTCCTTAACGTGAAATTCACGTGAAATTCACGTTATTTTAACGTGATTTAACGTTAAGATATTTTGGTAGTGTGTATACTACCTTTAACCACCCTTAACCCGCTACATATATGTATAATGGACTGTTCTTTCTTTGAATTAAGACCATTTCATTTGTGTGACAAAGGGGTGTTTTGGGGGAACACGACTGATCAGCAGCTAGACATTGTAAACCCTGTTCTGGGAACCATATTGGTTTGGTCATACTAGCATGACGCGCGTCAGATTTCCGCCAAAACGAATTTGCATTCACAATCAAAGCTATCATCAACGTTTTGCAATGTCATTTAGCCGATAGCTCCCTCTATAGTTTATTTCAGTATATGAAAGTAGTGATAAAACCTTCATCTGTATTGTAAAAACAAACATGCAACGCAAATCATACATCAACATGTGTGACAAACGCCCATGTTGTTTATTTAGCAACAGCTAAGCAACAGTGTACTGTTTTCTGTGCCGTTGTCTTCCGGCTAATAAAATGTCAAAAACTTACCGAAGCGTTGATATACACACGAGACTAATCGTGAACGCTCGGCCAATCCCGTCATTCTTCGGGATCCCGCCTCGTGTGTATCACGGCGCTTCGGTATGTTCAAAATCTTGACATTTTGATCGCCGGAAGGCAACGGCACAGAAAATAGTGCACTGTTGCTATGTTAACTATATAGCCGCTTGCGACACGTGTTGATATATAATTTGCGTTGAATGTTTGTTTTTTTACAATGCAGATGAAGGTTTTATCACTGCTTTCTTGTAAATAAACTATTGATGAAGCAATCGGCTGAATAACATTGCAACATTTGGATGATAACTTTGATTTTGAATGCAAATTTGTTTTAGTGGGAATCTATAAGGCGCGATACGTAACCAACATGGAAACCTGCGTATTACATTCGAGTAATGCTGCGAAGCAGTGTACGAGATGTTGCGAATGCACACGAGACGTGTTTTAATTTACAATAATATGCAAACGTTTTAAGCCAAAATTAGGGGTTTTATTTCCCCAGCCAACCCCTTCTCCAAGAACAGCCAATCCGTTCTTCCCTTCTTCTAGAAGGGGTTGGATGTGGTATGAAAATTAATATTCGTAATGAATTTATTTGAGATTATGTTTGATAAGTTCCACTGGAAGGAGAAGTAATAAATGGGGAACACTTGTTATTTTCCTTCTTTACTGAATTGAGCAAATGAACTGACATGATAAACACATTGCGCTTAGAATAATAAATGCAGATTTAACACTATAAGACCAGTGTTACAAATTGTGTACACTTCCGGAAAAACAACTCTGTATCGAGTGTTAACCAATACTACGATTCTCCCAAATACGTGTCTAAAATACGGCCTTTATTCATCTATACTAATTGGTAATTGATTACTGGGGAATCAGCCTGCAGCGATCACTTCTATTTTAAGAACACATTGATGTCCCAGAACTAGCCGATTAGCAGCTTAATATAATATAGAGAGCTATTTTTAGAACAGAGCCTATATGTAAGACTACGGTCTGATAATGGTAGGCTTTTATCACCAAAACATTGCTTATATTACCTATATACTATTTTATTTTATTAACCTTATTACATCTGTAATATATGACAAGTGTTTTACATGAATTTTACATCGTAAATTATTGGTATACGATACAAGCTTCGATAATCTCCGTACATGAACACCATGTAACAACGCTAAAGGTAACATTTCCGCTGAAGGTAACAACCGCCGCTAAAGGTAACAATTTCAACGCTAAAGGTAACAACCTACGCTAAAGGTAACAATCACCTCTTCCGCTAAAGGTAACAAGGCTATAGCTAAAGGTAACAAGGCTATAGATAAAGGTAACAACTTTTGTCAACAGCTAAAGTTTCATTGAAAATTGAGTCAACAGGTTATTTTTAGTTAATGTGGCACCAGTGGCGTAAGCGCGCTGCTACTTTTAATGGTACAGGTAATTGTTACTTTTAGCGGTACAGGTAATTGTTACTTTTAATGGTACAGGTAATTGTTACTTTTAGCGGTACAGGTGATTGTTACTTTTAGCGGTACAGGTAATTGTTACTTTTAATGGTACAGGTAATTGTTACTTTTAGCGGTACAGGTGATTGTTACTTTTAGCGGTACAGGTAATTGTTACTTTTAGCGGTACAGGTAATTGTTACTTTTAGCGGTAAAGGTATTTGTTACTTTTAGCGGTACAGGTAATTGTTACTTTTAGCGGTACAGGTAATTGTTACTAAACAGGTAATTGTTACTTTTAATGGTACAGGTAATTGTTACTTTTAGCGGTACAGGTAATTGTTACTTTTAGCGGAGGTAGTTACCTTTAGCGTTGAAAACGTTACCTTTAGCAGCGGTTGTTACCTTTAGCGGAATTGTTACCTTTAGCGTTGTTACACAACCAACGGCTGTTTCTGATAGTTTTTGTTATAAATACTACCGACGAATTGATGCTTCAAACATTTCTTGTAGTAAATTCACCCAACAAAGAACTAGTATCAGACTTCATTTTAATAGTAACGGCTTGCTGGACAGAGCTTGCTTCGTGCACCTTCCAGATTCTCCATTAGCCTAACGACATACGAGGGATGTTCGAAAAGTAATGCTTATTGGCCAGTTACACGAAGAGCACGAGGAAAGGTACATCGATATTTATACGCACCGATAGCCCTATTCAACACCTACACAATGGTATATACATTTATCACATAACTTACGGTGTGGGAGTGGAATAACACCATTCTATAACTAGTTTTTTAAGTATGCAAATGAGCCTAGTATGCTCTGTCAAAAATAAAAGTCTATATGTGAGTTATGTGATAAATAGAATCTAACATTCGTTCTCATTGCATTTATTAAACTCGTGTGAGTACTCATGTAAGATCCTCTATGTTCAAGTTGTTCGATCAGTTTTTTTTAAAATAATAGCCATTTCGATAGAGTCAGTCATTGACCGCTGTTGTAAAAATGGTTTGCAAACGAGCTGAAAATACTGATGAAATTAAGGCCTTTATCAAAGTTCGTTCAAAACTAGGTTAGTCTTCTAAGCAAATTTTTACTGAAATTTAACGCGTATATGGGAGCTCTAAGGTACCGTATGACACTGTTCGGCGATGGAAAAATAAATTTGATTCTGGTGTAGAGTCTACTAAAGATGCACCAAAATCTGGGCGTCCTAGGACTGCCACTGACAAAACAACTGTTGCCAACATTAAGCTGATCATTAACAAAGATGCGCGATTCACAGTTCGTGTTATTGCTCGTATGGTAGGGGTATCACTATCCAGAGTTCTTTTATTTTAAGGCGTATCTTAAAAGTTAGAAATATTTCTGCGCGGTGGGTACCACACCTTTTGACAGAAGCTCAAAAGAACGCACGTGTTTCCCAAGTTTGACAAAAAGCAATTTGTCATTGTTGTTACTGGAGACGAAACCTGGGTTCACTATTTTGAACCAGTTCGAAAAATGGGTAACAAAGTATGGGCAAGTAAAGAGTGCAGAAGGCCATCAGTTGCCAAACGAACCTAAGCGCAAAGAAAGTTGTCTATGCAATCTGTTTCACATGTGACGGTTTGGCGATTCAAATTCCGGAGAGAAAGGGAAAAAGCGTGACTAGAAGGTATTATCGTGATGTTGTACTGAAAAAACTGAAGAACTATTATTTAAAAAGGCGACAATTCACAGGATTCAGATATGTCCGTCATCTGCACGACAATGCCCCAGCCTATACCTCACACATTGTAACCTCTTACTTAAAGTCAGAAAATGTTACTGTCCTACCCCATCCCACGTACTCGCCAGATCTCGCACCAAGCGACTTCTTTTTATTTCCAACACTGAAAAAATGTCTTCTGGTCGTAAATATAAGGCAGGCTCTTGATTCAGCCGTTTTCCAGTGCCTCAAGAGTATACCAAAATCAGCCTACCGTGACGCTTTCCGGAAATGGATTCATGGATTGAAACTATGTGTTTCTAGCAAGGGGGAGTACTATGAAGGAATGAAATAGATATTTTTAGTTTTTCATCAGTATCAAGCAAGTTTTAACCAAATAAGCATTACTTTGCGAACATACCTCGTTCGTGTCACCGTTAGTAAAGATTGGTCACGTCGAAAACATTAATAGCCACAACAAAGGTGAACCATATGCTAAATAAGGAAATAAGCGAACATAACCGATGTCTCCGGTTGTCTACTTGCTGGTGTACGGAACCAGTAATATACTCCTTAAAATAATTCAAGGACCATGTTTGATTTGTGTAATTTTTTAGAGTGCATTGTATTGTCTTTTCGCAATTTTTAAGTTTAGTTATATTCTTTTACAATGTTACGTTACACACATTAACGTTTTATATGAATATGAAATCCATAATATTTAAAGATTAAGTAATTGTTTACTGGTCTATTTTGTTGTCTTTAATTATTTTGAGGAGTGTACACCACATGCATGCCGCTATTAACAGTTCAGGGCCCCGTTTTATGAAACAACTTACGACAATTTTTATCGTAAATCAATTTCTTAAATGCTTCACTATAAATCTCACTTTTCAAATAAATGTGATTTCATTTCATTTTCTTATACATGTGATATTTCTGCTCTACGTGCACACATAATTGTCTACATTGAACGCTTAGGTGAAAAAAAGTGAACGATTTTTAAAATTTGAGACTTATCGTAAGATGTTTAATAAAACGAGGCCCTGGTGTTTAACGCTTTGAAAATAAAGGGACATCACCTAAAATGAAAGTATGTTAACGCACTGTGCGTGTTATCTATCCTTAGATCGTATTCCGTATGAAATCACAAATTATTATCCCCATAGCCACCAATGTTAAAGTGGCTGCAAATTCAACTCAAGTATGGATAATGCAGCAGTGTAATGTTCATATAGGAAACTAATTTTCCACATGAAAAATCACCATAAAACGTGGGGTCACAAGACATGTAAGAAAGTTCTTGTTTGTTTACTAAACAGGTCAGGGGTACAGCTGTTTTCATTGATTGACTGTTTTCATTGCTCACAAAGAGTAAGCATAGAGTCGAAATTTCGAAAATGTTCATCAGTGATCCAATAAAACCTAATAATACGTTTCTTATACAAACAACCACAAAATCGAATAGAAATGGGCAGTTTTCCCCTTCTTATAATGCCCATTTCCATCAAAAAAGGAGGGATTACTTTTTATCATAGGAACTACATTTGTAATTAGTGATAATAAACCTAATTTCATGAGCCTATATTTTATAAATGAAATGTCAACAAATAAATTAATGCATTTTTATGAAGTGAAATATTGAGGGAACCCCATTTTATTTTGGGCAAAAGTCCAACTGATGTATGGTCTCTGAGTTTCGGGTTATCGTCGTTCTCTGCCAGGTAATACATTATCTATCCTTTAGTCTTGATCATCTTCGACGCTTGATTGTAAATACTGGAACCACGTGACCGTAATTTATTTTATTAAAGTATTTCTGACCATCCGCATTTACTTCGTCGATATAATGATGAAGTTTCCCTGTTTGTTTATTTATACAATCATTGACTTTCTGCCTTTCTATATACCTTGGATAGCAGGTGTTTCTGTTTCAGACAATCAGAAACCTTACCAGTTTATCGGTAAAAATCAAGCTTTGTTCAGGAGGACTGTTCTAGACGTTTGTCTTGAAAACAAGCAAGCGTCGCAGATGATCTAGACTACATATCCTTCAGTATAATACTGTATTTGTGTTTGAGTAATCGTTTAAGAGTCATGTACATGTATACACATCAATCAAGTAACAACATGAATAGGTATTTTTCATCTATTACACGCATTAATCTTTACGTATTGATAATTATGGCTTGTTTGCAAATCAGTATTTGCTTTCACGTATGTTACTGTATTAACAAGAAGCAGGGCCACAATACGCGTAGTGTCCTAAAAACAACGGAGGAATTCTTTTCTCCGAGTGTCGAGTTTCGATTAGACAAATTCGAGTTTCGAGTAGAAAAGGTCGATTTTCGAGTAAGGAAATTCTAGTTTCGTGTAGAAAATATCGAGTTTCGAGTGGAGAAATATCGAGTTTCGAGTAGAGAAATTTGAGTTTCGAGTAGAGCATATCGAGTTTCTTCTTCTTCTTTTATTATAATGGCGGACGCTCATAACTGAACATGACAGCCATGCGTGGGGGTTAATACAGATAAAGAAGAAGCACTTTATTTCAAAATCAGTAAGCCATAGGCCCATGTGATCATACAATATTATACATATACATTTTAACAGACGTAGCAAGATCCGTACATATATGTATTAACAAATATCAGATGCAAAAATAAACATAGTTATACTGTTTACTTCTTTTTAGAGAACACAAACAGAAAACAATAATAGAAACAAACACATGAACACGTCAGTATTTCCATTTAAAATTTCACGGAGAAGGTGACTAAACATATATAAATATATCAATGTTATGGTTGATGTATTATACTGAGAAAATGAAACATGGAATTACAATTACATCAAATCAATTCATTAGCGTTTTCCTCATTTCAAATGCTTTAAAAATATACACACTTAAATTTTTAATTTCTTTTTCATTTTTGCTGTAAAAAAGTTCTTAATATATATTTTTCGGATGTCTTTAAACAGATCGCAATCTAAAATGAAATGAAACTCGTCTTCAAGTTTGTTGCAAATTAAACATATTCTATCTGCTAATGGTATACTTCTAGGTCTATGCCACCTACCAGTCTCTATAGCAAGGCTATGGGACGAGACAATTAACCTGGTCATCGATATTCTAAATTTTGGTATGTTTATGCATTTAAGAAATAACTGAAAATCAAAACTGACAATTTCTTTAAAAAATATTGCTCTCGATGAACTTTCTAAACGTTCATGCCAAGACTGTATTTTATTATCATGAAGTCGTTGTTTAATTATACCTAAGAAAAGATTCCCATCTCCGACACTCTGGTTTAGCCACACGTAGTAAAAACCCATTGACGATAATAAATCGCGAACTAGGGTGACCCATGATACTTTGTTTGGGTAAATATCAGCATCTGTTTTTAGAACATTATAAATAACTTTGCAATACTTGTTTTCACTGCTGTTTAAAATCTTTAACCAATATTTAATAATTCTATAAAATCTGTTATTGATAAGGCTAAACCTGCCGAGAATACCATACACAAAGTCATTTTGCGTTGTACGTTTTACTTTCAATATACGTTTGCAATAAAGTGTATGTATTCTTTCAATATTGTTTGCACTGTGGAAACCCCACACTTCACAAGAATAATTTAAAATGGGCAATATAAGCTTATCAAATAGTTCAAGTCTATGAGATATAAAAATATCTGTAAAGTTTAGAAGATACTTATTCAGTTTGAATATTGCTTTTTGTGCTTTACCCGCTAACGTTAATTGCGTTTCACTGAAAGAACCGCCTTGGGTAAAAACAATTCCAAGGTAAGTAAGTGAATTCACAATTTCAATTTGTACACCATTGAAAAGAAAAATTAAATTACGTGGTAACAATCCAGCTTTTCTGAAAACAATTATTTTAGTTTTTTTTTACATTCACTTTCAACTTCCATCTCTCGCAGTAATCACATAGAATATCAAGACCTTTTTGAAGACCTTCAGCGATTTCGGCGAAAATAACAATATCATCAGCATATAGCAAGAGAAATAGTTTTGTCATGTATACCTCGATACCGTCAAATTTATTTAAAATTAAATATTCCTCAATATCATTTAAGAACATTGAGAAAAGAAAAGGAGATAAACTTTCTCCTTGACGCACTCCGAGCATGCATGAAAACTCGTTGCTTAACGTATTATTGTATTTGACTCGAGACTTAATACTATTATACATACTTTTAACCACATTGAAAATTTTACCTCTTACTCCCAATTGTATTAATTTATACCACATACTGTGTCTGTCTATATAATCAAAAGCTTTGCTAAAATCAATAAAACTACAATACATCTTCTTACCACTATTTATCATATGTGTAATAAGTCCATGAAGAACAAATATGTTGTCAGTTGTACTCATACCACTACGAAAGCCTGCCTGTGCTTCAATATATACATTGTAATTTTCAGCCCAATAGCTTAAACGAGTATTTAATAGTCTCGTAAATAGTTTACCCAACATACTTAATAATGTAATTCCTCTATAATTATCTGTGTCATTAATAGAACCATTCTTATGTAGTGGGACGATATATCCTTCTGACCAAGACGTAGGAAAAATACCTGTGTTCAATATAGTGTTAAATAATGTGTATAAATACGGTAATAATTGGTGAGCACCATGTACAAAGTATTCATTTAAAAGAAGATCTGGACCAGCACTTTTACCATTTTTTTTAGCTGTCTAATAGCTTTTAATATTTCCTCATTACTTATAACTACATCAAGTTCACTGAACATAACTTGGAACTCGCCATTTAAAAAACGTTCATTAAAATACAAAACATCTTCATCGGGTTGGAAAAAAGGATCAGCAGGATTATTGACAGATTTAAAATATTGTTCAAAAGCAGACAACGATATATTTGGACATTTTACATGCGAAGCCTCTCTTAACATTTTCCAATATAGTTTCGCATTCTTATGCCTGTATGTTTCTAATTTTTTGGTTTGTTCATTATTATAATCTCTTTTACATCTTTTTAACATAGATTTATATTCAGAGCGTGATCTAACAAGTAAAACTCTGTTTTCGTCTGACTGACATTGTCTATAACAATTTAAATGAAAATGAAAAATAGTTCTCAGGTCTTCACAACTTTCATTAAACCAGTCATTATTTTGTTTACGCTTACTTGTGTCTGTACCATTATTGTGCCTAAGTGTTTTTTTAAATAAAGGGTTTGTAACACTATTCAATAAATTGGAAAATTCCTGTAAACTAGATTCAATACCATTCATGTCAACACATGAACCCGTAGTTTGAGTTAATTTTTTTAATTACTCAACAAATACATCGCAGTTCAAAGCATCACCATATGCACATCTATGCTCACTATTCCATATATATTTGCAATCTATACCTATATGATCAACTTCATCAACACTATTACCATTCAAAACTGCATGTTCATTATTAATGATGTATTCAAAAGAATATTCAATAACACAATGGTCGGATAAAGTATTGGGATCATGAAAATCAAAAGTTGTGATATTATTATAAATAGATTCCGATACAACAACATAATCAACAAGACTACACCCTCTGTGTCCCACAAACGTATATTTACCTATACCCGCGTCTTTACCGATACGCCCGTTTAATATTCGTAAACCAGTCTGTTTACAGAAATCTAAAAAGGCAGTACCATTGCTATTTATATGGCCTTTATCTTGGGAATATCTCGGACTAAAACTATCTATGGAGTATTCATCTGGCAGAATTTCGAAAGATTCGCTTGAGTCAAACATTACAAAATCTGGCTTATCAGAGGTGCGACTATTAAAGTCCCCCGCCAATAAAATGTTACAAAGACCATTTGTATCATTATGAATAAACGCAACAGAATCGGTTAATCTATCAAAAACATTCTGTTCAATGGTATTAAATCTACTACTCCCCTCGGGCATAACATAACAAAGACCAACAAACAAATCATTTGTTAACGAAAATAATTGACCGTCTAGTCTCAGCCACAAAATATCATCTTCACTTTGAAAGAATAACGATTTTTCGTTTACAAAAGTATTTCGAACATATATAATTATACCACCTGAATCACGTTTGCATTTATTTGACTTTATTCTGTGTAACGCAAAACATTCAAAGTTATTAACATTAAACTCCTGTAAATCATTTGATCATGTCTCAGTAAACATAACAACATCATTTTCTTCAAAAATTGAAATAATTTCTGAACATTGCAACTTATTACAATTTTTTGAAACTAGACTTTGTACATTTAATAAGGCAAATTTCAATCGCACCCTCTCCTGTGCACGTTAACCAGTGTCATTTATTGTTCCTTCACGCACGCTTGAGTGTGAACTCAGTGATCGATTGCGAGATACATAGGCCGAACGATTATCCCGCCTATTACGAGACTGACTGTCTCTTTGCATCGATGACGACGACTGGTCCCGACTATGACGAGCGTTATGGCGAGATGCGTCTCGGGTAATATGCGAGCCATGTTCGGGTCTGGGTGGCTTAGGGGGATTAACCTTAGCCGATGGTGCTGGGAATATAGACCGATTTGTTGAGTTATCATGATTTCCAGCAGCAGACGAAATACGATTATCAGTGTTGTTTGCACTTTTAAGCTCACAGTTTCCACGTGATAAATCGAGGATGGACTCGTTTGATATGTGCTGGTCACGGGCTGATTCACGTTCTACCTGGACGGCCTCCTGGGATATACAGTTATCACTCACGATCATTGGGGAAGAACTATGAGCAGTAGGGCTAACTGGGGTGTCTTCATGAACCGAGTAGCGGTTGTTCAGAGTTTTGCTTGGCTGTAGTCGAGAAGATAATAATGGTACATTATCGCCTTCGTCAAGTACAGGAAAATCTACCAATCTGCTTTGTTGCATGATTGTGTTCCAGTCAGGAAATTCGTCCTGTATTACCTGCCTATTACACACAAGTTTGGCCGGATAAACAATACGGACAGACGATTGGGGGTTATCCTTCTTAGTGTCTTTATATAATGGCCACAAGCGCTTCCGTGCGTCTGCTATCTCCCGTGGAACATCGCGGTCGATAGAGTAGCCAGGGCAACTTTTTAACGTTTTGGCGTTAGAGAGGATCAACTCAACATCATTCGAGTTTATAAAGTTGGCGATGATAGGCCTCTTGAAATGTTGTCCTATTTTGAAGGGGCCCAGTCTGTGTGCCCGTGAAATAACTAAATGTTTCGTGTCAAGCTGCATTGTGTTAGCCAGGAAGTCAAACGATACGTCCGTGCAGTTCTCCCAACGGGACTCCTTAAAACCACGAAATATCAAATTGTTCCTTCTCCCACGTGCCTCAATGTCAATGGATTTGTACGCTTATGTTTTGAGAAGGGTTGATTGTTTATTCGTAACAATAGCTCTACTGTTGATTTTGCTGCAGGCCAATTTTAAGTAGTCATTTAAAACGGAAACAAGTTCTTGTGTACTGGCTTGTTCGATCTTGAGATTTAATATTTCATCAAATATCATAGACAATTTTGTGTTCGTGGAAGCATTATCAAATGTTTCTAGTTGTACAGGAGAAAGAAAATTACCGCTGGTATTGCTGGTATTGCTGGTGTTGCGCCTCTTCTGTTTACTAACAAATTCAAAATCTCCCGTCTCGGTGTTTTCAACCAAATCAACCTGTGAAAAGTTGGTCGCCATCTTTGTTTACAAGTCCTAGAAATTTTCACTTTTCAAAAGAGCACTAAGCAGGTCATTTTTAGCCGGATTGAGAACACCACATGAACGATTATGAACTATTATGTCATAGACCAACCACAGATATCACTTAAGATCCCATTTTAAATCCTTAACACACGTTTTCAAAAATAAATCCTTCCGTGATTTGAAAGGTTGCCTGCCTTCCCGGGTACTCAATCTACCAGGAGATGGCAGACAACTTGAAGTGAAAAGCCTATTTAAACATATTTTATTGCCAATATATAATCGCAAAAGGGTTGGGCTACACTTTCTTACAACATTAGTTAATGCCCTTCCCGACAAAATAGTATACACACAAAGTTAGACAATTACATAGGTAAATATATATAAGTTGCACATAATATCATAATTAGAGAAAAGGTAGTGAGAAAGAAAAACTAGGAACTAGTGAAGAAAAAAGGAAAAAAGAAGAAGTATAGAGATTGTGTCAAGTTCGAAAGAAGAGAGTCAATCAGCATGAGTTGCAAAAGTAAATCTAAATCTAGGCAAACATCTGTGTTTCTCTTATGTACATCTGCACTGCTTCGAAGAGAATTTGATTATCGTCATCCGACAAGTGTTCGCGACCAAAAAGTATTGTATTTAAATTTAATGGGTGAAATGTACGAGTTGACTGAAACAAACGAAGCCGTTGTGTACGAAATAAGTTACAGTTGAAAAAAAAAGTGTTCAGCGTCTTCTACTGCAGAACCACAATCGCAATTGTATGATTCTCGTAAATGGTTTAAATAAAGATCATTATTAAGGTTACTGCAATAATTTCGTATTCCTGCATGTAAAACAGCAAATAATCGTTGGCCAGTTAAGTAGTGTGTAGGAACTTTTGAGCTTGGAAAAACAGAACTTAAAAGTTTTCTCTTAAACATCGATATAGATTCTGAATTGCGTATATCTATTGGTAAGTTGTTCCAGAGATTAAGAGATGCCTATAGTATGCTTCACTGTGCCCAATACTACGTGAAAAGAGATTAGTGCAGTGCAATTAAAAGATAAAAACGAGTAGAGAATATCGAGTTTCGAGTGGGGAAAATCCGAGTTTCGAGTTAATCGAGTTGGCGAATTTTCGTTAGTGTTGGCCTGCGGTAAAGATGTCTGGACTATTTTCCTTTACTATATACATGTTTAAGACTCTTAATTGGGAATATATGTAACTTTTACTGTTTGAAATAATGAAGCAATTTATAGCAGATAACTATTTAAAGACAAAAACATTTTTGTTTAAACAAGAAAAAATGAAGGTACCTATTCGTACTCGATGATCAGTTGAAATAGTCCGGTTGTCCGGTTGTAAACGAGTACACAGATGAGTGCGGAAGCGCCGTCTGGTGGGACACAATGAACCTATATTTGTAATTCTGAGCCATCTGATTGGTTTAAAAAATAGGGTAAACACTAAACACTTACATGTGCTCTGATGCATTTAGTGGCGAGGAGTTGGGGTGAAGGGCATTTAGAATGATTGCATTGCACATGTGTAAAAAACGTGTTAATCGAGGCCAATCCCTTACTATGGAGGTCCGGTGGCACCCACCCACATAACAACATAGTCACAGGTAGCTGCAGGAAACAACGCTTGGTTGTTTCTAGATAAGAAATAGTGTGTTGACGGTTAAATATGTTTTACAAAATATTAGAATCTAGTCACAAGATGACATTGTCGGTTTTTGAGTCATCTAAATATAAGAGACATAAAAAGTCGACTGTGACTTTCTCGAGTTTCGAGTTGACATTATCGAGTATCGAGTAGTGAAATTCGAGTCTCGAGTAGAGAAAATCGAGTTTCGAGTAGAGAAAATCGAGTTCTGAGTTGACATTATCGAGTTTCGATTAGAGAAAATCGAGTCCCGAGTAAAGAAAATCGAGTTTTGAGAAGACACAAGTCATTGTAATAATGGTTATATATGCCGTAATTTGATATTAAAAAATATTTATAAAATACATTTAGTCATTAGTATTTTAACAGTGAAAGAAGTAACGTCAATACTAATTCATATGCGTTCAGGCTCTTATTGTGTCGTCTGCGTAGCGCCCACACTTAGGAATCAATTTGTCCGTCTTTTGTCATCGTCCGTCCGTCCCTTACACTTTAACCTGCAACGTTACCTTGGCCATACATTGCAAAATATTTGACCTATGTTCATGAATCTCAATGAATGCTGTTAAACATGTCCAATAACTCTGACTTTCATTTTGTCAGAGTTATGCCCCATTTTATAAAACTTTAACCTACAACTTAACGTTGGAAATGAGCACACGACAGGCGACACAACACTCTCCACGCAGAGTTATCGTTCCTTGCACTCACATATATCTCTGCTAACTACTAAATTACAAGATGTTGGTAAACCCTGTTAAATTGGAATATGTTTGCCTGAAACTTATTTATTTCTTGTGTAAATATAATTTTCAGAATATCTGCAAATTAGATGTTGCAAGATTTGAAATAATGCATGAAAACAATTTAGTTTTAATCGGGAATATTTTACTACAAAAATAATACGTACTTATACAATCGAAACGCATATGTAAACATTTCAAACCGAAGCTCGATAACAGAAAATGACTAAAAAAAAATAACTCATGGAAATAAAAATTGAAATTATTTAATCTATGTCTATATTTTATCTTTGCAGATATCGCAAAAGGATTTATTATAAGCATCGTCATAACTTTTTTGAATAATGACGTGACCTAACCGTTCGCCCTACTTCCTTTGACGTTGACCGAGTTAAATGAGGAACGAGTGTACTCTAGGTAGAGATTGGCGACACAAGTGTTCCATAGAACACCCTTCTAGTTACTCTCAGGTGTCAACATCGTAGATGTACTATACATTACGATATACTTTCATATTGTCCCGTTTAGTTTGCATTGAGCTAAGTGTGCAATATTCTACGATATTGCAAACATTGATATTGCACCGGAACTTTTTCTCGCGCTTGCTAAGAGCCGCGGAATAGAAATAAGGAACTACTTTCAAATAAAAATAACGCAATCCTTCCTATAGTGTCAACAAAAAAATAAGTGTTTTTTTCAACCTTTTATGGCAGAAATTGATAAAATAATTGAAATAGTCACTCACCCACTATTTTAAACGTTATCGAATGGTAAACAAACTTAATGTTTTTAATGACGTCATCCGACGTCGACGTCGTTTTCGCGCAAAATAATCATCCACACAAAATGAAACTGAATGACAAGATAGGAATTCCATCAAAAGCTATAAAAAAATAACACAAATACAATGAAAAGTAATAGTCATACAATTAACATTGATCGAAAACAGTATGAAAGTATACAATAAAAAGGTAATTGAATTTGTATCATTAAATATTAAATTGATACATATGTTAAGACGCGTGTAATGATAACTATTCAACCATGTTGGGTGGGTGGGTCTGTGTGGATGCTTTGTTCTAATTAATTTGATATGAGCGTTCAACTTAGGCCTTGCAAAAAGTTAAAATAAAATGTATGTTTAGGGTTAGGCCCAATCTATTTTTTCTGGTGAAACCTAGCATTTTTTTCCAATTTACCAGAAAAATATAAAAATCAAGGCTGTTTTGGGTATAAAATGCTATGTTCCAATATGTATATATACATAAAAAATATGGATGAAAATGAATCCGTTCCTACCCTACCTACTATTTTCTGGCATGTTACCCTAAACATGGGATGAAAATTGAAATATAGAGCCCTGCCTAAACAGACATATTTTTTGTTTGGCCTTATTACGGAATTATAGCTCACCTGTAGACGCGTGCAATTTATCAGACTTCAAAATTCGGAATTCAGAAGTACAACAAACTTGACACTGTCACCCTTCTGTGTCTTGGTTAGAGAAGGTTCCAGTGAGGAGAGAAAGGGCGGCAGGGCGCGCGCCTATATAAATCATTGAAAAAATACTCACCAACCTTGAATTGCGGACATCCTTGTTAAAACCTGAATCTACAGGAGCGTTCATTATATAATGCAACTAGCTGTCATATTCACGCTGTGTGAGGTTTACAAAATTTGAAAATGATCTTATAGAATGAACCTTTAATAACACTTTCTGAAAGTTTTATTAAAATCAGTGAAGATATAAGTCTATGACGACTGTTTGTTTGGGACATATTCATATGCACTGCCTTAAAAAGCGGCAGAAAAGTTTAATGAATTTGCATAGTCGTAATGTTGCTTATATATATATATTATATATTATAAATGATTACATGATTCTGTGAATCGTAATTTCTCAGGAGAACAAATCTCGACCTTTAATTATCAAGAGTCAATTATCAATCTCAAACGATCATTGAAACCAATCTTTTTTTTGTCCTGGAGTAAGATCACAAGTCATCATTTTATATACTGTACAAAATAAAGTTGGAAACTTGATTTACTGTTACAAGGGCTTAAGTAAGGGTATTAATAAGACAGATGTGATTATAAGATAAAGATGAAAATACTTGGATACATGTCTGCTGCCTCTATAACACCACTGTTGCTCATAGTTGACTGTTTTCTGTTGGTTATTTTAAAACTTAGATTTTCTCTACTCGAAACTCGATACTGTCTACTCGGAACTCGAATTTCTCACTGAAACTCGATGTTTTCTACTAGAAACTCGATTTTCTCTACTCGAAACTCGATACTTAGAAAATGTGAACATCAATTAACGTATCAAACTGTATTAGCAGCAGCAGTAGACGTGATAATCATGGCGCTTATGACCATGCCTTGAATAAAAGGTAGAACCCTGTACCGACCTGAATACGCACTTTTCCGGCGAGGTTTCCGAAGACAGCACGCAATGCCTGCATAAGCATTCTTCCCTATCCCGTCAGGTGCACGTCTGGGTATTTTTGAACGGAAACAAATCGAAAAAAGGTAAATTAAATGATTTTAAAAGATGAACATGATAAATAAAATATCATGTTAGTGTTGTCTGATCATATCCAGTTTATCGGCACAGCCTCGGGCTTCATTCTTTTTCTCAGCCTCACCTGATAAACTGCATATGATCAGGCACCAACATGATATTCTCTTTATCTCAGGCACCCTGTTTATCGCCAAAATTATATAGATCGACAACCACAAGATTCACCAACCCCCAACTGCAACAAACAGTGGCAGCAATACCAATGGCGTATGTCTGACTGCAGCAAACAGTGGCAGAAATACCAATGGCGTATGTGTGACTGCAGCAACAGTGGCAGCAATACCAATGGCGTATGTGTGACTGCAACAAACAGTGGCAGAAATACCAATGGCGTATGTGTGACTGAAGCAAACAGTGGCAGCAATACCAATGGCGTCTGTGTGACTGCAGCAAACAGTGGCAGCAATACCAATGGCGTCAGTGTGACTGCAGCAAACAGTGGCAGAAATACCAATGGCGTATGTGCGACTGCAGCAAACAGTGGCAGCAATAACAATGGCGTCTGTGTGACACTTCATATGACTTTTAATTATAATGATTAACGAAGTCAGACTTTCAGAGACATGTTGTACTATTCGTCAATATGCTATATGACTACTAGATCTATATAACTGTCCTACGGCATTAATACTTCATTTAACATACCCCCCCCCCCCCCCCCCTCCCCCCCCCCCCCCACCCCACCCACACCCCTCCTACAATCACGTTTAAGTAACACAAACATAGTTGACTGACATATAAACAATTCTGTAACGATAGCTCAACACAAACGTTTTAGGCGGTATGCACTTTAATATAATTATGAATAATTCATGACCTGGATGTATCTTGGTGAATACACAGATATACGAAGAAGCATGTTTGAGCAAGATTAATTAACATGACGCCAGTACTTAGATATCTCCGCCCTGTTGTTGATGTCTGAGTATATTGACAATAGGTTTAATTATAATAATTGCACGTGCTTTTGCTTGTAAGTGACATCTGACGAAAATAATGTATCTAGTATGAAAATAAGTGATTCACAGACTTGATATCTAAAATATATTGTTTGATATCCTTATATTGTCTTCAATGCAATAATTTAACAAATTAATGTTTGTAAAAAATGTTTAAACTGTAATGCACATTTCTTAACAAATACATTATTTCTATTATGTTTAATACTTTCATTAAAGTTTAACGTATCATAAACTGTACATTTAAACTGTTTATTTCTATTATAAATGCCATTGATGCACCTATGCTGAATTAACTGTTAATCTGGTTAAGCGCGTTTATTGATATTTAAGTTTTGGTTAAGTATGCTTTCAAGTCATTACTTGAACAACATGACAATATCCCTTTAAATTAGCTGCCTTATACTAACACATATGCATGTCTTGTTTAGCACGGTCAGGTGACTTGAACATATGCGCACGATTGCAATTGCCGTTAGTATAAGGCAGCTAATTTAAAGGGATATTGTTGTCATGTTGTTCAAGTAAACGTTAATGTTACAATGGCTTGTAATAAACAACAACAACTTGTATAAACATTGATTGCGACCTGGCCATACAGGTAGCTACATTAAAGGGATGCTAGGCAGGTACACGTTAAAGGCGCACTTGCTTGTGGTGTGGTAATAAATATAAAACAATTACAATTTGCATATATATTTATTCAGACCTATGACCTATATGACCTATGACATCTACAACATTCTATCCATGGTTATAAGTATTCATTATCACTATCTGTAAGACAATAAACTTATGATTCGCCCCCTTCTTGCAGCATAAAACAGCATACCGACATTTAACCACATTCCTTAAACCCCGTAAGATTTCATCTATAAAATAAGGATTAAATACTAAACACTTTATTAAGAAGACATCTGCTTCAAGATATTCTTTATTTTTAAATGTCACATCATATCCGCTATTTTGATGATACTATTACGGTGTTCCGTTAGGGCCATCGTTCCATCGCGTATTGACCTTTACAAGTCGATGCGCTATGCTACGATGGTACGATGGCACGATGGTACGATGGCGAAGGTACGATGGTGATGGTACGATGGTCCATCACGTCATCGCCATCGTACCATCACCATCGTACCATTATACCATTTCGCATCGACTTTTAAACGCGAGGGTACGATGATACGATGGTACCATCTTAGCATCGCGCATCGACTTGTAATGGTCGATACGCGATGCTACGAAGGCCCTAACGGAACACCGTATACTATTAAGTAAAACATTTCAGCATTTTTCTTGTAATGCTTGTTAACAAGGTTAGACTTAAGCTCTTTTAGCTTAAGCTATGTCGTTTTACTCCAAATGACTGACGAAAAACAATCATTCAGGCGTGGCACGCAGGCAAGGTATGAACACTTATTTTGTTATTTTTCTCTAAAGTACATGTTCATAGTTTCGGCAAATTATAATTCATTCATTCGTAGTTGTTATGCAACATAGGTTATTATTTTTTTAATAAAACGTTAGGAAATATCAAATGCTGTTAAACAGGGAAATTTGGATATATATATTTTTTATTTATCACATAACTTACGGTGTGGGAGTGGAATAACACCATTCTATATTTTCGATTTACCACTAATTATATAATTATGCAAATAAGCCTAGTATGCGCTGTCAAAAAAATCGATAATGACTACGATCCAATTTCCACGGTTTATGTCGGTTTTGCGTGTTAAAGCGATAGACAAAATGCAGTAAAAGTCGATATGTGAGTTATGTGATAAATAGAATCTAACATTCGTTCTCATTCATTATTGAATTATTAAACTCGTTAGCAAAAGTGATATAATGCTCGGCAAGAGCCTCGCATTATATCATTTTGCCAACTCGCTTAATAAATTCAATAATGAATGAGTACGAATGTAAGATCCTCTATATATAAGCCTCATTACTTAAATGATCAAAACATTCATTGAATTGAATTGAATTGGATAGTGTACATCTGTAGAGGATTATATTTATATAAACGAATTAGTTTGTTAAAATCATCAACATAAAGTGAAATACGTCGAACTGACTTTTTTAAAATAGTTGACTTTATTACCCACAGTATATGATTTAAACATTGACACATTCGCCAATGTTGAAAGTCAGATTATTTTGATACTCGAGATTCGGGTTGAATTTATGCAAACATAAAAGATGCCGGTATGCAAACATAAAAGATGCCGGTATGCAAACACAAAAGCCGGTATGCAAACATAAAAGATGCCGGTATCTAAACATAAACGATGATGCCGGTATCCAAACACCAAAGGTACTAAAAGTCAAACCATTGGAACGAATGAGTGTCACTTAACAAACAATTCGTATAGCGTAATCATGTTTAATTTAAGTAATACATTGTATATTTTGCAAATATTTATGCACAATAAACAAAACAGAAATACAGAAACTATTTACCTCTTGTGATATCGCATACTATGTAGTACAACAAAAACAAACTGTAAAATCGGTAGAAATAATAACGTTGAAAGAAGTGAAGCTAGAGATTCGGATGTCTTTGTTTTTCGCGTATGACAAAACCCAAAGAATGGCATCTACAATACACTTTTAAAGTATCTATCCCGCCAATAATAGTCACATTTTACAACAAATTAATATCGTTTCTAAACCTACCGAGGACGAGGTATATATATAACTGACATATTTTGAGAATACAAACTCTATATACACAAACGGTCTTAACCAGCGAGGACAAACCGCAAAACTGGAGCGTCGAATTAAGAGTTACTAATAAATCATTTTACGTATATTCAATCCCGGGTATTTTAAGAACTATACGTTTAATCGACACATATGCATTACTATATGACCTGAACACCTGGATAGAGTTTCGATAAACGGTTTTGTAATGTAATTTTGCCGTTATTTGGCGGGTTAGTTTCTTTAATGAATATAACATATTATGTTTTGTCTATTCGAGTGTTTCACAACTTTTATATGTGCACTAATTATAGACCAATACCCTATATTTCTTCACCGATGTACACTTTCCGATATCATGACGCAAATAAACATAAAACAATTGCATTCACCTTTAAAATGAGTTTTTAACATTAATAATAACGTATACACACTTTTTAAAAGAAATAAATGAATAAATGATGTGAACTAACAGTAAATGTATATTGCTTCAAAAGAACGCTGATTTCACTTTAGGTATCAACCGGACACGGTCAATTGCGCATGCGCATAAAACAGTATTAGACGCCCGAGCAAAAATGTCCGATGTCACTAAAGCACGAAAACATTTAGAATGCTCTGTAATGTTCAAAACTATCGTAATACTACTAATGACTGCATCCTCGATTGTAGCGACTAACATTCCAACACTCGGTTCTATTGAACATTGGCATTCTGGCACAACTCTAACTTTGAGTGCAACCGCCATGTTCAAACAAGCGCAAACAACTACTACGGACGGATCAGGATATATAGATAGATCAGAGTCTGAGAATATAGAAGGATTAGAGACTTTCACAACGCTAACTGTGAGTACAACCGCCATGTTCAAACAAGCGCAAACAACTACCATGGACGTATCAGGGACTATTGACGGACCAGCATATAATGATAGATCAGAGTCTGAGAATATAGAAGGATCAAAGTCTGGCACAACGTTAACTGTGAGTACAAACACCATGTTCAAACAAGCGCAAACAACTACCATGGACGGATCATGGACTATTGACGGAACACGATATAATGATAGATCAGGGCCACTTTCGTTTTTGTACCGCTTCTTTACTTTTTGGTTGTTTCTTGTTTCCAATCGTCTGTGCTAAACGTCTGTCGTTAAGTAACATCGCGCTAGCAATTTGCATTGTAAACACAGTTTTTAAATGAAAATGACGGAAACTGGGCTTAGACGGAAACTGATCCCTAAACGGTATATAGTATAATAGGTTGATGAAGACATTTCGATCAAAAACAACGAGTTAATATAAATGTACATGTACTGTATAATTTAATAGGTTAAATCTATCACACAATCGGCAACATTTTCAACATCTCCGAGCCAGTCACACATTTTTTTCACGTCATATTGTAGGGTGATGTAGACCGAGTCGTTCTTGTTTTTCACAATTTCACTATTTAATGTCCGTCCTGATCTCTGTTCGGCTACTAACGATCTCCTGCGTGTACTCAGAGGGTAGCGAGCATTCTGGTTGCCATTTTCAACAGCACAGTTGTCGTTGGATGCACGATATGACTGGTTCGTGGTCGATTATTAAAAATATATCTACAGTTTAATGCTAAATGTATGTAACGCAGTCTAGATTTAATATGGATTTTCGGCCCGCCATATGGGTTTTTGGCCCTTCTTATGGATTTTTGGCCCGCCGTTTCACGCGCTTATCTAATATGACCGCAGAGACAATGCCTGTATTACACGAAAAACATGCCGTTTTTGTTACTATATATAGTAACACATGTAATAAGCAAGTTTATGAACTGGTCAGTCAGACCTAGAATGGTATATGGACCGAAGCGAAGCTGAGGTCCATATAACGTTCTAGGTCTGTCTGCCCAGTCCATAAACTTCATATGGACCGCAGCACCATACATTATTTGTTATATTATACCGAATCTGACTGTCACAGGATGACCTTAGTGGTTGGGCTAATTCAGGAAAGAATCAATGACGGTGAATGCATTTACATAAGTTTAATGCAACTTTTAAAATATGTTTAATATATATACAATTATCTAAAAAAAACAAGCGAATACACAAATGAACTATGAAAAGAATGTTTTCATGAACGTTTAAGACGTTCTTAGTATTGTTATAAATACTGAATGTCTAAGACACTAAAGTGTTGTTAAAGCTATAACAATGTTGATCTACCGCGATAACTGTGATGCGCGAGAGCTCATGAAGATGATGATGCGCGAATTCAATGGATGATTGTCATCAAATGCCTTTTGTAAGGGTTGATGACGCGATGCAATGATAGTTAACCTCCACTGAGATTGTGAGTGATATTCCTCCAGTGAGGACTGGTAACGGGCCCACCTTGTGTCCCGGGGTTTGTCGTTAGTAAAACCTGGCTGCGCAGGTACGGGTCCGTCTCCACCGCTCGTAAACGTTAATCGTGGAAGCTTAGCTCCACTCCTGGATATCCAAACCTAGATGGCTTACTCCAACCCTGGATGGCTTATATCCTGGATGGCTTAGGCTGTAATTATACATACGTTTTAGATGTCGGTTGACAAACATAACAATCTTGCATAATTATCATTACCCAAACAAATCATTATTTAATCAATATATGTAAGCTGTACTAATGATGAGTAGCAATGTATACATATTCTACAACGCCATGTATACGCTATGTACGTCGCTGTTAATCAATGCCCCTAATACATGTAATATAAACATGATCAAAGTACTCATATATTACACTCACTGAGTTATGCATGCACGCATGTCAACTAATGACCACATTATACAAGGCTATGCATTCGCGTCGAACATTTATTCTTGTCACTCATCTCATTGTTAACTAATGTTAACAATCGTGTATTACAATCACTGAGTTATACGCCAACGTTAACTAATGCACCTATTATCCACTGTTATCAAATTAATATTGTTTTACAATTAATGATCAATTACAATAATTACATCTAATAAAGTAACTTCAAAATCATCAATGCTAACCGGATGTCGTAACCGCCAAACAAGATGGCGCCGCCCACTGAATACAAATGTACGATAAAAGTTTAATAAAACTACTAACCACATGTTGCCTATGAATTTTGCCGTCCAATCTCTGTTCCAACAAAGTACTATCGATCATCCCGGCGAGAGCTAGAAGACAATGGGTTTTATAGCAAACATTACGCCCAAATCATTATTTCCCCCGTTCAGTCCGTGACAAACGTGGCTAAATCTGCAGTATTGAATCTACACGAGAGGCCCCTTATACAATTTTGCCGTTTAAGGAAGATATACCTATACGTTTACATGCATTAGCACAAAACTAAACTTATGACACGGCCTCTCTGGCGGCCACTTAAAATGTGCACGCTTTTATGTGTTACATGAATAGATCATGAATATTGTGAAATTGTTTCAACTCGAACAATAGATTTGGGTGTAACCGATAACTTACAAGAGCTATGTACGACCAGTACGCTCTACCCGTGACATTTTGTGACACTGACCAACAAATTAAATCAACACGTTTTATGATTTATTTTGACGTCGTTTTTTTCACATGTCCGTTAATATAGCTATCGGACCGGGCGCCCGGTCAATATGCAACTTTATCATATATATACGCATTTTTGGCCCGCAATATGCACAAAATCACCCTACAATAAAGCTCTCGAGAAATGAGCCGTATCATAAAAGCGGTCCGATACGCCAAATTAAGGTCATGTGACCGGGCCGAAAATGCATATCCATATTGACCCAGTCACCTGACCGTTATTGGCCCGGTCACCTGACCGGGCCAATAACCGGTCACATGATCGTTACGAGTATTGGCGATTGTTTTCTAAACACTATTAGGGAAAAAATGGAACGGTACCGGCTTCCGACCTTCCACCTGGCTGCGCCCCTGATTTTCTTTCCTGTTTACGATGACGTAACGAACGTTACATGACGTCACTTATTTAAACCATAACGTCACAACGAATGTAAATAAACAGCGGATTTAAACAGATACTCAGTAAAGGTAAACACTCTATCTTAATATTACAATCGTAACGCTTGATTATATGTACAGTATGTCATATTATTTTAAAAAGCTTAATCATTAAGAATAACCGATATTTAAACCCTTTTCCGCTGGTAAAATGGTGCACTCTGACGAGTTTTGGGAGACACTTTTGGGGATAAAAAGAGCATAGCCTATCAGGAAAAAGGTTTTCGGTCGGGGTTTGCAGTGTCTAAAAGCAGCTACGCCATTAGAATTTTTTTTTTTTTAGAAAACTTAAAAATCTATGCCTATATGATATCTATTTGGAAATATGTGATTTGGCTCACCGGTTCAACTGAAATGAATTTAATTCACATTATATATAAGATAAAAACAACATTGTAACGGTTTAATAAAGAGAAAATGCGTATATATATGAGAAAATGCGTATATATATGATAAAAAGATTAAAACATGGGTGATGCGTTATTGCCCGTCATATCGGCCCTCGACCAATATCGGCCATCAGGCTAAAGCCTTCGGGCCGATATTGGGATCTCGGGCCGATATGACGGGCAATAACGCATCACCCATGTATTAATCTCTAATTATGGATCGGATGACGTCACATTAAACAAAGAGTGGAATATGCAAATGAGGTGTAATATTAATGTATATCTCGCCCCATTTAAGACCAAATAGGAAAATTGAATAGGAATATTTACTTCCTGAATCAATATGGGTTGAAATTAAAGATCATAGCCAGTATTTTCTAATATGCACACTTTATCGACCACCCCACTATGCAGTTGAATTCTGGGACAGGTTAAACGTCTGCATTGAACATGCTTCTGAAATAACTTCAAATATCATTATTTTAGGTGACATTAATGAAGACCAATTAAACCTGTCAAATCATAAATTTCGAGATATACTTACGCTTAATAATATGAAAAATATAATTAAGGATCCTACTCGTGTAACTAACACTTCTAACACTTTAATAGATCCAATCGCTATCTCTAATCATTTAACTTCTTATGATTCTGGCGTTTATCAAACAGCAAATCTTATCAGTGATCATTATAGTACATATGCTTTCATTAAAAGCGAACTTTGTATAAATATACCGTTTCAAAGAAGAGTCTGGAATTACAAACGCGCTGATTTTGAAAAGTTGAATAAGTTAATTAGATCAACAGACTGGACTTTTTGCATACATATTCTGTAGATATCGCTGCAAATAGTTTTATTAATAAACTCACCGATCTCATAAAGGAATACATTCCAACTAGTTTCGTAACTATTCGTCCAAATGATAAGATTTGGTATAATTCAGAAATTCGACTTGCATCTCGTAAACGCGATAGAAGAAAATCAATAGTTTTACGTACAGGCAATCAATCTGATTGGCGCTTATATAAAGACCTTCGAAATAAAGTTAATAATATGAAAAAGCATGCTAAAGAAATATTTTTTAATCAACTTGAATTTTCTCTAAGTGATATGAATTCTGCAGATCCTTGACAGTACTGGAAAATAATCAAAATGTTAATTAAAGAAAACGCTAACAGTTGTAACGTCATACCACCTTTAAAGAACAACGATGGTTTATATTCTGTATCTGACGAAGAAAAGGCAAATTTATTGAATGACATTTTTACATCAATATCAACTGTTGACGACACCAATGCCACTCTACCACAATTTATACCTAAGACGATCTATACTATCAATGATATTAATATTACTGAAAATGAAATTTCTGATATCCTATCAACTTTAGTGATAAATAAAGCTAGTGGGCCAGATGAAATAAGTCATAGAGTCCTGAAAGAAACTTCAAAAACAATATGTCGCCCCCTGTGTATTCTGTTTAATCGTTCAATCCGAGAAAACATCTATCCACAATGCTGGAAATTAGCTAATGTTATGTCACTTTTTAAATCAGGTGATAAAGATTCATCATCAAACTATAGACCAATATCGTTAATTAGTTGCGTTGGAAAAGTTATGGAACGCGTGATATTCAAACATATTTTTAAGTATTTTGCTTACCAACATGACCAATAATTAAATATTTAAAAAACCGTCAGGTGTCTTACCTGGTCACTCAACAGTTTACCAACTAATTGATATTTATAATCAAGTATGCAAAACTATTGATGAAAACAAATTTACATGTATGGTATTTTTTGATATATCCAAAGCTTTCGATCGCATCTGGCACGCAGCTTTAATTTTTAAACTCCGACAACATGGCATTTCAGGCAAACTTATTAATTAGATAAATAATTATATAACTGATCGTAAACAAAGAGTTTTCGTTGGTTCTTCCTTTTCTCAAATAAAAACTCCAAATGCCGGCGTACACCAAGCCTCTGTTCTATGACTATTATTGTTTTTAATTTATATAAACGACATAGCTGATGCATTGCTTAGTACGACAAGGCTATTTGCTGATGACAGTTCTATTGCGGTATCTACATCCGACTTAGATTATATGGAAACTACAATTAATGAGGACTTGTGTAAAATATCGAATTGGTCAAAGCAATGGCTAGTAAAATGTAATCCATCTAAAACTGAAGTCATCTTCTTTTCACTTGCACACAGAAACCGTCCGTCTTTGATATTTGAAAATACACAACTTAACTTTGTTGACCATTATAAACATCTAGGAGTAACCCTTAGTCATGATGGGTCCTGGCATCAACATATTTCAAATATTGTAATATCTGCGTCTAAGGTATTAGGTTCAATGAAATTAATTTAAATTAAAACGTCAAACGCTTAATCAAATATATAAATCTTATATTCGCCCTATTTTATAGTATGGGATGGTTGTACAAATTATGAAAAAGATAACTTAGAAAAAATACAATAGAAAGCCGCGCGAATAGTTACTGGCCTGACTCGTTCTGTCTCTATACAAAAATTGTTAACTGAAATTTGTTGGGTCTCTCTGGCCAACAGAAGACACATCCAAAATTTGATATTGACCTTTAAGTTTAAAAATGGAGATTTACCGAGTTACTTGAATGATATTTTCCCTGCAACTGTTTCGGAATCGAATCCTTACAACTTGAGAAACAGTTCCAACTTCGTTACTTTTACCTAGAAGAACAGAACTGTTTTCGAGATCAGTCTTACCGTCATGTCTAAAACTTTGGAACGAACTTGATATTAATATTCGCGAAGCACCATCCCTTTCGAGTTTTAAAACTAGACTTAACAATTACTTTAAACCACCGATAGTACCCCAATACTACATAACCTTTCAGTTCTACATGCGCGTTTGCGAAACAACTGCAGCAATTTAAACGCTGATCTCTTTCTTAATCATTTGAGGGATAATATAATCCCAGTTGTATATGTGGTGATGGTTTTGAAGATGTTGAGCATTATTTGTTTAGGTGTGTAATTTTCAGAAATGAAAGACGGCAATTATTTTTAGGCACTCGTATATTTCATCCTTTAAGTACTCACAAACTTTTATAAGTCATCGACCAACTAACGGACGAGGAAAATCATATTCTATTTACTCAAGTTCAAAACTATATTAAAAACACTAAACGATTCCAAAATCCTTAACTTTGTATCCATATAACGTTGTATTTTGTCTATATCAACTTTCGCTATGTTTCTATCAGCCTGAACGGGAATATTGAGATGTTATGTCGGTGGAGATTTCGTGGGGGTAAAATGGCACGGCAGAGTTTACATTTTTGGATTATTTTTTTTCCTTATCAAATTTATATTTAAATATATTGTTACAATTTCAAACCGATAATCATGTACACTTTTTCAGCCACAATGGAGAAAACTGTAACTAATGTTGTAATAACTTGTAGTTCAATCCATTTGCATATGTTTCTATGAATATTGTGATGTTGAATTGATGTATTGTAACATATCTGCAATAAAATATTATTAAACTAAACTAAACCGAATTACACACCCCTTTTTGTACGTGGACAACTATAACAGCATTTCATTCGGCGATAGACAAGGTAATGAAAATATAGCAAATACGTGAATGATGTTAATGCTTTAACTATTATGTTTAAATAATATAAAGACGTCCAGCTTTAGCTTCGCAGCGCTTATAACCTTACACATACCAGTATACAATAAAATCAAAGTTAAAGGGACACACGACAATCGTGAGGTATGTTTTGCACATGCTGACGCATGCAAACAAATTAAACTAACTTTACTAAATTGGCTTATTTGGTTCTTCATAAGACACCTATTTAAAATGTTAAAACTGTATTTTTTAATGTGTGGGGAGGGGAGTGTCGGGGGAAGAGGGGGTGGGGTGGTTTTTTTTGTAGTTTTGATAAAACTATAGCGGAGTCCCACTTTTTTCTTTTGAGAAATATCAAAACAAATGTTTTCAATTATATACATGTACTAATGTTTTCTCCTAAAAGTAAAAGCTAAACATTTTTTACTTTCGATTAGTGGCTATAATATGTCGTACCTGTTTGAAATAAATAAAATAAATGTTTGAAATAAAGTTCATTGATTCAGTTATAGAAATACCTAGTGCCGACCTTTGTGATTTCGCAGATGAAAAAATTATTTCATGTATTGGTGTTATCGTTTTTCTACAAAAAATGTTTTAATAAACGCTTTCAAAGTAACACAAGTTATCAACAACAAAATATATACTCAAAAAGAAATATAAAAAGATCGGACAGGGAAAGTAGCATTCAAGGAGGACAGTCAACCACAAAACACAGAAACAAACATAGAAACAGACAAACAAGAAGGCAAAAGTTATAATAAAAGTAAACGACATCACAAACACAAAAGGGTTGACAATAGGGCTACCGCCTTGGAACGGTCAGTGGCAAAGTAGGCCACTGGGGGTTTAAACCGGTTCTAGGGTGCACCAAACCTCACACTTACCCTACTGTCAACCCATTAAAACAGGACAGTGTAAATAAAGAAATCCCCGCCATGATCTTATCTCTAACCAACAAGGCAGCATCAATAGGCAATATAAGTAAAACACAAATATGCTCGTGTAAATATAATACAAAAAAAAAATAGCCTAGAAAGCCACAATGAAGGTACTCAATGACTTGGCAGAAGCCAGAGCAGTAAGAGAATAAACCATTAAGGGCACGACAAGATAGATCATTATTGTAAAGCGATACTGTAGTCACGACCATAACTGTTAACATAGTTCGATTCCAGTTTAAGCAAAACATAGACTCCCTGAAACGAAACACACAAGCAAAATATATAGAGGATATTTGTTGGTTTGGAGTAAATACAGGATTTATTTTCATCGAGAAGTGGGAAAACCTTTAGCACGAGTGAAAATATAAGTTTTCTCACTTCGAGATGAAAATAAATCCTATATTCACGACAAACCAACAAATATTCTATTTATTATATACATTTTATCACGCAACACTACCAAACTGTTTCTAACACAAAATGCTTTTCGTTCCGACAGTTCCCCGGATACATATAGTAACGCCAGCGCGTATAGTTCTAAACTTTGACACAAATTATGACTTTTATAAGCAAATGTAGAAAAAAGTAGTTCCATTTTTTCCGGCAGTGAAAATATAAACAATGAGAAAATAAGGTTTATTCTAACCATACAATCCACTATTTCACTGGGAAGTATATAATAAATATAGTGACTTTTTTTTAAGAAAACTGCCATTTTCGTTTAGTATTCAGTATTACTGTTCTAACAAATCATAACACATAATTATTTGAAAAATTCAACGGTGTATATTAAAACCTACGTTAAAATAACGAAGAAAAGTCCAAATGTTTTTGAACATTTATTTATATGTAAGCATGTAACGAGACTGGACTAATAAGTCAAGGTGTAACGTAAATGCTTGATTACAACCAAAATATTAGTGCGTGTGTCCCCACTTTAAGAGCCGTTTTTTTAATTAAAATTAGTTTCTAGAACCATACACAGATATGTACATTACATTTCAGTACCAGTGTGGCTTGCCATAACGCTGGGTGTTATAGTCGGTATTGTGTGTTTGGTGGTGTTGGCGTGTCTGGTGATGTACTGTCTCAGGCTCTGTGTGTGTGTTTGGTGGTCTTGGCGTGTCTGGTGATGTACTGTCTAAGGCTCTGTGTGTGTGTTTGGTGGTGTTGGCGTGTCTGGTGATGTACTGCCTCAGGCTCTGTGTGTTTGTTTGGTGGTGTTGGCGTGTCTGGTGATGTACTGTCTCAGGCTCTGTGTGTGTGTTTGGTGGTGTTGGCGTGTCTGGTGATGTACTGCCTCAGGCTCTGTGTGTGTGTTTGGTGGTGTTGGCGTGTCTGGTGATGTACTGCGTCAGGCTATGTGTGTGTGTTTGGTGGTGTTGGCGTGTCTGGTGATGTACTGCCTTAGGCTATGTGTGTTTGTTTGGTGGTGTTGGCGTGTCTGGTGATGTACAGCCTCAGGCTCTGTGGGTAAGTTTTATACATTTATACATTATTGTTACAGTGTCATGTTTGATCTATTGCATGATTACGTTACGCACACGTTGTAAGTTTCACGAAGGAAGGTCTACTATGACGAGGCACAATACATTTCTTCTTCTAACTAAACTGATTAACACTCAATCAATCCTAGTCAAGAAATACCACATCTATTAAGAAACCATTTGCTTTGAAATACCATCGTTCAGTCCCACAATGTATTGCATTAAATCAAAATGTATCTGTAATAAAGGTATATATATATGTATTTTAGGCGTTCTGTCGTAATTTTCGTCTCACCCTGTTTCGCCTCAAATTACAACAGAAAACGCCTAAAATACATATATATAATAAATCACCATTTTATGGTGATTTACTTGATTTATTAAAACTTTTTTAAAATAGGGGTAGTGAAGATTGTAAGTTTAAAATTTGTTTTATAGTTATCAAAATATAATTTAAACCTCAATACGTCTAAATCTGTGACACTCAGCGTTATACGATTTAAACCTCCAATAATCGTTCATTTTTCTAATTGAAGCTGCACCGCAACCAACACACACTTGATATTTTGCAGAAGTGCCTTTTTTACATATTAGACACGGTAATGCATGACTTGTTTTTAATCTATATTTATGCAAACTGCAATAATTAGAATCTTTTGTTGGCTTATTTTCACATGGATAATGTAATCCAATTTTAAGAAATTTGCAAACATTGATTTCCATTGTCTATTTTGTATATAATTATTTTTATATTTAATATTTTTTTTTTTAAATATATAACAAATAAAGGAAATGGAAAAAAACGAAGAGACTATAAGAAATTTAATACGCCTGTTTGATACAGGTGTAATAGATAAGCAAACACCATCTAACGGTATAAATGCATTAAAACCTCTTAAAGAAGTTCCAAAGGAAACTCCAAAAGAGGTTAAATCTCAAACATTAGAAAATTTACTCAAGAGACGACGTGCTAAAAAACAACGTAAACGAGAAAAGCAAAAATATGATAAATTACAAGATGAGCAAAATCAGAAATATGCTAAATCACGAGACAATGTTATAAATGAATTGAAAGAGCTTAATGATAGAAAATCTAAAGAAGAATTAAAACTGGTTGACACACCAATGTGTGGCTATTTTAAAGCATACGAGATATCTGCCGAGAAATACAAAGACCCTCAAAAACTATTTCGTGATAAAAAATCCCTTATTACAAAATAAATAAGCAAAGAGCTGACAAAGATGAATGGATTGAAGTTTCAATTAGGTCTTACTGTAAATTTCTTTAAAGATGATGGTGATACCAAAAAATACACCACAGCAGTATTACACAGCGAACAAAATGCAATTTTAACCTCTGAAAAAATAAATGAGTTGTACGATAAATCATCTGCAAATATACAAGAGAGTCTTGAAAGATTTACAAACACAGTATCTGGATTGGAGATTGATCACTGTGTTACGTTTTACTTAAATTTTGCTAAGTATGAACCATTAAAAGGTTCTTCATATATTCCTTTGTCTAAAGCAGTATCTGATAAAAAAGCAATAATTAATGTTAATAATGAAGATAATAAGTGCTTGGAAGTGGCATTGGTTTCTGCTTTGTGGCCTAATAAAAATAATCCAACTAGGATATCTAGTTATAACAAACACATGGGTAAGTTGAACATGGATGGTATTCACTTTCCCACTCCAATTTCACAAATTTCCAAAGTAGAAAAACAAAACAACCTTGCTATTAATGTTTACGGATGCACAGGAAAAAGGGTATCTGTATTTCCATATAGAATATCAGAGCAACCGCAAGAAATGGAAAGAATTTACTTCCTTTTAATTTCTGAAGACGTTGTGGTTGATTTAGAAAATGAAGATGAAGATGATCCAAATAATGAAGAAGGAATTATAGATGACAATTATAACCCTGATGATTATCCCAACGAACTAAAAACAATAACAACAAAATATCACTATTGCTGGATTAAAAATTTAAATAGATTACTTTATGATCAAAACAAATATCACGGTAAAACTTATTTCTGCGATCGTTGTCTTTACGGCTTTTCAAGAGAAGATCTACTTACCAAACACAGAGAAGACTGTCAGGGTATCAATAAAAAATCTTGCAGAATAGAAATGCCAAAAGAAGGTAACAATACTGTAAAATTTAAAAATCATCAAAATCAGATGCCTGTGCCTTATGCAATATATGCTGATTTTGAAAGTATAATCAAACCGCAATCAATCAAATTTGGAAAGAAATCTGAAATCACAAATGTACACGAAGCTTGTGGTTTTGGATACCAGGTTGTCAGATATGATGGCAAAGCTGAAGAACCTGTTATTTACAGAGGTGAAGATGTTGTTGAAAAGTTTTTAAATTACTTAGAACGTGAGAAGAGCAACATTAATAAAATATTTGCTCACCCAAAACCATTAATCATGACACAACAAAATGAGGAAGATTATGAAAAAGCAACACACTGCTGGATATGCGAGAATAAAATAGGTAGGAAATGTGGTAAAAACTGTAAAGTAAGAGACCACTGTCATTTTACAGGAGAATACAGAGGTGCAGCACATAAAAACTGTAACCTGAAACTGAAAATAAAACCAAATAAAACAATCATCTCTGTTGTATTTCACAACCTCAAAGGATATGATAGTCATCTTATAATGCAAAAAATACATAAAATGACAGGTAATATTACATGCATTCCAAACAACGCTGAAAAGTATATTTCATTTAGTGCTGGAAAACTTAGATTCTTGGATAGCTTTCAGTTTATGGCTTCGTCTTTGGAAAAATTGGTTAAAGCAACAGACAAATCTGATTTCAAAATTACCAAAAATCAGTTTGGGAAACAAACAGATTTACTTTTACGAAAAGATGTTTATCCATACGAATATATGGACAGTATGGAAAGATTTAAGGAAACGCAATTACCGCCTATAGAAAAGTTTTACAGTAGTCTTTCAGATGAAAGTATAAGTTCCAAAGATTACGAATACGCTCAAAAAATATGGAAAGAGTTTAACTGTAAAACTCTTGGAGACTATCATGATTTATATCTAAAAACTGATGTAACTCTGTTAGCAGATGTGTTTCAAACGTTTAGAAAAACATGTATGAGTGCATACAAACTTGATGCTTTACATTACTACACAGCACCTGGATTATCTTGGGATGCTTTACTCAAACATTCAAAAATAGAATTAGAACTTTTGACAGACATTGACAAGCACTTATTTATAGAAAAAGGAATGCGAGGTGGCATAAGTATGGTATCAAAACGATATGCCAAAGCAAACAATCCACATGTAGTTGATTATAACCCTAACGAGGAAAACAACTTTTTAATGTATTTTGATGCAAATAATCTTTATGGATGGGCAATGAGTCAGCCACTTCCATGTTCTGGCTTTGTTTGGAAAACCAAAAAACAAGAGTGGAACATTTTCTAAACCAAAACCTGGCAAAGAACAAATGCTTGAAGTTGATTTGGAATATCCTAAAGAACTTCATGAAGCTCACAATGACTATCCGCTTGCACCGGAAAGATTAGCAGTGGAAAAAGAATGGTTGTCTGAATACCAAAAAGATCTGTTAGAAAATAATAGCATGATAAATACAGAACAACTAGTCCCCAATCTTAGGGACAAAGAAAAATATGTGATACATTACAAAAACCTGCAACTGTATTTATCTTCAGGCATGAAACTAAAGAAAGTACACAGAGTATTAGAATTTAATGAAAAACCATGGATGGCATCATACATAAACCTAAATACAGAACTTAGGAAAAAAGCTAAATCACAATTTGAAAAAGATTTTTACAAACTTATGAACAACTCTGTGTTTGGCAAGACAATGGGAAATCTACGCAAGCGGACTGATATAAAACTAGTCAGGCTTTGAAAACGAAAAGATAAGAAAAATAATAGCCAAACCTAACTTTAACAGGCGTATAAAATTTTCAGATGAATTGTCAGCAATACATGTGAACAAAACAAAATTAACATTAAACAAACCAATTTATGTTGGAATGTCAGTATTGGATTTATCAAAGTACATGATGTATGACTGGTACTATAATACCCTGAAAAAAAGGTACGGAAATGACTGTACTTTATTATACACAGACACTGACAGCCTACTGGTAGACATCAGAACAGATGATGCATACAAAGACATGGCTGAAATGAAAAATGAGTATGATCTAAGTGATTAACCTCAAAATCACCCAATGCACGATGATACAAACAAAAAAGTATTAGGTAAAATGAAAGACGAATGTGCTGGTGTTGCTATATCCGAGTATGTTGGATTAAGACCCAAGCTATATTCTATTTTGAGAGCGGATGAACAACTCATTAAAAAAGCAAAGGGTGTAAAAACTTATGTAGTCAAAAAACATATAAATTTTGAAAACTACAAGGATGCACTATTTAACAAGAAAAAATATAACCATGAAATGAATATGATGCGATCAATGAAGCATCAAATATATGGCATAACAGTAAACAAAGTTACATTATCACCATTTTACTCAAAAAGATACATCCGAGAAGATGGAATTACAACTGATGCACATGGTTTCTATAAAAACTTATGAATTTGGGTATCAGCAGGAACAATAAGTAATTCTTCTTTGACAAATCCTCTCTGTGGCGCTGGTAATTTCAAATAATATACTCTTATGCCTTGCGTCACCATATAACTTTTAATCTTGTGAATATCTACACTCCACATTGGATCAGTTGCTCTGCGTCTTCCACCTTCTTGTTCCCCGGGTTGATATAAATATCTTACACTTGCATTCATACAGATAGGATCATCTTTTAATATTTTTGTTTCAACAGGAGGGGGCTGTTTTGTCTCCGCATTTATGGCTTTAACAACTTCTGGTAATCTCTTTACCCATTCTCTATTACGTTTTTGCGAATCTATTTCCTTAGCATACTGATAGCCAAACAATCTTTCAGCTAATGTTCTGTTAAATCTTTCCACTAAAGCTTGGTCTCTGTGTATTTCTGTTCTGCCTCGTCTGATATTTACTTTATGTTTTGCCATTAACTGTGATACTGCACCCATACATTCTCTGCCTGGATCTACTTGTAATAACTTTGGATATTTCAAATGTCGACTGTATATTTTCTCAAATGCTTTAGCAACTTCTTTACTATCCTTGGAAGTCAGTGGCTCTGCTTCTTTGTATCTACTTGCAATATCAACCACAGTCAATGCATATTTATATGTTTTGCGTCCACGGCCAAAGCCAAAAGTATCATGCGGTAAAAATAACAAATCAGCTTGATGCACTCCATTTTTAGTAGAAACATCAAACCTGGGTCTAACTATTTTCTTTGGTGCGGGTAAATAAATCTGCCACACAGCTTGTTTCTTTAAAAATTCTAATGCCTTTTTTTCACTGACACCAGCCTCTTTTGCCAATTTTTTAACTGCTGAGTAACCTTTCCAAAATCCTTTTGGGCTGTAATAAATCTTTTCCATTTTTTTCTACTAAAGATTAAACTTTATATAACTATAAAAAAAAAATGGATATCACAACTGCACGATTTGATGAACTGCTCGAAGAGCAATATCAAAATAGCACAAAGAAATGGACAGAATTGGAACTAAATAAAATATACACTATTACAGATACGAAAATAGTAGAAACTGAATATGGTCCATCCATGGTATTGACATTATTAGACAACGGTGAAGTATGGGCGCCTGATCATCTCAAAAATAAATTAGAGAAGAGTGCTAAACCACCATATTATGTGCGACCACTTGGATTAAAACCATGTAAGAACAACAAAAAAATAGGTATCATGCATATGACTTAGTCTTTCCAAAGTAAACATACTTAGTCATTCCAAATCCAAAAAAGTCTAAAGTAATTATAGTTTGAAACTATTTTTTTTATGAACTCAATTTGTATGCCACAAATCCAGTTGCAGCCATGCCCACCACAATAAACATAATTTCTCTATTCTGTTGATCCGGAGATGGTGTATAAAAATCACTCAACTTGGGCTCCGGTTTCAAAAGCAAATGTTTGCCAGTTATGTAATAATACTGCTTCATAGCTTGGTCCACATCATCAAAAGTCTGCTCTGCATGATGCTCTTTTTGCAGTTGCTTATTAATAAAATCTAATCTCTCTGTTCTTTTTTTTATTCCACTCCAATTGTGCTGCGTTTAATTGTTCTACTGCTTTGTCATGTCTTTGTCTTTCCTCATCTGAATGACTTCCCATTTTTGAAAAGAAATAGTTTGAACCGCTAAACGCCAATGCATTTGTTAATGCGCCACCTATCATCATTGCTACTGCACTTGCCATTTTTTTATATATATATTTTTAAAATTATTTCATAATATCCGCAGGAATAATACCTTGCTTAATCAACATATCCCTCGTTGCCATTGCTAACATTATATCCACAGACAGCATCCCAAAATCTGTCATATTAAAATCCACTTTAGGGGCTGGTCTTTTTAGTAGTTTTCTGCCAATCTCAGAATATCCAATAGTTAGAAGTGTTTCCACTCCTGCATGATACATCACATTTACAATTTGTTTTCCGTCAATACTTGCTGCCATTTTTTTTATATTATTTTTTATATTATTTTTTTAAATAAATTATTAAAAACAATCAAACGGGTCTTTTGGTAGCAGATTTCTTGTTATAAGTATACAAACCCAACCCAGCAATACCTAATAAAACCAGACACGGTGGAATATAATTTTTGTATACGTTTATTTTGATTTCTGGTTTCTCTTCATCTATTGTTATTTTTGTTATTTGATTTGCAGCATCTTGCTTTGCAGCATCTTGCTTTGCATCTTGAAGCAAACGCTTTGCCTTTCTTGCCGCTGCTCCTTTTTTCCCAGCCTCTATTCGTTTTGGATTTTTTACTTTTTGTTGTTCAACCTCAACAGGTATAACTTCACTCTCTTGGTTCTCCATTTATATTATCTATATTTTTATTTTTATTAAAATCAATATGTCTAACAGTTGTCAGTATTGCTGTAAATGGTGCTAAGCACATTCCATACCTGTAATACAACTCACAACAAGCACTTGTCAAAGCAGGATTAATAAATGGGTCTTCCTCCAAATCTTCTATCAGTTTTGGTGATATTTGTTACATTAAAATATTTTGATACTCCCATCACATATAAGTTAATAAAAGAATTGCCTAAAGTCTTGGTCATGCTTGCCCCAAGCCTTGCTTCATATCTGCAGTAAAGTGTGTTTATTTCATCCGGGGACATGCCATCTATATTCGTTAGTTGTATGTCTTTACCCAAATATTGACGACTACCGCCGCCAGCCACTATGGTTGATAATCTTTCTTTTTTGGTTTCTTGTTGCTTTGATTCATCACGTTCTGTAAAACCTTCCGACATATCTTGTAATAGTTCTCCCGCATTCATTTTTATATTAATAATTTTATTTTTTATCTTGAAATAAACATAAAACATAAAACAACCAGCTGCGATATTCATGCAACTAGTAATTGTTAGTATTGTTAATAGCATTGCTATTTTTTATTAGCATTGTTAATTTGCTGCGAGCATTGCTATTAGCATTGCTACTTTACTATGAGCAATGCTACAAGCAATGCTATAATCATTACTATATTTTCTGATATTTTCATTATATTTTCATGTCAGTATTGCTATTAACATTGCCACTTTGCTATTAGCAACAGTTACTATTAGCAACAGTTATAAAAAAAGGTAATTATTCAACCCAATAACCAGTTGGTTGGTCAGTCCTCAAAATTAACTTGGAATATTTAGTCTTTGCTAAAGCTTTTCTTATTCTGGTTCTCTCCTCCAACGTCGGAATAACATCATTTTCTCTCAAACAATTTTCATAACTATCTCTGTCTTTAGTGTAAAACATACACAATCATTTTGCTTGCTCTCTTAACTCTTTTAATACAGAATTATATCTCTGTGAAATAACCCACACTGATTGTTTGGCGTGACGACCGGAGAATGCCAACTCTGACAACATATCTTTTTTCTTTGTTAATTCTTTTGTGGCGGAGCAATCATCAATGATGTATAATGTGGGCTGGCCAGCATATCTTTTGAAAAATAAACGCAACAGTTCTTGTAACATTACTTTGCCTTTGCTAACGGGATTGACAATTATTATTTTTTTATCTCTCGGGTTTTTTACATCACTTATCCAGGATCTATTTTTATAAGCCTCGTTCCACTCTATGGTTGGACACAATATAATTATATGTTCAAAAACTCCAACATACTCTTGTTCAAGTATGTCAAGAACAAACTCTGTTTTACCACAGCCCGTCTGACCACAGATAATGGTACTGTGTGAATATTTAGGATATTTTTGTTGTAAACTAGTATCGTACTTCTTTGAATCTTCCATCTTCGAAATTGATTTGCGCATCTTGTATTATATATAAATAAATATTTAAAGGTTGATCTGCATCTACTTTTTTATTTATTAATATCGTTATGCCTTCACTGCCGTTTTCTATTCTTCTTCCACTGCCGTATAATAAATTGTCATCACATGTTCTAAGGTCAAGCCACAAAGCATATGCTTTTGTTAGATAGGTCTCAAGAGAAACATTGGTAAAGTTTAATTCCCTCGCTACTATTCTGTCTCTTTGTTTCTTTTTGAGGTCAAGGCAAAATATTGATATGCCTTCATGCCTTGACTATACAACTGATTTGGTACTCCCTCTATTGTCATTTCAACCTTTTCAATCTTTGGGTTGTAATAGGTTTCTGCGCTTGTTCTTTCTGGGTCTTCAAACAGCATTAAAATACCTTTCATGCTCTGTGCTGGTGTATTACTGTTGATGTTCCAAAGTGTTTCAGATTTGTTTGCTATTATTTTTCTATGTCGCAAAATACGATCATACATAAATACTATCTTATCATTGATTTGCTGTCTTATTTGTCTGGCTAATTCAACATCACTACCCGTATCAAATTCTAAGCAGATATTTTTTATTACATAAGATGCATCAGCATCACTGCTTTTGATAACTTTGTTATAATCGTTAAACGTTAATTCATATTCTAACCTATCACCAAGCCCCGCTTGATAAATTGGCATATGACTTTCTAACATTTCAAAGTCCAGTGGAATACAAAATTTATTTCCATAAGCTTCTGCTATAGCTTCATCTTCGGTGTCTGAGGATTTATCTCCCGCACCAACTCTATGTTTTAGCATGTTTGCTTTACCAATACCTTGGTAAGCTGTGTTTAATCGTTCGGTAGGGCTTTTCCATAAATCTACATAACAATGATATATATCACTGTCATCTATTGACATGACTTCATTGCCACTTATTCTTATTGTCATTTTTTTCACAATTGTTCTACCCAGATTTTGAAATAGAGTAGCGTTGGCGTCTGTTCTGCTATTAAGTTCTATTTCAAAGGCAAGAGGAGCAGTACGAGGAACTATCACATCATTAGTACTTAGATTTGGAAATCTCACAAGCAGTTGCTGGTTTTGGTCTATTGTTGATGGATTATTAGGTATTACTACACTTGTGCGGATGCCCTTGGCACCATGAGATTTTCTTAGTTTTCTATGAGGGTTGAGTTTGTTTCCGTAAGCTGACATTGTTTTCATTTTTTAAATATATTTTTTAAAATTAAATAAAATAAACAATGGCTGAGGGTGAATTTGAAAATCCTACGTTTGATGTTGAAGATGTGGATGAATAAGACGATATCTGGATAAATGAATTACTTCCTGACGAACCAGAATTGACACAACCTGGCTCAGAATTTCAGAGACAAATTGTAAATGAAAATAACAATATTGATCAGCTTCAAGGAGAAGATAAAACAGAAGAACAACTAACACAAAAAAAGTTGTTAGTAGATCAATTTTTTACTGAAGTTAATGCTGAGATCAGTGGAATTGATTATAAAGATGATTTTAGAGCGGATAAGGACGAAATTGGTAGAACAATGTTATATACAGTTCGGTTGGGGACGGATGATGTTCCACTTACCTATTATAAGGGAAATAATCCAAACGAACCAATCAAGTTTTATGCGCTGGACACTTTACATAGAAAACATGGCATTGACTTCATAAAAAATAATTTAAAGATATATGATTATTTAGCCCCACGTGAAAGAAAGGCTCAGGGTAGGGCAGAATTAGCAGCCTTGGCAAAAATAGGAGATACCCTCACAAAAGCAGGAGAAGATATACCAATGCAAACTTTTTCAACAACTGAAGATGTACAAAATACAGCAGATGAGGCAAATGTAATTGAAAGTAATTTGAGAAATATAATAGATGAAACTCATCCTAAAACTGCTGTTCAAACACAAACAGAAGGTCTAACAATGCGCGAGTTACAAGGTTTAGACAAGGTATTGCAAAGCTCCCGTGGAGAACTTACTAATAATCTCTCAAAGCTCACTGAGCTTGATAAAGACATAACAAAAGAAAAACAAAAAATTAAACAGGTTAGCACCCCCGGGCAGGAGGATGAGTTTCAACAAGAGCGCATACGTGACAGAATAAAAAACTTAGAAGATGAAAAAAGTGCACGACTTGAAGCGGCGAGTGAAAATAAAGAAGCATTACGCAGTCAAATAAACAGGATAAAATAAACTATAAATAAGGTGTTAAAAAAAGACACAACATTGGGTGAGAGAATCAAAACCTTGTTTAGGGAGCAAGGTATTACTATTGTTAGTATTTTGACTGCCTTTGGTATGATTATTTGGGTTTTAGTTGAGACCATTATTCCTACAACGGAAGGAGGGACTGCACCTGTTCCAACTCCAAACCCTGATCCATTAAGTGTAAAAGATTGGATAAAAAAACAACTATTTAATCTTGGTAAACTTCTTGCCAACCTAGCTGGTAAAGCTGCTGCAGCACTTCCAGGAGTTATTGGTGCAATAGTATCATGGCTTTTATCTTCAACAGGTAAAGTTATTAATTGGCTTGGTAACAATCTATGGGCTTTGCTTGTGTTTGTTTCCGTGTTGTTGTATGTGGCAGCCAAAGAGTGGTTTAGTAAATCTCGTAGATAAGTAATGCAGCAAGACCTATTACTATAGTACCAACAATTATAGTGGTTTTGTTATCTTCGTGTTCAATCGCTATTTTTTGCATTTCTGGTGGGTTATGTTCCACAGTTTTATGTATTGATTTATCAAAGTCAGAATGTTCCGGTAAAAAATTCTTTGTTGTGGTGCCTTGAAAAGGTTGAATAAATTTTGGTGGCACTGGTTTTACATTTACATCATTATTCAATCCTAATGCTTGTGTATCGGTTGCTATTACAATTTCATTATTGTAGTCTTGTATTATTCCGATTCTTAATTCCATGTCGCTCGGAGACATATACAATCCACTTCCATAGACAAAATTTACTTTACTTCTTGCATATTTTAAGGTGTTTTCATATCTTGAAATTTGACTGGGCAAGTCGATGGGGCTATTTATTGCGTCCTCTACATTTGCTAGAAATTGTTTCTGTGCATCAAATGCTGTTCCAGTTCCAAGTATATCTGTTCTTGTTTGTGATTGTGAACAAAGAATTGCCCAGCAGTATGTTCTTATGCTGTCATTGATTCTTTCTACTCCTGCCCTTGTAAATCCAGGTGAACAATCTAGTATAAAAGTAGACCAGCTGTTGTCAGCCTCAGATCCTTGTACAATGTAATCAATGTGATATGTTTTATCACTCTCATAGACTGTAAAACTCATCGTTTTGTTGTCGTATACAGTATTTACCAAAGGATGATAACCAATATTTGTCCAGTAATTATAAATTGTTCCTAGACCATTATTATAGCTTTGTTTCTGTCTCCAGTTCGAATTTAAGTCAACGTTAAACTCCTTACATATTCTTTCGTATGCGTTTCGGTTATATGTGTTATTAAACGCATTCCAATTTGAGTCTTGAGGCATTGCTACACTCATTTCAAATAATATTCTTCTGACTTGGTAATAGACATGAAATCGAAATAACGATCCAACCAGGGTATCAGCTTTTAGATGATTGTTAAAATCAATGCCACATCCAGTTGTCGCACACCAAATAGCAAAATTCAACTGATTCTGCCAAAATAACATCCAATCTGTTCCCCAGCGTTGGACTATAGCATCTGATTTGACGTATGAAAGTTTGTATTTTTCAAAGACATTAGAAAATGATGCTTTAAAGCCTTAACCGTCCGATGTAATAACTATGTTTTGATTTATTATATCTATCACTTTCTTGCTAAAAGTATTTGAATAGCATGCATCTGGGTTATATTTGAATTATTTAGAAATCATTTTTATTTGTGTTTTTATATATATATATTAAAAAAAAATGTTTCATACAATTTCAAACATAGACAACTCTATTAATTTACAACAGTATATCGATAATAGAGATGGAACTAAGCGCGTTGGATTAAAAAGTTTTATATACACTATCGGTTGGTATAATATTAATGGTGAAATCGCAAAGACAAGAAACCCAGCTAAAATAGAACCTTTTTCTAGGACTTTCAAGACTTGGTAAAAAAGTTTAAAGTGCTTAATGAAAAGATTATCCTGGACAATATTGTCCAGATTGGTGCAGCCATTATAGATACGCCAATAGAGACACGAATGTCAAGCGGTCTTTCAAAAATGCTGGGATTCAAGGACAGAAAATGGTTGACAGGTACTACTTTAGGAGATTACCCAATTGATTTAGCTCCTTATAAACAGCTATATGTTCATCTAAAACAAGTTAATACGAGTAGTAATTATTTCAATGGTGCACCAAGCACTATTATAGGTGTTGTACCTGTAGTAAATAAGCAGTATGGAGATATTGTATATACAAGTTTTTATCCTAAATATCACTGTCTTATGAATGGTGCAATTACTGAATTGAAAATAGAAGTCAGAGATGAGTATGGTTACAAGATAAATAATCACGGTTTGCCTATGAGTTGTATTTTAGAAATTATTTAAAAAATATATTTTTATAAAAAAAAAAATGAGTATATTTGGACCAACAAGACCTAAAAAAACAGAAGACTTAGAGGCTTTGATAAATAATGTTCAAAATTTATATAGGCGAATTGTGCCTTTTGTTAACCAGTTTAATCATTTGAAAAATAGAGTTGATAATCTTAAATACGGGATTATAACAATATTTGCAGAGGCTAAGGGCCCACTTGTGTCAAACAGAATACTCTCATTTGGTAATGGTGGAGCAGAATCAAATGTGCGGCATGTAATGACACGCCGTGGACGGATTATGGGAATAGGTTTAGCATGTGAACGACTAGTTGGTGACGTATCTGTAATAGTTTCTGTCAATGGTGTTGAACAACCAAATTATGGCATAACGCTTCATATCATCCCACGCAATCATGATAACTTTGATAAACAATTAGAGATTGGTGCTGGTTCTGTTGTTAACTTTATATGCAAGATTGCCAACGCTACCGCTGTAAATACGGTGGCATCATTATTAATTGAATTCATTTAATTTTTTATTTATTAATAAAAAGATGAAGCAACCAACAGCACCAAGTATATATCCTGAGTTGCCAGTGGAAGACGGACAAAATTATAGATTACAAAATATTTCAGAAAGTGAAAAAAAGTTAATTACAGAGCGAGATATACGTCAGTCACTTTATAAAAAATATAAACGTGGTATTAATATTACAGATGGGATTGACACTACCTGAATATATGCAGGTGTTATTATGGCTGGGATTGGATTTGTTGTTCCAGTTTTGTTACCTTTAGAAATAGCAGCAATAGTATGTGGAGCTACAGGTGTTTGTATTAATTTTATCAGACGCAAGCTTAATGCAAAAGCTCAAAAACATCATGAAATAAAAACTTTGGCGGAGTCTAAGTTAAATAGTATAAAGCAGTTAATATCAAAAGCGTTGAGTGATGCACAAATATCTGATCAAGAGTTTAAGATGATTTTAGATGAGTTGGATAAATATTATAGTTTAAAACAGGACACAAAACAAAAAAAGGCTAAAATAAGCGAAGTTAAAAAAAAAGAACTAGTGGAGCAGGGAAGAAAGGAAGCAATGGCAACCTTGCAAAAAAGTCTAAAAAGTGTGTGATTTATTGTTTTAGTAGTGTGTTTGAGTATGATCCACCACCTTTGTATTCAAGGTCAGAAAATTGTTAATTGAATGTAATTTTGGTAACTATAAAAAAAATTAAACTTGTGTTCTTCACTACCCCTATTTTAAAAAAGTTTTAATAAATCAAGTAAATCACCATTTTCTGGTGATTTATTATATATATGTATTTTAGGGCGTTTCTGTTGTAATTTGAGGCGAAACAGAGTGAGACGAAAATTGATTGAATGTCCCGTGTTTCGTTCGGTATCCGAGCACGTTAAATGACCAAAGTAAATAATTCATTATTAAGAATAAGGCAGTTTCCCGGATTCCACCAACAATTATAAACATGCAAAAACAATTTGCTTTAAACTTTTCAAATTATTAATTAATAGAGGATCTTACATGAATGCTTGTTTAATATTGAATTTAATTTGTGGAGTTGAAGCTATTTCTTTTCTTTTTGTACTTTACGCTTTTCTAGGTGTTTTTTTCAGTAAAACTAGAAGGGTGTACCACGGAACACTTATGTCGCCTGCCATGTGTTAGGTTTTATGAAAGGGACATAACTCTGCCAAATGAAAGTCAGAGTTATTGGACATGTGTAACAACATTCCTTGGGTTAAGATAAAGACTTGTGTGAAGTTTCTCATGAACAAAGGTCAAATAAGTTTCAAGTTATGGCATGGTTAGGTTGCAGGATAAAGTGTAACAGGTGACGGGCGACGGACAAAGTGATTCCTAAGTGTCACTGTCTGTCATGCTATGCAGACGACACATATATCGTATAATAATTCCATAGATATCAATTATGATAATTCCTAGTTACTGAAAATTACGAATCGACGCAAAATATCACTTACAATATGCAACATTATGACATTTCAAAAGTTTTTAAAAACTAGAAGGCTGTTTCAAGAAACGCTTGTATCGTCTGCATGGGGTGATAGAGGGTGCACTATTACGTGACTTATGGGGAGATTTTTCAATCGTAAAGGTTTTATAAAAATGTGGCATAATGAATAATAGATAACTGTATAAAGCATTATAACAAAGAGTCACAACTCTCTATTAAATAAATTATTAACAAGAGTCACAACTCTCTATTAAATAAATTATAAACAAGAGTCATAACTCTCTATTAAATAATTTATAAACAAGAGTCACAACTCGAGTCACAACTCTCTATTAAATAATTTATAAACAAGAGTCACAACTCTCTATTAAATAATTTATAAACAAGAGTCACAACTCTCTATTAAATAATTTATAAAAAAAGAGTCACAACTCTCTTCTCTATTAAATAATTTATAAAAAAGAGTCACAACTCTCTATTAAATAATTTATAAACAAGAGTCACAACTCTCTATTAAATAATTTATAAATAAGAGTCACAACTCTCTATTAAATAACTTATAAACACGAGTCACAACTCTCTATTAAATAACTTATAAACAAGAGTCACAACTCTCTGTTAAATAACTTATAAACAAGAGTCACATCTCTCTGTTAAATAATTTATAAACAAGAGTCACATCTCTCACAACTCCCTATTAAATAATTTATAAACAAGAGTCACAACTCTCTATTAAATAACTTATAAACAAGAGTCACAACTCTCTGTTAAATAACTTATAAACAAGAGTCACATCTCTCTGTTAAATAATTTATAAACAAGAGTCACAACGCTCTATTAAATAACTTATAAACAAGAGTCACAACTCTCTGTTAAATTACTTATAAACAAGAGTCACAACGCTCTATTAAATAACTTATAAACAAGAGTCACAACTCTCTGTTAAATAACTTATAAACAAGAGTCTCAACGCTCTATTAAATAACTTATAAACAAGAGTCACAACTCTCTGTTAAATAACTTATAAACAAGAGTCACAACTCTCTGTTAAATAACTTATAAACAAGAGTCTCAACGCTCTATTAAATAACTTATAAACAAGAGTCACATCTCTCTGTTAAATAATTTATAAAAAAGCACTGTATAAAGTTCATGACCCTAGGTCAATATGTTGCCATGCTATGAGCTTGACGAAACTGAAGTCAAGATTTATTGAAAATGTGAAATACATTCATTGGGTAAGATGAAGCTGTGCGTAACGTTTCATGAACATATGTCAAATACATTTCAAGCTATGGCCAATAGCTGGTTGCATGTTTAAGTGTGTCGAAAGGACGACGACGACGGACAGACAGGCGACACAAAAAGCACGTTCAAAATTCTATATTATCTGCAGCGGATGCTATACTTCATTGATACATATTAGTATAGCCGGACTTTACTTCATATATTATTTTAAAAAAAACGTATAGCCTACCGTTTTATTACATGTTGTTAAACCTACGTACCGTTTCATGGCGTGGTAATTGACAATTGTGCCGATAAACACCCTTAAAATGCCTTTGTTAAACAAAATGTCTGTGTCTGACCATCTATTTGGGAGTTTATTGTAAGATCAGCAAAAAAAATAATATACATTTGCATGGATGTATATGTGTGAAAATGTCGGCTTTTATACTTGACGTGTATATCCGAAAACAACAAAAAGCTTTATTTCTCACAAATGATTGAAAAAAAGTACAGGATTTTCAGCTAAAATGATACGAGAAAGTAAAAATTTCAATCCTTTTCGTTTTCGTCTCGTATGCACTATATCATTTCTTAAAATCCTGGAGATATCTTTAGAAATAACGTGGTTTTCTTACCTCAGTCACCTATCCCCAAATGTCGTCAACAGGAAATACCGGTTTAATATGGAACGTTATTATTACTAGAGTAACGTGTTCTGGAAGTTTGTATCACCTCTCGTAGGTAATATGCCAGACCAGGATCACACTCGAGGAGTAACGTGTTCTGGAAGTTTGTATCACCTCCCGTAGGTAAATGCCAGATCAGGATCACACTCGAGGCTCCGCCTGATCTGGCATTTACCTACGAGAGGTGATACAAACTTCCAGAACACGTTACTCTAGTAATAATTCTTTTTTTATATACCTCTTACACTTCATTAACATAGAAATATTTGCATTGATATTGCATACACATTCAATAAAGCATATTATTTCTAGATAAACTGCAGCGGGAAAATGTATGTAGTTTTAAGGTGTTGGTGTTCATTGATCTGACCTACTTGTTTTGTTTGTATGACCTAACGTCGTCTTGACGTTCTCGCGCATAGTGGCGTAAAACTTGCTTGAATTATTGGAAAAACCGCTGTTCTATTTTTAGTAAGATAGTGATACTAATTCTATTTTTAGCAGCATAGTGATAACCTGTAGTGTGATACAGGTTGTTGTATTCCATTGTAAGAACATGATGGTACTATGCATATATTATTGCTAGGTATATAATAAAAGGTTTTAGACACATACTTCCCTATAAATACATTGTTTTTGAATATACGATACGACATAGGCTTAGCTAGTAATATCAATCAGAATGTAGTTGCCGGGCAATAAAGCTTTATCGCACGCATGAAATAAAGTGTTAAAAAATAGATGATAGATAGATAGATAAAAGTAAAATAAAGAAGTGAATAAGGCATAATACACGGACCAAAAAGATAGTTTAACAACTTTATAACAAACTCAAATATATAGAACCATCCGTGGATACAATAATCACTTGTGACCATTCATTTTCTGAATTTTCAAAGTCAATGGCGTTAATTTTAAATCAAATTACGGAAAAACTGTCGTTTAGATCTACACAAGTTTATGCGTCAGACGTGCATGAACACATCAAAATGGGATTACATCTATTAATAATAGTATTGTATTCTCCCTGGAAAAAAGCTAAAGCTCTCCGGCTGATATGGCGTCTCAGGCATGATATAGGGTGTGATATGAAAATACCCATTTATTATTCTCCATAGACGCAGTGTATGTATTAGTTATAGAATGTCCAACGATGTGTTACGTTCATATATCATGAAATATATCCAGGCGCAAGTGGAGATATGTTCATGATATATGCGTGTAACACCAAGTTGGATATTCTATAACTGTTTTATCGCTAGCTACGCCCCCTTGTATGATATCTGGTATATTGGCACACGTTTTGAAAAGTGTGCCGTTATACGAAATATCAGTACATTTTCGTGTTCCTGTATTGAATATATTATACGACTTTGGACAATAGAAAGTACTCTCATATATATGCTGTGTCAAATTTGTTTTGTTAGTTTTGGACTCAGTAACTTCACACATTAATTTTTAATGTACGGAATTGTTCTGTGTTTGGAGAGGAGACGCGACAACGGCAATGTCTTTACACATTCAGTTTTAAAAAGAAATGAGCTTAATCCTGATGTTATCTTAATGTTGATATTTTATTGCAATTAGTTCTAAAAAAGTCAGTTTGTTTGTTTATATGTATAGGGTTTAAATTTGCCTTTTAACCATCTTTCAGTCATATTACGATTATTTAAATACTTGTTGCTGTGAGCTCAGTGATCAACTATATAGTGCTGCCTCAATGGAATATCACGCCGTGACATGACATGACATCACATCACATCACATGACATGCCATGACACGACATGACCCAGTCACATTATACTGACACTGTGCCGACCAACCATAGCACTACCATGTGTAAGATGATGGTCAAGCAATAGGGCTACTAGTAAAATGTGCATGGCCGGGAATCAAATGTATAAATATGCTTACCTTAAGATTTCTCAAAAACAAATTCCATGTCCTATCCTTTATAAACGTGAATAATGTTAAGAAAATTCAATTATAACTATGTATCAACATTTAAAATATATTTATTAATAGAAAAAAAACTGTAGCAAATGGCCCTAATAATATAATAGTCGCCACATGTCCCCAAGTTCATCATGTATATACCTGTGTACGTGTCTAGGTGTTGGCAGGGATCGGTGCTAGGCAAACCTGTCGGTAGAAAGGTGGGTCCTGACGATGCCAGATATGTTGAGCGTATTTATGATAAGAGGAAGGCCCGGACACACGCAGTAAGGACCGCAGCACGCATCGTCGAACTGGGTAATAGCGGGGTTAAAGCTTCGTTTGGAAATAAGGTTTGTTCGTGTGCTTGTTCTACTGTAAAATGTATGTATATGTTTTCACTGTTCAACCTGTTGAATATATAATGCAAACAATATCTTTAAAATAAAAGCTAGACTTATAGCAGAACCAAAGTGGATGAAAAACTTGCATAAAATTTGCTTTACTTTTTTCAAATATATTTAAAAAAAATAGAAATTAAAAAATACCAAGAGTTGCGTTACTGAGCATTAAATACATATCAGTGAATATTGTATGAAAAAGTCAACACATATACATAGTAGAACTGAATTACTAAAAAGTACATACACAGGCTTCCATTACGACATTATTGAAGGACAGAGAAAATTACGGTGTCCGGTTGGGGCCAGATACAATGTCGCATTGTCGTGGAAGACAATGCGACGCCCGACAACGCGACATCGCGACATCGGGATACGACAGTGCGACATTGCGATACGACAACTCGACAATGCGATACGACATCGCGACATTGCGATAAGACATCGCGACATTGCGATACGACATCGCGATAATTATGTCGTGATGTCGTATCGCAATGTCGCAATGTCGTATCGCGATGTCGCATTGTCGGGCGTCGCATTGTCGCGCACGACAACGCGACATTATGTCGTATTGTCGTAATGTCGCCCACGACAATGCGACATTCTTTCAATTGTCGTAATGTCGCCAACGACATTATCGCCAACAAAGCACGAAATCGCGACGCGCAACATTTTGCTTATAATGTCGTCCGTCGTGCACGACAATGTCGCCAATGACGCATGACATCGCGACGCATGACATTTTGTTATAATGTCGCGATGTCGCCGGCGACGCACGACATTTTGCTTATAATGTCGCGATGTCGTGTTGCCGGAACTACTTTTTCTTATAATGTCGCTCCGTCGCCGGCGACGCACGACATTTTGCTTATACGACATCACGACATTGCGATACGACATCACGACATAATTGTCGCGATGTCGTATCGCAATGTCGCGATGTCGTATCGTAATGTCGCGTTGTCGTATCGCAATGTCGCATTGTCGTATCGCGATGTCGCGATGTCGCGTTGTCGAACGTCGCATTGTCGCCCACGACACTCCGACATTGTATCTGACCCCAACCGGACACATAGAAAATATACAGTGTTCTTGCATAGCGGATAACGTTATCCGCATTTTACATGAGTGATGGAATATAAGAATCTATCATGAGTATCCATGTGAGATAGGGAAATCTCACCCGAGGGTCAGAACTGTAACCAGGTACGAGGCTCTGCCGAGTTCCTGGTTTCAGTTCTGATCCTGGTTTCAGTTCTGATCGCACATGGATAAACTCATGGTGGATTCTTTTTCTTGCATATCAATGACATTTTGTGCATCGACGTCACCAATAACTAACATTTTAATGTTTTTTAACACAATGGCGTCATGCATCTGTTCACGTTATTGACGTCATTATTGTTGCGCGTCCCTAGGGTGAGATGGAAATATCTGGCCCCGGTAAAATGACGGATTTCCTTGTCCGGTATGCAAGAAAACCTTTTCTTGAAAACCTGTTCTTGCATACCGGACAAGGATATCCGTCATTTTACCGGGGCTAGATATTTCCATCTCACCCTAGGCTCGAGATAAAATTCACGCGCGCCAACATCTGGAATGCAGGAAAATATGTAAAACGTTAGTAGCTGCGGCGTCGACGCACAACATGTCTCTGATAATCTATCATGGGTATTCGGTTCAGATAGGGAATTACATATACATGGTGGATGGTGGTTATGGGTGGGGTGGGGTTGTGGGGTAGGGGGTGCGTAAACCGGGAGTTCCCGTGTATCGGTCGGTATCCGAGCCAGTTAATGACCAAAGTATTAATCTATTCGTTAGTAAGAGTAGGGAATGTCTCCGGATGCATATGTATAGTTCCTCATCAACAAGTATAAACAAGCAAAACAAATTTGCTTTGCATTTTTCAAATTATTATTATTAGGCCCTACTGGTAAAATGCAAATATGCAACTTTTGTAGAAAATGACAACCACTACGTAACAAAAACGATCGATCCAGCTATGTTTTGGTTGGCTAGTGGAATACACATACATGTACTAGACACACACATATCACTAGTTCAATGTTAAACCATAAGGGTCAAGGACGGTGGTGGAGGGTGCAGTCAACTCTTCTCAGTATTATGACCGGGGCGGAAAAGTAGAACATATTTTGCCCTCATCCACTCTTATAATTCGTACAGATATGTTTGCTTAAAAATGCAAAATATACCATAAAATAATAACCGGAAAGTATACAATAAAGCGGTAGTGTACGGTGTCCTGTTAGTACGGTGTCCTGTTAGGGCCATCTTACCATCGCATCTTACCATCGACCATCGACCTAGGTCGATGCTCGATGGTAAGATGCGATGGTCGATGGTAAGATGCGATGGTAAGATGCGATGGTCGATGGTAAGATGCGATGGACCATCGACCATCGCATCTTACCATCGCATCTTACCATCGACCATCGCATCTTACCATCGACCATCGCATCTTTCCATCGACCATCATCTTACCATCGACCATCGCATCTTACCATCGACCATCGCATCTTTCCATCGACCATCGCATCTTTCCATCGACCATCGACCTAGATATTTTTCTTGAGATCTTGTGATCTTGATCAGCATGCGAATTGATAAGTCGAAGGTCGATGGTTAGATGCGATGGTCGATGGTAAGATACGATGGTCGATGGTAAGATGCGATGGTCGATGGTAAGATGCGATGGTTGATGGTAAGATGCGATGGTAAGGTGCGACCATCGACTTGGTGTAAACATATTGACGATTGGAATTCATCTCAGAATATATAATATATAGTTTAATTAACATTGTTGTCATGATACGGAAAATAATTCCCTCGTGTGAAAGATTCTTGCGATATAAAAACTCGTGCGCAAGCGCACTCGTTTCTATATCGCAATTTTTCTCTCTCGGGAATTATTTCCCGTATCACAACAACAATGTTAATTAAATTCTATTTATTACACGTTGTGCATTTATGGTGCGTTACCCGACACTTCTGCATTAAAAATACCATAGAAATGCCTTTCTTTGACATATTTGCTGTTTCTGACCCTCTATGAAGATGTTTATTGTATGATCAGTAAAATACGATTTGCAGGGATTGTATATGTATGAAAATTTCGGGGTTTATACGTGACCAGACCATCCGAAAACGACGAAAGACGAAAAATCTAGAGAATTCCCATCTAAAATTATACGAAAAAGTTAAACTACAACCCTTTCCGGTTCGTACTCACTATATCATATCACAACAACTTGGACATATCTATACATATAAAGTGGTTGTCTTACCTCACTCATCTGTCCTCGATCGATGTCAACAGGAAGTACCGGTAATGCAACGTTAGCAAAACCGTAAATTCAACGTTAACCCGTATATGACGCGTTCTAGGTTAAACGGGGTGATATACAACTTACACATTTTGAAAATCCAAACTCTATAGGCGCAATATAAACGGCTTTATTCAGCCAGGCCAAACCCAACAATTGGAGCGTTGATTTAAGAGTTACCACCTCATAATTCATTTTACGCATATTCAATCAAAGGAAATGTCACCGACCATGCTACAAGTAATAGACAGACTCTGTCTTTTTTGTAGCATGGTGTACCTAGTAACACTGTGACGTCATAGTGACCGTACCCTAAATTCCAATATCCGGTAGCTGTAGTACGGTATAGCGACGCCCCTTTAGTTACCCTAAATTAAACGATTAAATGCTCTGGATCCATCAAAGGAAATGTCACCGACCATGCTACAAACGTTAGTTGTTGGCGACGGTCAATGCAAGAAAAAGAATCAAACATGGGTAGCCCTTTCAGATAGAGAATTTCAACACTCGGTATAATTGTTTTAATTGGAGCATCGGCAGAGCCTCGGTTCCGATAAAAACAATTATACCCCGGGTTGGAATTCCCGATCTTTACCGGATATCCATGACAGATTCTTATATTATAGTATATGTATATAGTAAAGTATAGTATATGCATATAGTAAAGTATAGTAAAGTGTAGTATATGTATATAGTAAAGAATAGTACATGTATATAGTAAAGTATAGTACATGTATATAGTAAAGTATAGTACATGTATATAGTAAAGTAAAGTATATGTATATAGTAAAGTATAGTACATGTCTATAGTAAAGTAAAGTACATGTATATAGTAAAGTATAGTACATGTATATAGTAAAGTAAAGTATATGTATATAGTAAAGTAAAGTACATGTATATAGTAAAGTAAAGTACATGTATATAGTAAAGTAAAGTACATGTATATAGTAAAGTATAGTATATGTATATAGTAAAGTCAAGTGCATGTATATAGTAAAGTATAGTACATGTATATAGTAAAGTATAGTACATGTATATAGTAAAGTAAAGTACATGTATATAGTAAAGTATAGTACATGTATATAGTAAAGTATAGTATATGTAAATAGTAAAGTATAGTACATGTATATTGTAAAGTATAGGATATGTATATAGTAAAGTATAGTATATGTATATAGTAAAGTATAGGATATGTATATAGTAAAGTATAGTATATGTATATAGTAAAGTAAAGTACATGTATATAGTAAAGTAAAGTACATGTATATAGTAAAGTATAGTATATGTATATAGTAGAGTAAAGTACATGTATATAGTAAAGTATAGTACATGTATATAGTAAAGTATAATACATGTATATAGTAAAGTATAGTATATATAAATAGTAAAGTATAGTACATGTATATTGTAAAGTATAGGATATGTATATAGTAAAGTATAGGATATGTATATAGTAAAGTATAGTATATGTATATAGTAAAGTATAGAATATGTATATAGTAAAGTATAGGATATGTATATAGTAAAGTATAGGATATGTATATAGTAAAGTATAGTATATGTATATAGTAAAATATAGAATATATATATAGTAAAGTATAGGATATGTATATAGTAAAGTATAGGATATGTATATAGTAAAGTATAGTATATGTATATAGTAAAGTATAGAATATGTATATAGTAAAGTATAGGATATGTATATAGTAAAGTATAGGATATGTATATAGTAAAGTATAGTATATGTATATAGTAAAGTATAGAATATGTATATAGTAAAGTATAGAATATGTATATAGTAAAGTATAGGATATGTATATAGTAAAGTATAGGATATGTATATAGTAAAGTATAGAATATGTATATAGTAAAGTATAGGATATGTATATAGTAAAGTATAGGATATGTATATAGTAAAGTATAGAATATGTATATAGTAAAGTATAGGATATGTATATAGTAAAGTATAGTATATGTATATAGTAAATTATAGTATATGTGTATAGTAAAGTATAGTACATGTATATAGTAAAGTATAGTATATGTATATAGCATGTATATAGTAAAGTATAGTACATGTATATAGTAAAGTATATTATATGTATAAAATAAAGTATAGTATATGTATATAGTAAAGTATAGGATATGTATATTGTAAAGTATAGTATATGTATATAGTAAATTATAGTTTACTATATACATTTACTACAACACTAACTCTCTGTCCTTCTATACTATCGTATTGGAAAACTATGCATGTCAATGCGAGTACATCTTCATTTTGTAGGACAATGGGGAAAGGAGGCTGGAACTATACCATCCGCCACATAGGCATCAGGTGCGTGACTTAAGCTTGTCTTTTATTGGTTAATTCTCTTGTTGCTATGGCTTCTCTAAAGTCAATGAGTACTTTCTTTGTGGCTTTCTAGGCTTTGTTTATATTCATATATACATGAGAATAGGCAGGTGGTGCTGCATTTATTCACTATATAATCCACTAGTCAGGAATTACATTTACTACATTATCCACTAGTCAGGCATTCATTTACTACATTATCCACTAGTCAGGCATTCATTTACTATAGTATCCACTAGTCAGGCATTCATTTACTATAGTATCCACTAGTCAGGCATTCATCATCTTCGTGTTGTACTAATCTTCATTTGTCTATTAATACTGCCGAGTTTGTTAGAGGATATATCATGGTGGGTAGTTCTGTATTTACATTGTATCGTTTTACTGGGATGACAATATGGTAAGACTGAGGTTTGGTGCACCCTGAAGACAATGTGGTAAGACTGAGGTTTGGTGCACCCTGAAGGTAATGTGGTAAGAGTGAGGTTTGGTGCGCCCTGAAGACAATGTGGTAAGAGTGAGGTTTGGTGCACCCTGAAGACAATGTGGTAAGAGTGAGGTTTGGTGCACCCTGAAGACAATGTGGTAAGAGTGAGGTTTGGTTTCACCCTGAAGACAATGTGGTAAGAGTGAGGTTTGGTGCGCCCTGAAGACAATGTGGTAAGAGTGAGGTTAGGTGCACCCTGAAGACAATATGGTAAGAGTGAGGTTTGGTGCACCCTGAAGACAACGTGGTAAGAGTGAGGTTAGGTGCACCCTGAAGACAATATGGTAAGAGTGAGATTTGGTGCACCCTGAAGACAATGTGGTAAGACTGAGGTTTGGTGCACCCTGAAGACAATGTGGTAAGAGTGAGGTTTGGTGCACCCTGAAGACAATATGGTAAGAGTGAGGTTTGGTGCACCCTGAATACAATGTGGTAAGAATGAGGTTTGGTGCACCCTGAAGACAATGTGGTAAGAGTGAGGTTTGGTGCGCCCTGAAGACAATGTGGTAAGAGTGAGGTTTGGTGCACCCTGAAGACAATGTGGTAAGAGTGAGGTTTGGTACACCCTGAAGACAATGTGGTAAGAGTGAGGTTTGGTTTCACCCTGAAGACAATGTGGTAAGAGTGAGGTTTGGTGCGCCCTGAAGACAATGTGGTAAGAGTGAGGTTAGATGCACCCTGAAGACAATATGGTAAGAGTGAGGTTTGGTGCACCCTGAAGACAATGTGGTAAGAGTGAGGTTTGGTTTCACCCTGAAGACAATGTGGTAAGAGTGAGGTTTGGTGCGCCCTGAAGACAATGTGGTAAGAGTGTGGTTAGGTGCACCCTGAAGACAATATGGTAAGAGTGAGGTTTGGTGCACCCTGAAGACAATGTGGTAAGAGTGAGGTTTGGTGCACCATGAAGACAATATGGTAAGAGTGAGGTTTGGTGCACCCTGAAGACAATGTGGTAAGAGTGAGGTTTGGTGCACCCTGAAGACAATGTGGTAAGAGTGAGGTTTGGTGCACCCTGAAGACAATGTGGTAATAGTGAGGTTTGGTGCACCCTGAAGACAATGTGGTAAGAGTGAGGTTTGGTGCACCCTGAAGACAATGTGGTAATGCTGAGGTTTAGTGCACCCTGAAACCTTTTTTGCCACTGAACGTTCCAAGGCAGTAGCAATTTTGTCAACCCTTTTATGTTTGTGATGTCATATACCTTGCGTTTAAGTCGTCTTTGTAATTGTTGTGAATTTCTCAGCGTGTTTTGGTTGACTGTGATCCTTTAATGCTACATTTCCTATTTGACTTCTATATCTACGTTTAAACCGTTGTATCTTAATTAATTTCTAAATATCTAAAAATGAAAATAAACTAGGAACTAAAACTTTGGACTCTAAAACAAGTAGCAATATAGTGGTGAAGATGTACTATTTCATATTTCGGCAGTTGAAAGCAATCGTTTGTCTATCGTATAGTTTCTTCAGTTTGGCATATTGTATAGGTGTAACACGCTCATTGATTGTTGCATTGAGTAGGTGTGAATTAAAATGTAAATGCCATGTTGTCATTCATATCTAGACCCAAATTAAAAATGAGTAACTTACATTCTCATCGCAAATGACACATATGCTGCCACACAATCCACAGAAAATGGATCATGTATTTTCTAAGAAAGAACTTGTCTCATGAATGAATGCTCCCTTTAAAAACATAAACACTGAGATGCCATAATATTGTATTCATACACTCATTTTTAACACGACAATGCTTGAAAAATGTAACAAATAGATCAACAATGTGATATAAACCAAAAATAGCACTTTAAATTAGTGAAAATGCCCTTTTTTACAAAAAGAAATGAGAATTATTTATTGACGCCATTATGCGATACCCCAGGCAGACACTTCCTGTGTTGCAATGGGTGTGCTACACCTATAGTTTCTTCAGTTTGGCATAGTGTATAGTTTCTTCAGTTTAGGATAATGTATAATGTCTTCAGTTTCTTATCTGTGGTATATATTATTTTAATTATATATCGTTTGGCATACTGAATAGTGTTTTCACTTTTTTTATCTTTCGATTGACATATTGTATATTTTTCAGATGGCATTTGGCATTTTGGGTAGGCCGCGTTGCGTTTCGGCCGGGCTACCTTTCGTGTTGCTATACACGTTAACCGATTTACTATTTATCCATTATAATTGTCTTATATTTTATTTCAAGTTTTTACGACACCGAGAGATAAACGGATTTACACACAGGAACCAAACCCTTACATTCACAAGTGAATCCAAGCTAAATGAGTTCCAACCACTGAACAAAACGGCCAAGGAGCTGAAAATATGGATGCCGCATGTTCATCCCGTGCGCAACATTAACACGAACACAAACTAGTACACGTGCATAATGCCACTCGATTATTTGCCAAGCGATACAACTACTGATGTTAGTTTATTGTAGTATTATTTGTTGTTTAGTTGTGTTTTAGTAAATACGTGTTTAGTTGATGTTTTACTCACCGCTGCGGATTCTAATTCTAATAGGAGCTTGACTTAAAGTGTATTACAACCATTTCATCACAGGAAGTGTCGGTCTAAGGTCGCATAATGGCGGCTAGTAAATAATTATCATTTCTGTTTTGTAAACTAAGGAATTTTCACTAATTTAAAGTGCCATTTTTGGTTTATATCACATTGTTGATCTATTTGTTAGATCATTCATTCATGAGACTAGTTCTTGCTTACCAGATACATGACCCGCACTTTTCGTGGATTTTTTGGCAGCATATGTGCCATTTGTGATGAGAATGGAAGTTATTCTTTTTTTAAATTTGGGCCTAGATATGAATGACAACATTGCATTTAAATGTTAATTCATACACAACAAAATGCAAAAATCAATGGGCGTGTTACACCTTTAAGTGAGAAAATGTCGATTCTTACGGATGGCAAGGGGCTATACAGTACTGGTTTTACACAGGAATACACAGGAATAAGTGGATGGTCTGCCTCCACCACAAAATATCGACTTTCATACATAGCCTAATATGTGCAGAAAATTGACATTAAATACCATTCAATCAATTAACCAGTAAATACGTTTGACTTATCGCCAGGAAATTACTTAATATCTCGTCTATGTTGCTTTATTACAGTGCCCAAATATTTTAAAAACGTTAAATGATTGACACGACGTGTTTATGATTTGAATGCATAAAATAAATACTTTTGAAAGCATAAATGGATACATGTTTATACATGTATGTATGCATACTATAATAAATATACCAAACATGCCGAAATTTAGGCTCTCGTGAAGACAGCTGCAGGAACCTTAAACGTAAAAACTGTCATAAATGTGAAAACGGATGTGAAAACGATCCCAAATGTGAAAACTGTCACAAATGTTTTTTGTTTGTATGGTGTTTTACGTCATTTTCAACACATGTAAGGTTATATACGATTTTTTGTGGTGGAGGCAGGCCACCCACTTTTCCTGGGTAGAACCAGAACTGTACACCTCCCGCCATTCATAAGAATCGACACTTCCTCTCTGCATGTTACTATATAATTCTGTGAACCTTACCATATTTGTAAAAACAAACTGGTAATAAATGTAAAACAACCTGGTGACAAATGTTTGCAATTTTACAATATACGTATACGTAAAATGTTTTTTCTCCTTCACCATTTTCTTTTTGGGAGTCTGTTAGATGTCAAAATCGCGCTAGGATGTTGACATTTAACACACAAAGATTAAAGGGGAAAGGAAACAGTTTACACGTTTAGAGTTTTATTTTTCACGTTTGTTTTTATATATAATCTGCATACTGTATTATCGCCCGATCCTTTTCACATTTATAGCCGGAATTGTGTTTACCTTTGTGATATAGTAACATGTATTACATGTGTAACAGCTTTCACATTTGCGACCGTATTTCCGTTTATGGTTCATACATCGGCTTTTAATTCAATTCGTTTGATTTTTAACATACTCAGATGATTTTAGCTACACAACACTGAATGTTCCAGATACCTTGCTTTATACAATTTCTCAAGAAGAAAGATGTCATTTTCACCAACAGATACTATTTTTATTTCATATAATTTGAATTTAGTGCGCCTCATCGCATCTACATTACCATCACCCACAATAGACTTCCGGTTCCGGTCCAATCGAGATGGACATCTCTAAATAAATAGTCTAGATCATCTGCGACTCTTGCTTGGTTTCAAGACAAACGTCTTGAACAGTCCTCCTGAACAAAGTTTGATTTTTGCCGAAAAACTGGTATCGTTTCTGATTGGCTGGAAATTTAACACCTGCTATCCAAGATATGCAAAAAGGCAGAAGGAAATACATTTATTAATAAACAAAGATAAACAAAGAGGGAAACTATATCGACGAACTAAATGCGGATGGTCAGAAATACTTTAATAAAAAACAATATGAACTAAGGTAAAACCTTAAAGCGAACTCAGCCATTTACTTATTACCATTGTTTAAAGTAAAGGGAATATTACATCTAGCAACAAAAACAAGAAAATATGTATTAAGCACAAAGAAAGCTAAACATAATATGGTCTAAAATAAATGGGAGTGTCTACAAATAAATGACCAATCTCACAACATATTGTCGTAATTGAAGAGTTTGATTCAAAAATGGTACTCATTTGACATTTTAAAAATGAATGCGTCCTATTTGCCATATGACTTGTACCACCATGCATCCCGTAGAACCAACTTGTACCCCGTTGGATACCGTAGAGTAATCAGGGAACCAGCTTACTAACCATTCGGCGGATAAATCTAGAATTAGCAATAGGCATATATAGGCAGTTTCCAATCCAGTGTATTTATGTCCATGCACCCAACAGAAAAGTTAATGTACGGTACTTGGTATTGTTTAAAAGAACACACTGGCATTGTAATGAGCCAGACACACGAACGTATGTATGTAAAGCAATTTCATAATTAAGTTTATTTCATAATTTATATAGAATCACTATTGACTATGGAAAGATTTGTTTTCGGTAAATTGGTGGAATGAAAGTGGTATCTACCTATCTGGTTTTAATCCGAATACAATATTTTATTTATTTATTTTATTGTTTACACGTGTGAATGACATAATGCTTGAACAATATTTGCTTTTCCAGGGATTTGATTTAAAGCTATTGTGAAATGTTTCACAGGGAACATATGTGACCAGATTATTATAGGGACATTGAAAACATTATTAGCTGGGCCTTACTCCCGGGAGTAGATCTAACTTGGAAACATAATGATATTTAAAACAATCCTAAAAAGTTTAAAAAATCAAATAAAAATCAGAGGAGAGGAGCGGTGTGTGTGTGGGATTCAGTAGGATTGTACCTCATTTTTTCGAGTATAAATTGTCTCTATTCCTGACAAATACCGCTTGTACATGTACGAGCACTAATTTGGTCCAAATATTAAAATACAAATGGAAGGGGGACACAGTTCTACTCACAAACCCTTCCCCACTCGGATGCTTATTAGGAATATGTTGAAAAAAAGGTCGTGCTACGCTCCTGAATAGTTATTAGGATTTTTAACAGGGACATGGGCTAACATTCCCTGTCTGGAATAACAAACACAAAAATATATTTTCTTTTTTTATTCTGCCAATTTCCCCGTAACGTTTTCCCCGACAATTTCCTTTATAATACGTCACGTCTCTAAATTTTAACCAGAATTATTCGCTTTATTTAGCGTTATCAGCGGATGACGTCGACGTCACCAACCCGTTATTGACGTCATAACTCAACGATTATGAATATTCTTTCACTGATAAATCCCAATCTTTCACCCATAGAAATGTAATAAACGGTCCTAACATTTTCTTATATATAAGTATAGGCAAACGACGATTGTTTTGTGGTTGTAAACTACAGCCTGGTGGTCTCAGTTTCATGTCATATTGATCACTTTTGGTGTAGTGTAACATGTTACACGTTAATGAATTATTTACTTGCAGAATACCGAAAATATGATACATGTATATGAAATGTGAAGATATGTTTAGTGTACACAAAGCTGCGGTATAGGAAATGTTTTGAAAACTTTGAAGTTCAAAAATCGGCCTCGACACAGCCGGGGATTGAACCATGGACCTCTCGGTTACCGGTCGAGGCTTGAACACTGAGTCTACCTTGCTATCCATTGGTTCCAGCGACTCCTCATTTCTATAGGGAAAGTGCTAATAAAACTAGTATTTTAGGCAGGCGGTCATTATAAAATCACGCGCAATATTTCCGCAGAGTTACCTGAAGATCCTAATACAGGGTTATAAAGATTTAAGCGCGCGCATTTTTCATCAAGGATAATGTATTATGTAGAGCCTCTCTGTTAAATGACGTCACGTGCTATTTTAAGATGCCGAGGACTAATCCACGCCATTCTACTTCCGCTTTCCTAACTACATCAATAAAACTTAAATAAATTATATAACTCAAACAGAGACTCAGAAATGTTCCCAACATATCATTCGGATAAAGTCAAGTTAATATAGATCTAAATCAAGCAATTAAAACGTGTGTATTACTATTTGATTCTACTCCACGGAGGCCAAATCCTTTGGTGGATTTACACCTTATCGTATCGATAACAAGTAAGTTAAAGACACATGCACTAACCTGTATTATTTTGGAGGATATTACGGATAACAACGTTGTGTCATAAATCCCTGCCCTTTTCTAATTACGGTTGTACGCATGTCTTAGACATGAGTCATTAATCCAAGTGTTTGACTAGACATCTATCAACACGGGCAGGGTATATACACTTATTTTATTATATGTTGTATGTTTTAATTTATATACCTTATTTCATTTAAAAGAAAAAAAATACAGCAATTTCAAAATTGTGTTGAAACACAGTTATTAATTCTAAATGAAAGGTCTAAACATCTTTAACAGAGTCTCATCCATGTACAATACATAACAAAGACATGTTTACAATACAATTACAAATGCTGTAACATTCAGGTAAATAATGTGTGTGAAGTTGGCTCGGGGCTAGGGTTCGGGGTTCGATATTCAAACCCAGTTCGATATTCAACATTCGAACCCAGTTCGGGGTTCGACATTCGAACCCAGTTCTGTATTCAACACTCGAACCCAGTTCGGGATTCGGCATTCAAACCCAGTTCGGTATTAAAAATTCGAACCGAACCCAGTTCGGTTTTAAACATTCGGGGGTTCGACATTCGAACCCAGTTCGGTATTCAACATTCAAAGTCAGTTCGGGGTTCGTGGATTCGAATGTTGTACCCAGAACTGGTTTCGAATGTTGAATACCGAACTGGGTTCGAATGTCGAACCCCGAACTGACTTTGAATGTTGAATACCGAACTGGGTTCAAAAGTCGAACCCCGAACTGACTCTGAATGTTGAATACCGAACTGGATTCGAATGTTGAACCCCGAACTGACTTTGAATGTTGAATACCGACCTGGGTTCAAATGTCGAACCCCGAGCTGACTCTGAATGTTGAATACCGAACTGGGTTTGAATGTCGAACCCCGAACCCCGAGCCAACTTCACACACATAGGTAAATATAGTTTGCATTATAGGATGAAAAAAACCCACCAAAATCAAAATCATTACGTGGTAAAAGTATTAACTTTCATACCCCATTCAACCACTTCTCAAAGAAGCAAAAAGGGGGTTGGCTCGGGTATGAAATAAAACCTTAATTTCGGCTTAACAATTTCATGTAATAGGTAATTTTAAACAGGTTATCGCATTTGTTCAGTCAAAAATGAAGTATCCGTTAGAAAATCCTGCTAATATAAGCTTTTCCATCGCTTAATAGAATTAAGGCGGGACCACTTAATGTTAAAATGAAACGTAACGAACAAGTTGTAAAATGTGTCAAATAAAAATAGCATTTATGCAATGCATGGATTTTAAATCTGAAGTTATGCCGAAGCATTGTAGATATTTGTTTATGTTTGCGTATTAAGCCTTTAAAGTTTAATTAATTTCTTAATTGAGCCTGACATCATTTTCCTCCTCACCTAAACGTAGCATTACATGGTCCCCGCCTTAATTCCATCAAGCGATGGGAAAGCTTGTATTAGCAGAATTTTATAACGGATATTTCGACAATAAACCATGTTTTACTGGAAAAAAATGCGATAACCTGTTTAAAATTACGTATTAAATATTTTAATTTTACAATAGGCAACTTTTAAAGCCGAAAATAAGGTTTTATTTCATACCCCAGCCAACCCCGTTTTCGCTTCTTAGAGAAGGGGTTGGATGGGGTATGAAAGCTAATACTCGGACCACGTAATGCGATACAATAATCTGGTATCATCCTGTCACTCACAAACAAACAAAAAGTACCCACTTTTTTGCTAGTATTCCCATAGGCCAGTTTTTAAGGGCGGCGTAGGACAGCATGAACAGCGCTTTAATTAAACAATGTTTGGTGTTTTTAAGTACACTTCACTGAGTACTAAATATTCCTTTAAACAGTTTCACATTTTGCCAAGCAATACTCTTTTATGGATGCTATGGAAACATTAAAGAATTTAGGTAATTTGATGATTTTTGATAATCAAAAGCTGCTACCTAAACAATCGGTGTTGTATATTTCTGTGATTTTATTTTCGACAGCAACGTATAGAGAATATTGTCTTGGAAAAATTGAGGTAATTTTGTAGATTTTATGTGTTTTTACCAAAAATGCATGGTTTAAGAAAAAGGGGGATAACTCCCTTGCGTACTGAACTTTTCAAAAAAATCTTTTGTTTGGACTATTGTGGTGGTCGATCTAATTATTCTTTATACATCATTCCTGTTTTTCTGTTTTTCTGTCTATATAATAAGGGAAAGGAAAAGGGGTACTTTTTAGTTTTGCTGAGTATAGTATGTTTATATCAGTCAGGTTCAAATCACTACGTTCGCTTCTTAGACTCTTCGCGAACGGGCGAAGGAGCGAAGATGCGAAGAAACAATTGATTGAAGCCGTGCAATTTAGAAGCGTTATGTGTCTATTGTACAGAATGATTTATATGCAAAATGCTAATTACCGTAACCTTTTAACATGGATCTGTATATGTATGCAGTTTTGCCATAAGAAGAGTAGGGCAGGTTCCCGGATTCCTATGTATCCTTCCCCTCTCTATGGGGCGGCTCTAAATAACCTATACTGTGTTGATGAGCCGGTAAACAACATTCAATTCAATTCAATTCAATTCAGTTTTGCCATATACATAAATCATTCTCCTTTGAGAATCATGATTATTCTCATACGATTCTTTTATTAAAGGAGACGCATATATTTCTTATAAAAAAAAATTCATATGATATTATATTATATATAATTTTTTTAATGGGAGTTTGTATACTTTTCATATGAGAATTATGTATTCGTAATAGTTTTAATTTTCATAAAAAGGGTCATCTCCGCTATTATCAATCTCCTCGCCCTCCGACCCCTCGCACACTTAGGAGTCGTTATATACTAACTATTATAATTATCCTTAAAAATAACAGCCCTTATGGTTTTCTATTCTGTACCTGCCATTTGTACCACAATATCCTATATACACACTATGCATCGTGTAATACCCGAGGATATACACAGCATATGTTAGTTATTGTGGTACAAATACAATAGAGCATGAGTCTTGCACGTGTACGGACGATAATGCACTCGCTAACGCACGTGCATTATCTCCCCGTACACGTGCAAAACTCATGCTCTATTGTATACATATAGAGCTATGACATGCGACATTTATAACGTAGGTAGAGACGTTGCACACGGTGTTGGTACGCGACGTCGTGAACATTGTATGCGCTGATTTTTTTATAGGAAAAAACGTTTAAGTATATTTTTTAAAAGATATAAGTTGCAGACATGAGTTTTTCAATGTTAAGTAAGAAAGAGGTTGTATTTGATAACATATATATGTTAGCATTTGTTTTGAAGTCGGGGAAATGCACAAGGATAACTAAAATAAGAACTAAAACTTTTATATACATACATGTAAATACATGTTATTAACTATATATTTATTATTTGCTGTAAAAAATGAGCATCCTTAAACATACCACAAAGATTATTAACGAACCTTAGTTATATTTCGAAAGCAGACATGTTCACATCACAACACGCATTTACATGTATGATCTCTTGTTGCGTGGTGATAACGACGAAACATCGAATGATGATGGTGGGACAATTTGATTACCTTTTATGTTTTTAATAAAGATGTAATTATTGCATTGTCTTTCCCGTACTTTCGGATTATAATCAATTTTTCATGTACTTTTTATTCAGTTAAAAACAACAATTGAGATAAGTACATAAAACACTTGGTTATGTTTATGTTTAAATAATGCGCCCAGCTTAAAGTACATTTTATAAAACAGCGACTCATTACGTGGTCAAGCCTTAATGCCACTACGTGATTGGAAAGCTTATATTAGCTGGCTTTTATAACGCATATTTCGACAATAAAACACTATTAAACACATTTTTACCTTAAAGAAAATGCGATAACCTATTTAAAAAAAGACTATTAAATATTTAAATTTTACAATATGCAAACTTTTTAAGCCAAAAATAAGGTTTTATTTCGTACCACAGCCAACCCCGTTTTTGCTTCTTGGAGAAGGGATTGGATGGGGTATGGAAGTTAATACTCGGACCACGTAATGTTCTTACGTGATACATTTGATAACGTCGATGTTGATACTGACCACGGCATTATCCCTGTAAATTTCGCCTGCTTCCGTTGGAAAATATCTCAAAATCTGGGGTTTGAACATAAACCGTTGCAAACTTCTACAACGTTGGACGTCACGGTTTGTTGACATTTTGTTGACGTTTTGTTGACGTTTACTGTCACAAATTGTGTGCAAAATAACACAAATAAGATAAAACAACCACTTATATATATTTCAATGGAGAATAGTTTTATATATAGTTGCTTTTATGACTAAATAGATAGATCCGTTCGTCTTAAATTGAAAACCTAAACCAAGCAACGCAGCTCGTTTCGTAAGTTGTACCAACACGTGGTGTCGGAGTATGCGGCACGACTCTATCAGCGGCGAATTTTCTGGAGACATAACACAGTATCTGCATAAACAACCGCAGTATTTCAATTGTCTCAAACTTAAATACAACACGTGCATGCATAAAACTCGCCAACGTGAACGATATCACACCGAACTAGTCATGTTTTGTAACGACTGTATAATTAACAACATGTTCAATAGTTTCCTCTCGAAATAATATCGTCCAGAGTCCGTATTCGTCAAATAACTTAAGTGGAAAATGTTACTTAAGTTAGAATTTAAGATTTTTACATATTTTTAAATATCCTTATTAACCTCTCAGGGCCACTACAAACCATATATTTTAAGATGAATATCTAGCTGTACGTTTTATTTATCCATAACCTTAAAGGCAACATTAAGAAAACGTCTTAAATCGATATAAAAGGTGTTCAAAAATTGATAAAATTTCACTGAAGTTAAAATATTGCTAAGAAGCTTTATGGATACGGGCCCATACTTACATCTTTATATTATAGCTATACATGTCGGAATGTTTATACTGCTACAATAACTTGAGCTATGACATTAGGTGGTCCCGCCTTAATTCCATTAAGCGATGGGAAAGCTTATATTAACTGGATATAATAACTGGAACATTTCGACAATAAAACATGTTTAAACGCATTTTTACTGAACAAAATGCGATAACCTGTTTAAAATTCCCTATTAAATGTTTAAATTTTACAATATTTAATTTTTTAAGCCGAAATTAAGGTTTTATTTCATACCCCAGCCAACCTTGGAGAATTGGTTGGATGGGGTATAAAAGTTAATACTCGGACCACGTTAGTATACCATATTTATACAAACATGGAAAACACATTCAGACAAATTATGGATAAGCAACGAATTGAATGTTATTTAACGGCTCATCAACACAGTATAGGTTATTTAGAGCCGCCCCAGAGAGAGGGGAAGGATACATAGGAATCCGGGAACCTGCCCTACTCTTATTATCGAATAGATTCCTATGGTTCTTTAACGTGCTCGGAAGATAGACCGATACACGGGACCGCCCGGTTTACGTCCCCATCCGACGGACGAGGCTAAGGTAAAGTGTCTTGCCCAAGAACACACCGACGGAACTCAGTGGCACCGCGGAGGATTGAACCCGGGGCCTCCGGTTACAAATCCGCCGCGCTACCGACTGCGCCACGCCAGCAACGAAGGCGGTTGTTTACTTACAGTATTCTATACCTGTTGTAAGCTATTCGCTTCTAAAGTACTTCTTGGTTGACTTCTTGGGTAGAACCAGAACTAAGCAATGCAGATAAAGTGTCTTGCTCAGGGACACAACGCACATGGTTATGGCGGTGATCGAACCCACGACGTTTGTATCATGGGTCCAACGCTCTGCCACTAGACCACAGCGCTCGACTTTTTATGCACAGGCACTGAGTGATGTCCTTTTAGAAACCCCAACGGAAAGTGCGGATGCAGTCGTGTCTCACACTCTACACCTATTTTTTAAAGGGGCCTCATCATAGCTACATGGTAGGCACATAATATAACACCACGAGAGCTACGATTATTACAGCTAACTTAATGTATGAGACAAAATAATATGTAAGCTCCTTACGAAATGTTAATGGCGATGGGCAATGTAAGATGTTCGCAATTTAATTTAATTTAAGAAACCCATCTCCCCTTTTTTAGGTTTGAAATGTAATCGACAGGAAGGATCGACTTGGTTGAAAACAATGTTTAACGCACCAACAAAAAAGTCACGATGTCACGGAGAGACTTTAAATGTACTGGATTGTTTATAGCTATGTCACTGCTGTTAATGCATACCCCATCAATTATTGCAAATGACGGTACAAACTGTACTGCTAGTACACAAGCACAAAGTACCTCACATCCAGCATCTACGTTTACATCAGCACACACAACTACCAGTGTGGGAACCATTGCAAGTTCTAAACCAATACAAACAATTACCCATGTAAGAACCACTGCAAGTTCTTCACCAGAACAAGCAACTTCTCGTGAAGGAACCACTGCATTGTTTACACCAGAACAAACACTTTTCCATGTAGGAACCATTGTAATTTCTCCACTAGAACAAACAACTCACAGTGTTGAAACCACTGCAAGTTCTACACCAGAACGGACAATTTCCCGCGTAGGAATTATTGTAAGTTCTACATCAAAACGACTACTTCCCGTGAAGGAACCATTGCAAGTTCTAAATCGGAACAAACGACTCCCGGTGTAGTAACCATTGTAAATTCTACACCAGCACAAACAATTCCCAGTGTAGGAACCATTGCAAATGCTACATCAGCTCAAACGACTCCCACTGTAGCAACCATGGCAAATGCTACATCGGCACAAACAACTTCCAGTGTAGGAAACATTGCAAATGCTACATCAGCACAAACAAATCCCGGTGTAGGAACCATTGCAAATTCTACATCAGCACAAACAACTCCCAGTGTAGGAACCATTGCAAATGCTACATCAGCACAAAAAAAAAACAAGTGTAGGAACCATTGCAAATTATACACCAGAACAGACAACTTCCCGTGTAGGAACCATTGCAAGTTTTACACCGTCACAAACAACTCCCGGTGTAGAAACCATTGCAAGTTTTACATCGTCACAAACAACTCCCGGTGTAGGAACCATTGCAAGTGCTACGTCAGTACAAACAACTCCCAGTGTAGGAACCATTGCAAGCTCTACATCAGCACAAACAACTCTCTCAGTAGGTATGAACGTTTCACATTCAACAACACTTAAACGTGCAACTCGAAAAAGGCAGCACAAGCACCATCACCATACATCAACCGTTCGACCAACAGTTAAACCGCGTCCGGATCTACCAGTAATTTATGGAGGAGCCGTTCTCACAAGCGGACCATACTTTCCGAACACACCTGCCGTGTTCGCGTGCTTTTCAGGCCTTCGCTTGATTGGTTCGCCTAACATTATGTGCACAGTCGGATCAACGTGGTCAGAGAATGCCCCGCAGTGTATACCAGTGTATACGAATCCCAATATAAACGTAACCTCCCGCGTCGACGTGGACAATTACACCAGTATTTCAGTCGATCCGGACTGGCAAGGTAACGTACAGTATGCCATCATGCTAATTGCTACGAATACCGTTTCCGTATTTATATGTCTCACATAGCGATTCCGTATTTATATGTCTCACATACAGTTTCCGTATTTAAATGTCTCACATAGCGTTTCCGTATTTCTATGTCTAACATACCGTTTCCGCATTTAAATGTATCACATACCGTTTCCGTATTTATATGTCTCACATACCGTTGCCGTATTTATATGTCTCACATACCGTTTCTGTATTTATATGTCTCCCATACCGTTTCCTTATTTAAATGTCTCACATACCGTTTCCGTATTTATATGTCTCACATACCGTTTCCGTATTTATATGTTTATCATACCGTTTCCGCATTTATATGTCTCACACAGTAACATTGTTTAGTAGTTATCAAAAAATGAAATTTATATAAATCTAGTTTCATTTTGACTTTATATATGCTTGTATATAATTAAAACAAATAAAAAACGGTATTGGAGTGTTCCAGAATGGCCATTTCACAGATGTGTGTGAAGTTGGCTCTGCGTTCTACGTTCTCCGTTCTACATTCAAACTTAGTTCTCCGTTCGACATTCGACTCCAGTTCTCCGTTCGACATTCAACTTCAGTTCTCCGTTCTACATTCGACTTGAGTTCTCCGTTCGACATTCAAACTTAGTTCTCCGTTCAACATTCCACTCCAGTTCTCCGTTCGACATTCAACTTCAGTTATCCGTTCTACATTCGACTCGAGTTCTCCGTTCGACATTCAAACTCCCCCCTACCCCTCCCCCCCCCCCCCCCCCCCCCCCCCCCCCCCCCCCCCCCTACACACACAAAATGAAATTCGTCTTATTGTGTGTTATAATTTAAGTTTTTCTGAAAAAAAATGTCGCAGAGTAAAAAAGTCTAAAAATATGTTTGTTTTCAATAAATAACACGAAAAAAACAACTTTTATCTTTTTTTTTCAGTTCTCAGCAGACTGTGTCTATGCAAGTTTTGTTCAAATCAGACTTTAAACACAAATACAAACAAGATGTGTATATGTACTATATTTAAACAGAATAACAATCTAGTGGTGTCTACATAAACATGTTTCTTTTCTTAATTTCATCTTATCATTAATAATAATTCACTGACATCGTGAATCACTAAAATCCTTTCTGAATAGTTGTTGCTGTTTACTATTTATTATATATAATAAAGCAATACTGATACAGTTTTCACGTTTTATCTGAAGTAAAATCAAACAAACCAATGCCGTAACCAGAATATGTTAAACTATATTGAAGGGAAAAAGTAACGCGAAACGGGAATTTTCGCTATGTATTGTATGTAGAATATGCTGCTGTTAATCGAATGATGCATGGCTGCGTAAGACCTTTCCTTTCGGAAAAAAACACTGAAACAACACATAACACAGCAAATAGTATTCCTTCAGAGTTTCAATATTGACAGAGTACACGTTTGGCTCAAGCATGTGAGCAAACTTAGGTTGCAAAGTTTTGCAAACTCTTTACGTTAAACACGTACTGAAATGGCTCAATTTTTCAAAGAGGAATGTTTAAATTAATATCACTATACAGTATTGCGCCCCATACTGTAGGAATTTTAACAATTACGAATTTCTTGTTAAAATGTGTACTGTGATTAAAACGTCTATAACATCGCAGTTGAGTTGTGTCCTTTCTCTAACTAACTGCAAGTTTTTTCTTACAAAATATCTTGGGATTTTTTTGGAATAATATTATGTGGAATTAAGTGTGCAGTATATACAATATATAGCAGTATATACAATATATAGCAGTATATACAATGTATAGCAGTATATACAATATATAGCGGTATATACAATATATAGCGGTATATACAATATATAGCGGTATATACAATATATAGCGGTATATACAATATATAGCAGTATAAACAATATATAGCGGTATACACAATATATAGCGGTATATACAATATATAGCGGTATATACAATATATAGCGGTATATACAATATATAGCGGTATATACAATATATAGCGGTATATACAATATATAGCGGTATATACAATATATAGCAGTATATACAATATATAGCAGTATATACAATATATAGCAGTATATACAATATATAGCGGTATATACAATATATAGCGGTATATACAATATATAGCAGTATATACAATATATAGCGGTATATACAATATATATCAGTATATACAATATATAGCAGTATATACAATATATAGCAGTATATACAATATATAGCGGTATATACAATATATAGCAGTATATACAATATATAGCGGTATATACAATATATAGCAGTATATACAATATATAGCGGTATATACAATATATAGCGGTATATACAATATATAGCAGTATATACAATATATAGCAGTATATACAATATATAGCGGTATATACAATATATAGCAGTATATACAATATATAGCTGTATAAACAATATATAGCAGTATATACAATATATAGCGGTATATACAATATATAGCAGTATATGCAATATATAGCAGTATATACAATATATAGCGGTATATACAATATATAGCAGTATATACAATATATAGCGGAAATTACAGTGTCGCGTTTCTTTTTCCCTTCTGTATATTTTATTAGGTTTCTGTAGACACATTCGACGTTCTACATTCACTTTGAGTTCTCCGTTCTGCATTCCACTCCAGTTTTCCGTTCTACATTCATCTTGAGTTCTCCGTTCTGCATTCGACTCCAGTTCTCCGTTCTACATTCAACTTGAGTTCTACGTTCTACATTCGACTTGAGTTCTCCGTTCTACATTCGACTCGAGTTCTCCTTTTTTCATTCGAACCCAGTTCTCCGTTCTACATTCGACTCCAGTTCTCTGTTCTACATTCAACTTGAGTTTTCCGTTCAACATTCAACTCTACTTCTTTGTTCTACATTCGACTCTATTTCTCCGTTCTACATTCAATTTCAGTTCTCCGTTTTACATTCAGCTGTAGTTCTCCGTTCTATATTCGGAGTAGTTATTGACAAGACTCTAATAAAATCTTCCTTTTGCATTTTAAGTTTTAAATGAAACCCAATCTCTGTGACGTTAAAGCACAATACCGCTTTAACCGGTGCTATGGAGCTTGAGAGGTGTTGCACCTTATTTACCTTTCATGATCAATCTTAATAAAACCGAGTCTGCCACTTTTTTCTCTTGAACGTGTTTGTTGCTTCCAACGGATACCTTTTTCATTACTTATTAATACTAATTCCCTTCATTGAGGACTGTTTGTAGAATATTTAAAAATATACAGTTGTGAAAAGAACACTGTAATGCGTGTGGAACTTTAAACATATGCTGTGTTGATCAGCCGTTCTTTAAGAGTGTTAATCAGTAAATGTTGAAAACTATATTTGTGTTTATAGACTTTAAATACGAAAACATGGTGCTAAAGTTTAAACTCTGTTATATTTTGATGAATCGCAATACTACTAAATAATGTAATACCTATGAAAAACAGTTTTTTATATGTTGCTCGTGTATTTATTGATGAATATGCATGTTCTTGTCTAGACTTTTATCAAAATAATCTTTTAAGTGTAACTTTTCGAAGCCTACGTGTTGTTTTTTGACGTTTTGACATATGTTTTACTTTTGATGACGAATGTTTTTACTTTTATATAATTGACGTTGTTTTTTTAATTTGGCGATGCATTGCTACAACCCTGCATCCACCTCGGCGATCTTTGGGGAATACCCGCCCGAAAAGTGAAAATGCTTTAGCCATTATAAGGGTCATTTTCAGAAAAAAAGAGGGGTCAGATATGGTACAAAATTGCAAAACGAATATGCGTCAAACTGAATTTTATTATAATAAAAGCATAAATGAGTATGTGAATATTCACAATTTAAAAGATGCAAACACAGCACAACCCTTGTCATGTGCCTGTAACACCACAACAAACCGGTGAAGCCTTTGCGGGTAACTGATGTTATTGAACTTGTTTGATTAGTTCATAAACGGTGAAACCCAATGTATAAAGTAAAATAACATACTAATGTGACTCATAGATTACTGGGTTTTTTTCATCAAAACTAAATATTTGGATAATTGGTTCTTTATCATTGTTAAAATCGACTTAAACAAAATAAAAAAGATTTAGTATTATCTTGTCCTAAACACTGTTTGAATTATCTCAAACAATAACATTTTAAATAGAAATGGCAAACATATGACAATATCAATGGTACCACTGTATCACAAACACTTAGGGGTAAGAGCACATACACTGCGGTAACATCAAGTACATACTTTGAAACACCAATGACCACTCCATATTAGTTTTGCGTCACAGTTATCACGGTAAACGTGTAGTGGCGTCATTTTGGAATAACGCTACCATTTGGCACATCTGTTTTAATACAAACAGTAAACCATTTGGTATTTTCAAATCGTTAAAGTCGTGTTGCTGTGAAAACTGGTAACATCAACGACACATTTTCTAAAACCAAAGACAACTCCAGACATATTATCAGTTTTGCACACACAGTTATGACTATACGATTAATGGAAACAATTTGTAATGCATGATACGTGTGCACATCTGCTTTAAAACAAAAGAAAACCACTTATTATTTTCATATGGATCACTTGTGTTATTGTAAAATTGAGTAACATCAATGATGCTGTTACACCTAAAACGACTCCAAGGGTTTTATCAGTTTTGCATCAGTCATTACTGTAGTTGTTTTGTGGTGCTATTCTGGGAAGCTTATTACACGTTCACATTTAGAAAAAAAAAAGAACACAATATTTAACACGAAAACGAGTGATTCGTGCTATAATAAAATTGCCTTTAGGGTTGCTGTATGTGTATATGATGTTACCGTAATCATACTTTGCGAATTTGACTTTTACGGCAATACACACGGTTATGTTTATCAGCGATAGAGCACGGCACATTTGATACATTTCGACGACATGTTGTGTCTTACAAATCATTACTTAAACATGACTAAATATTCATATGTTCAAACAATTGTCACTAATATTACAAACTGATTGTCATTAATGTTACCTCATGTGTATGTACTGTAACGTTTTGCTACAATCCAATATGAACTGTATTTGTACGAATTCTAACTCTGTGTAGCACCGCTAAATGTTAAAATTCCGCTAAATGTTAAAACTTCCTCTAAATGTTAAAAATTACTGAACGTTATAAAATTTAACATATAGCGTTTCGTGGAATCCGTTAACCGCTAAATGTTAAAATTCAACAAGTATGTAATGAAATGAACAGTGCTGCTATAATCGACTCAGTTGCATTTTATAATGCTTTCGTTACGGAAGAAACATTATTAAAATGCTAAACTTGGTCCAAATGTACAAAGCAGAACTGGCTTCAACTGTTGAACGCAGTACTGGCTTCGAATGTTGAACGCAGAACTGGGTCCGAATGTTGAACGCAGAACTGCAGTTGAATGTAGAACGGAGAACTGGAGTCGAATGTAGAACGGAGAACTGGAGACGAATGCAGAACGGAGAACTCAAGTTGAATGTAGAACGGAGAACTGGAGTCGAATGTAGAACGGAGAACTGGAGTCGAATGCAAAACGGAGAACTCAAGTTGAATGTAGAACAGAGAACTGCAGTTGAATGTAGAACGGAGAACTGGAGTCGAATGTAGAACGGAGAACTGGAGACGAATGCAGAACGGAGATCTCAAGTTGAATGTAGAACGGAGAACTGGAGTCGAATGTAGAACGGAGAACTGGAGTCGAATGCAGAACGGAAAACTCAAGTTGAATGTAGAACGGAGAACTAGAGTCGAATGCAAAACGGAGAACTCAAGTTGAATGTAGAACAGAGAACTGGAGTCGAATGTAGAACGGAGAACTGCAGTTGAACGTAGAACGGAGAACTAGGTTAGAATTTTCTTTGCTTAATCTAATAAAATATACTGAAGAGAAAAAGAAACGCTACACTATAATTTCCGCTATATTGTATACTAATGCACACTTAATTCCACATAGAAGATGTTTTGTAAGAAAAAAACTCCAGTTAATTAGAGAAAGGACACAACTGTGCTGTTATAGACGTTTTAAGAAATTCATAAATGTTGAAATTCCTCTTTGAAAAATTGAGCCATTTCAGTACTGTATTTAACGTAACGAGTTTTAATACCGAAGCATTGTGGTGTAGTGGTTATAGCGTCTGCCTTGCATTCGGGAGGTCGTGGGTTCGAGTCCCCTGACCGCGTCATACCAAAGACTTTAAAATGGAGTAGTCACTTGTAACCCTTGCCTGACGAGCAAATAATGGGTAGCGCTACGACTGATTGACCAGTGTCAGAATAATGTGACTAGGGGATGGGGGTATCATGTCTACTACGGCGTGGTATTCCAGTGTTGCAGCACTATAAAGAAACCATTGAGTTCGCTGCTTCAAGTAGACATATCATCACATCACACAACAACACACAGATAAAAGTCCAGACATTGTGCCTATAATCGTCGGGTAGGACGTCTGTCGTAGGTGGAGGGACTATAATCCTTAGAAATAGACACACACACACACACACACACACACACACACACACGTAACGAGTTTGCAAAATGTTGCATCCTAAGTTTGCTCTTTTTTTTTAACCAAACGCGTACTCTATCAATATTGAAACGTTGAATGAATACTATATTTGCTGTGTTATGTGTTTGTTATGTGTTGTTCTAGTCTTAAAGGTCTTACGCAGCCATTAACAGCAGCATATTCTACATAAACAATATATAGCGAAAATTCCCGTGTCGCGTTTCTTTTTCCCTTCAGTATAGTTTATCATATTGCGGGAAAACGTTTTGTTACGGCATTGTTTAATTTTACTCCATTGCTTTATTATATATAATATTATCTAACAACAACTATTCAGAAAGGCTTTTAGTGATTCACAATGTCAGTGAATTATTATTACTGATAAGATGAAATAAAGAAACATGTTTATTTTGACACCACTGGATTGTTATTTTGTTTTGAATATAGTGTATATAGGCACCTTGTTCCAATACATATTTGATCAAAACTTTCATAGATCGGTGTTAGTAACTAATAAAAAAAAATCAAAAAGAAAACATTAATAAATACATTGAAAGAGTTTTTTCCCCCGTGTTATTTGTTGAATTGAATTGAATTGAATGTTGTTTAACGGCTCATCAACACAGTATAGGTTATTTAGAGCCGCCCCAGAGAGAGGGAAGGATACATAGGAATCCGGGAACCTGCCCTACTCTTATTATCGAATAGATTCCCATGGTTCTTTAACGTGCTCGGAGGATAGACCGATACAAGGGACCGCCCGGTTTACGTCCCCATCCGACGGAAGAGGCTAAGGGAAAGTGTCTTGCCCAAGAACACACCGACGGAACTCAGTGGCATCACGGAGGATTGAACCCGGGGCCTCTGTTATTTGTTGAAAACAAACATATTTTAAGACTAACTACATTACTCTGGGACATTATTCCCTAACTACATTACTCTGGGACATTTTTCCAGGAAAACTTAAGATATGTTTGTTTTCAACAAACAACACGAAAAAAAAGATTATCTTTTTTTTTCTTTTTAAAATTAATTTTCAGTAGCACGAAGAAATAGAGTCGAATGTAGAAGGGAGAACTTGGTTCGAATGTAAAACGAAAAATGAAGTTGAATGTTGAACGGAGTGTTGAACGGAGAACTCAAGTCGAATGTAGAACGAAGAACTCAAGTTGAATGTAGAACAGAGAACTGGAGTCGAATGTAGAACGGAGAACTGGATTCGAATGTAGAACGGAGAACTTAAAATGAATGTAGAACGGAGAACTGGGTTCGAATGTAGAACGGAGAACTCAAGTCGAATGTAGAACGGAAAACTGGAGTCTAATGTAGAACGGAGAACTGGAGTCAAATGTAGAACGAAAAACTGGAGTCGAATGTAGAACGGAGAACTGGAGTCGAATGTCGAACGGAGAACTGGAGTCGAATGTAGAACGGAAAACTGGAGTCGAATGTCGAACGGAGAACTGGAGTCGAATGTAGAACGGAGAACTCAGGTTGAATGTAGAACAGAGAATTCAAGTCGAATGTAGAACGGAGAACTGGAGTCGAATGTAGAAAGGAGAAGTGAAGTTGAATGTCGAAGGGAGAACTGGAGTCGAATGTAGAACGGAGAACTCAAGTTGAATGTAGAACGGAGAACTCAAGTCGAATGTAGAACGGAGAACTGAAGTTGAATGTCGAACGGAGAACTGGAGTGGAATGTTGAACGGAGAACTCAAGTCGAATGTAGAACGGAGAACTGAAGTTGAATGTCGAACGGAGAACTGGAGTGGCATGTTGAACGGAAAACTATGTTTGAATGTCGAACGGAGAACTGGAGTCGAATGTTGAACGGAGAACTAAGTTTGAATGTAGAACGGAGAACGTAGAACGCAGAGCCAACTTCACACACCCTACATTGGCCATATTTTAAAATATTGATGTATGGCTGCCGAAAATGCTAACATCAATGCAAAATGGCCATAAAACACAAAAACCACGAGTGAGCTTGAACACAACTGATGATATGCTGGGTCTAGCTGAGGAGGATCTTGGTCTGATGCAGCATACCAAATACAGGTTTGGAGATGTACCCGCTTGACTTGGTCTGATGCAGCATACCAAATACAGGTTTGGAGATGTACCCGCCTGACATGGTCTGATGCAGCATACCAAATACAGGTTTGGAGATGTGATTGTGATGCAAGCTTGCTGGAAGATCGGTTCTTCTGGGCTAAAGGTGTTACATGCAGACCGTGGGTCTCGCGCTCGATGTATACTAAAAGGCACAGTGAAAATCGACATTGTCCATCTCGATACAGTGATTACCATAAGGGTCATGGCCCTGAGCATGCTAGTTACTGGAACGAGACTGTACATTCATCTGACTGGTCGGATTATAATCCATATCTTTGCCTTGATGAGTAAGCAGTGTTCTACTCATAAAAAGTACCATTTATAACTAGTTAAAATGGCAATGCTAAGACTAATGTCATGGAATGTTACTGGTATTATGTCAAGTTGTCCATATCTCAGTGATACTTTAAACAAGTACTCAGTTGACATATGTGGAGTATCGGAGCACTGGCTTTATCAGAAAGATCTTCATTTTTTGAGCAAAATTGATAATATGTATGTATGTCATTCTGTATGTGATAACGATCTCAAACTTCCAAGTAATCGTAAAGTAGGAAAGGGGGGTGTAGCCATTTTGTGGAATATTAAGTATACGAGTAGAATATCCACAGTACAAATTGACGATGATAGGATTATCGGTATACAATTAGAAGTAAGTACCAACGTGTACGTGTTCATATTTCAAGTGTATTTACCAAGTAAGAACCACTGTAGTGCCATATTTAGGGAATATGTAGATAAACTTTCAGATTTGAAACATGCTTTTTCAGAAAGAGGCTTTGTAGTTTTCATGGGTGATCTAAATGTACACCTCAATTCCTATAAATATAATAAGCGTCTTGACGATAGAGGGTATGTGTTTAATGAGTTTATGCTCGAAAACAGATTTACATCTATAAATGCTTTGCCATTATGCAGTGGTGCAATTTCAAGTTTTGTATCTAAAAATGGTGAGAGCCTTATAGACCATATTTTACTACCAACAGATAACATAGATTATGCTTCTGACTGTCAAATATTAGACGACGGTTCTTTAAGTGTCCCAATCATCGTCCTATTTTATGTACTCTCTTATTTACGAGTTATGAAAGAATCACCCCTAGCACTGAGAGTGGTCAGCGTATTAAATGGTCCAAAGTACCAGTGGACATTTTAAAAGAGTATGAAATATTCCTTGAAAATGACCCAATCCTTAAAAACGCTAAGGACTTGGCTTTGACTTCTAAATCAGACATAGATCAATTGTGTGACTTATTGGTCACAAGGATTTTAAATGCATCCACTGTATGTTTGCCAAAAGCTAAATTCAGGCGTCACCTAAAGCCTTATTGGAATAAACAACTGAATTATTATCATAATAACATGAAAAATAAAAGAATGATATGGCTGAGTAATGGAAAACCGAGAAACGGTTTATCATACTTTAATTATAAAGAAGCAAAACGCGAGTTTAGATGTCAACATAGATATGCTGTTGATCAGTATATGGTTCAGCTAAATCTTGAAATAGACAAAGCTGCTGAGATTGACCAAGATTTATTTTGGAACGTAGTAAACGCTAGACGGAAAAAATCATGTACTGCCCCCGGTACTGAAATGAACTTTAATGAAATACTATCTAGAAAGCCAATAGACATATTGTCGGGTTGACGTAATTACTTTAGTGATTTGTACTCTGTCGATGACGATTCCAATTTCGATAGTGCATTTTTTCAACATGTAAATGAGACAGTACACTCAAAGAACGTAGAATTAAGTAATTATAATGTATGCGATTTAATACCAATCTCAGTAGCGGATATTAATTATTTTCTAAGGCTGGCGAAACGAAACAAAGCTTGTGGCGAGGACAAAATATACTATGAACATATTATTCATGCCGGTGTAATAGTTAAACAGCTGATAGCAAACATGCTCACGGCAATGTTGAAATTAGCGCACGCTCCCGAAAAGATGAAATGCGGTATAATCATAACACTATTTAAAGATGGGAAAAAAAGATCATAGGGATCCTAATAGCTAGAGGGCGATAACTCTGTCATCTCCATTCTTGAAATTATATGAAAGGGTGTTATTGTCCCGCTTAGCAAATGGAAACAAAATACCTATTAACCATCTTCAAGGGGGTTTTCAAAAAGACTTGGGATACTTAATGACATCTTTTACATTTCGTGAAAGCATTTATTTTGCTAAGGAAAATAAAAGCAAATTGTATGTCGGATTAAATGACTCAAGACAGGCGTTTGATAGATTATGGCATAATGGCCTTTTCTTTAAACTGAATGAATTTAACATAGATCCTACAACTTACAAAGCCATAATTGATATGTATGATAATGTAACAAGTCGTGTTCGATGTAATGGCAATGTATCTGAAACGCTTCGTGTACGGCAGGGAACAAGACAGGGAGGAGTCAGTAGCCCTTTCCTCTATCTTGCATATATTAATGGCTTAATATCAGAAATTGAAGACTCGGGTCTTGGCTTTTGTCTTGTCAACATTAATTGTAGTTGTTTAACTGTTGCGGATGATATGGTTCTCGTGTCATCTTCAAAACTAGGCCTGGACAAAATGATGCCCATATGTAATGACTATGCATCTAAATGGAGATTTAAATATAATGCAAGTAAATGTTCCGTGATAGTGTTTAATGAGACAAAGTTTGAATTCGAAAACAAAAATAGAACATGGAAAATTGGTAATGAACCTGTCGTCGAAACTATAAATTATACACATCTAGGCGTTATTTGTAATAAATACATGGATATACAGGGCAGTATCAAAGAATCCTGCCGTAAATTAAGAAGTGCATTTTTAGGTTTGATAAATGCTGGTCTACATGAAGATGGTCTTCACCCTATAACATCAATGAAAATATATAAGTCCGTTGTAATTCCAAAAGCCCTGTATGGTTGCGAACTGTGGTATGACATGACAAAAAGTGATATGTTAATGTTGGAACGATCGCATCGATTCTGCATAAAATATATGCAATCAATTTCTACTCAGACGAGAACTGATATATGTCTTAGTTTGATAGGTGCTAAATCAATTGAGAGCGAAATTGACACTCGTAAGCTTCTATTTTTAGGACAAATATGCCGTTCAATATGTCCACATGTAGTAAGAGAAGTCTTTATTTATAGACTATTACATTTTATCGAAAATCCATCGCATCAGAGAGGATACATACCAGAAATCTATCGTATTTTAAGGAAGTATTCACTTCTCAATGTTTTAAATGAATTCAGAATTTCTGGTGTATTTCCTTCGAAATTTACTTGGAAGCGCATGATAAAAAACAGTGTGTGTACAATGGCAGAAACTGAGTGGTCATTCAGAGTAAATAATGATTGCTCTTTAAGAGACTTTTTATGCATAAAACCAATGCTTAGTCATGCTTGTGAGTTATGGGAATTTTCTAAAGCGCAACCAAAATACACGACTAAATGCAAAAGTGCAATATGTCTATTATGTAAATTATTTAGTGACACTTATACCAAAAGTTGCCCCCGGTGTGAAAGACAAGTTTTATCTATCTCAGAACACTATATTTTTTATTGTGTTCGTACTGAACATATTTCAGCTAAATTGTGGCAGCCAATTTTTACCATTGTTGGTTCAAATGTATTTAACATATTCATAAACTTAAGTCCGCGGGAACAAATAATTGTCATGCTAAATGGTATGAGACCACTTAGCGATAAATGCAATTTTACTTGTTTAAAAGTTGTTATTAACGCTTTCCATTTAATATGGAGTGTTGGACAAGCGGTAAATTGAAAATAATGTATTAATAGCCATGTGTGTAATTAAAATGTAATGTCATTGACTCTCCCTGATAGTTCGCTTCCATAAGGGAGAGTGATGTTATAATGTTTATTTTTCAAGAATGTATTTGCTAAACTGGTAAGATAAAGTAAACTATGTGTGATTCCATACCTGACCTTTTATTTCGTTTCATAAAGGCTGGGTATGGACTCGATTACTAGTTTATCTTTAAACATAACAATTTTTTAACACTTTGTAATCTGTTGTACATATTGAATATGAAAAGTATTTATTATAAGGGTAAGCAAATATGTTCCATGGACATACGAGTACAGTCATGGAATCAGTTTAATTATATTAAAAGACTCCAACATGAATGTATATATATGAACTTATTCTTATACTTTACTCTATGTCAAAATTTCTCTCATTGTCTATTGTAATAGTACTTCTGTGTTACTGCGTATATTTGTCCCTAAATTACTGATTGTCATGTATATATTATTATTGAATTGTTTGAATGCTTATATGTAAACTTATATTGTATGCTCTCCAACTGGGAGGAAAATAAAGAATCAATCAACCCGCTTGACTTGGTCTGATGCAGCATACCAAATACAGGTTTGGAGATGTACCCGCTTGTCTTGGTCTGATGCAGCACACCAAATACAGGTTTGGAGATGTATCCGCTTGTCTTGGTCTGATGCAGCATACCAAATACAGGTTTGGAGATGTACCCGCTTGACATGTTCCACAAATGACTCCGAGGTTGATGAAAAATATCTCAATTCAGCCGTTTTATTTACTTGTTTGTTGAGATATTGTCTAGCCATATTCATACCGAACAGCAGACATATTCCTATTTACTGTTACTTCCGTAACATGCAGAAACTACTGCATTTGCTTCAGCTATGATTTCGTTCATATCTGCACCTGGGATTCTAAGTTTGCTCAATGTGTGGCCTTTTAGAAGAGTGTTGATGACTGTTGCTTCCCAACACCCCACCCCATGCTACGGTGTAACATTCAGAGAAAGCATGGGCAGGCAAAGGTTTCGGTACAATAGCTAAACGTGAGTGCTCAATCTGAAGCTTATCGTTCAGTGTGGATTTAGTTTTTGTTATTCTCATATCACCACTGTCTTGGTATAGGCGCCAGTTCATGATTGAACACATTCTACAGATCTATGTCACGTGAGACCATTAAGCCCATGCCTCTAGAATATATTAATTGGATGTCAAAAATTGAACCAGATCCAGACTTTAGTTCACATCTTTTATTGCCCACAACCAAAACAACTTTAACAACAGCCAATAACAAATAGTATAAACGGGCCGTAATAAATGAACGATTGTCTCGTTCAACACCGCAAAGCGAGAGGATTTAAATGGCATAATAAAACAGGTGAATAATTCACAAATGAGTAAGCAGTTGGTTGAATGTATATTTGAACAAATGATTGATTGAATGAGTGATTAAATGAGTAAATGAATGAAAGCTCGAATAAATGAATGCATGAATGAATGCACGAATGAATGATTGCATCAAACAATCGATCGATCGATCGATTGATGAATGAATGAATAAATGAAGAATAAATGAATAAACAAATAACTGAATCAATCAATCAATCAATCAATCAATCAATCAATCAATCAATCAATCAATCAATCAATCAATCAATCAATCAATCAATCAATCAATCAATCAATCAATCACAATCACAATCAATCAATCAATCAATCAATGAACGGACGAATATTGCATGATGATACGTGTGATAAATGTGAAAGCATCTGCTACGTGCACCCAGGTCTCGGGAACGAGAACCTTACTGCTTTCATGAGTCCCAATTTATTTTTATAATTAAATAGAGAAATATACAGAGTATGCTATTCAGTTAAAATTCACTTCCTAAAAAGCATATTTCTGTGAAATTGACAATAAATAAGTTATATTTATTATAATTAAACACTGTAGCGTGCATGTCCATTGTTTACATGTTTCTTCAGACAATGAAATTCTACAACTCCAGTGTTGTGATAAGAATAAACTAGCAGATATTACATAACAATGGTGAGTGAAGACATTTCTATCGTTATTGCGCACCACCAAAATAACGTCCTATTTTAATAAAACAAACATACCAAACGGCCAACTTGTTATAATAATAAAAAAAAAATTGTAACATAATGACGAAATCAAAACAACTATTCCCAAAATCTGAACTCAGTTTTTGAATACCAGTTAATAGAATACAATGTTATACCATATCCTAAATGAGCGTTAATATATAAACAAGGAAACGGTGATACAAAGTATCACATGCCTGTCAGAACAGTTACATAAGAAAACAGTAAGGGCAATGAATATGATACAAATAAACGAACACTATGTAGATGTTTTTTTTGGAGTTGTCAACAATCAAAACGCATTTATCATGAAACATTTGAGCACTGGATAAACTAGTCATCATGAGACAAAATGAACATGTTTTTAATTTGACATCTGTGTTGTATAAGGTTATAATATGAATATGATAGGCATCTGAAATAGCATGTGTAATGGATCACTAAACAGAATGTTGTTTCATGATTAGAATGTGAGAAATTGGGAAAATATCATGGTTAGAATATGAAGAATTGGTAAATTGGCATAGGTATAAACAAAAATACAACTTAATATAATAGCAATTGGGTTGAAAGATTAGCGTCTGTGAAGGTAATCTCAGTTTTCAGTAAATTTACATTAGAAGAAAAGGTCATACGGAAGAGTTTACTTCATCGTTATCAGGGGAAGCAATTATGCAAATACTCTGATTAAGTAAATCTCAGTATCTGTGTTTTCTCCCCTGGTGGGCCACTATAACACACAACAAGCCAGATCTCTGATGCGACTGTTTCTTATCTTAGACGGTGGTATGGCTGATTGGAAATACACGTATACCGATAATTTGATACATGTGAAGGAAGTTTTTCACACCTTCACCTTCGACTGTGGTAAGGCAGTTTGTAACACAGTAGGTGGTGAAATATTTATCCATGGGCTATTTGAAGCTAATTACGCAAACATCTTGTCTCAGTGAGAGGAATATATATATAGAAGTTATACCAGATATCGGATTAGACTGCTATAAGCGTCTGATGGGTTCTACACAAACAATGAACCTTCAAAATAATAAAAGTACTTAAATAAATGATACTCCAGCTCGCACTAAGCGTTCTGTAGGTTTTAATATAACCTGGTATCTAGTACTATATCTCAGATGACCTTGAGTGATCTGATGGTTCAATACAATAATGAACCTTAGACATATGTCTATATATTGCAGATGACTTTAAGTGATCTGTTGTTCAAATACAATAATGAACACTGGACATAAGTATATATCATAAATTGATAATACGAAATTATTACTATACTACATAGTTAGATAGTATTAACGTAATGTACCAACTAATTGGTATTTCAAATGTAATACAAGTAACATTGTATATACGGAATGAACCTTAGTATACAGAAATGTATAAAGCATAAACAGGCAACAAGGTGTATGATATATTTACCCAGTAATCACATACCCTTATATGTAAAAGAAATATTCAGTTACGGCTGAATTCTGAAATAAACTATACACATGTATCAGGTCAGGTTATCTGAGAATGATGTATAAACATTATAACAATACACATTGTTGGTTGTCTACGGAATAAACCGTAAGATCTGTATGTGAAAGTATCAACGGAACACTGAGACAATTTGAATTTAAAAGAAAGGGGATCCCTGATGAGACTGCCCTTGGTATCTACTGACTATGTGATATCTATATCCAATGCTATATATGATATAAATGAAACATGTCACTCACATAAACTGAAAATAAAAGTAGATATTCCTAAAAACAGTCGAAACATTGCTTTTACTATTATTGTGGTTGAAATATCATTTCAATATTGATAAACATGAATATGTGCAAATATTGTATTATATTATATAAATGTATAATTGGAAATAAAGCAGTGTAGGGTCTATGCTTGAATGAATCTGACTCTGTGGGTGAGTTGGGCTACAGTATTATATATTTACGGACTTCACTTTAAAGCGTACAGGGACGTTAACACAAAGACATTCATTCTCTCTCAACACCGACTTTGTTAAATATTTTCGCTATACTGTTTAACAAATTTATTTTATTTATTTTTATTGAAACTTGTTTTCTGTTTTCTAGAATAAATTAATATTTTATAGTTTAAATATTTAGCAAATCGGTTAAATAATGAATGTTTAATATCTCGCTTAACATGTTTAATATCAACTTTCGTCTAAAATCTTTTTCTACGAACATAGTGATTGAAAGTGTGATTAATGAAACGGCCACGTAGATTTACATTTAATGATTTATAAATGCATGCATTCATTATAAAATCAGTCATCTGTGCCTTATTAATACAGGGAGATATAGAACTACGGCCACATCGGCATGTGTCTGGTCTTTTATGATTACGAGTTTATATACATCATTTTTATTTTATTTTAGTACATATATGCTGCACAATATCTTCCGAGTAACCAAATGAAAAGATAGCTTATATACAAGTATCTAAAATCTTAATATTTTCCCCATATATTAAACGATTATTTTATAAATCAGTAACATATTGGAATATGCAAATATGCATTGATAAGCATGATAATTTGGAGAGTTAATTATTATCAAGTGAGATAAACAGCGATTATAACCAGATAACACTTGAATTAATGAACCCCTAATGCGCAGTTTTATGTGATGTTGCGGGAACAAATTAATTAGTAACAGAACACTTTATGTTATATTTTGGCAATATTAAATTAATATATATTTTTTTATAATTATTGTAATTCCTAATAGTTATTGTTTTAACTGTAAAACAAACATGCTATATTTGTAAAATAATAGTTATTGAATCTATTCCGTATATATATAGACATTACTTTGTAAAATGAAATTAGACAATACTGCAAATATCTTCAATCTCGATCGCATATTGTTATATGTAATTAATGTATTACATGTCAATATTGAAAGATGCAGGATGTGCACATGTTTGTGAAATATAAACCCAATGATATTTTTTTTTATAATTTATGCAAAAAGTAAAAATAAGTCTGAACAAAGAATCATCAAATTAGAAGGATCTACCTTATTTGATGTAGCTAATTCATATATTTCATCAAAATTATCGTTACTTTATATTTCTAACAAATTAAGTGTTACTTACCTCTGGCAATTTTTTCCTTAATATTATCCTTTCAACTGTATATGTTTCAGGTAAAACATTTGGTTTGACACTGCGTCTACATTTTCGAATACATATTGGTATTGCGTTTCCCTCATTAAGTGTCTTGTAATTAACTCTTCCTTTACGAGGTGTTTTGCATGACTGTTCCATAGTTAGTTTAAAATTGATATGCATTTAAGAATTATACCACGTGCACAAATTTAATTCGACACGTGTCAGGCAAATATCATGTGCGTGCAATAAACAAAACCATAGCATGAATATTGAATAAGTGACACCTAACTACGCGCTCGTAATAATGACGCGTGTCATTAATCCTTTAAATACACAGATTTGTGACACCGATATGTATATTCAAAATTGATTAAATCAAACCCCGGAATAGACAATACCTTTTCATTTCCATAGACAGTTTTTAAATATATCATTAGATTTATTGTGTATTTTGTTTGTTAAAAAAAATAAATTAAATTTCAATATTTTATCTACAATATATCAAACGAATACCTTTTCGCTACCTCATAATACATGAGTTTATTTTCTTGTTCTATCATAGTCCATACTTATAAGTAACGAATGCAATACTGTATCGCGATAATAGAGAAACACGTTAAACGGCCATTTTCAAATGAATTTTGAAGCAATAAAACAATAACTTATTTTAAATCAGATTATATATTTAGAATCTACATGATTACACCTTTTAAAACATATGCCGGATGGTGTATTAATTTAGACATAATTTTAAGAAAATAGTGAGTAAAAACTGATGGTTAACGTTATTTACAAAATTTGTACATAAGAATAGAGCAGAAACTAGTGGTATTTTTCAAACGAAAATTGAAGCAACCAAATATTGAGCTATTTTGATGAAAAAAGTATCACCCTAAAGGAATTAAATTAACCATTAAGGCCATATGCCGGATGGTATATAAAGTTAATAAGAAAGTTCAATTTTAAATCGTTTTTTGATTTCTCCCTATATAAATCAATGTAAATTTCTTATTAGTATCTTAGTATCTATTGGCGCAGTCATCTGATGGCTTATCAGATCAAGTGCTGATAAAACTGCCTATGATGAAAATTCTTGGACATGTTTAATGTTAGATGTTTTTTTATTATTGCAATCTGATCAGTAGTTCATGAGAATAAGTAGCAGTGGAGCAGACCTTTTCAAACTCTTTAGAAGATGCTTCAGTTAAAGTTTCATCAACTCTGTTTAATGATTGAAGAGGTGTTGCTTATTTTAAGATCAGACAAGAGATACATATATAGCTGTACACACACACTGTTAGTAATATTAAAACACAATTTCTTTTATATTATTCTTATAATTAATATTAATTATTGAACAAATGCAAGTTATGTAGAAAAACTAATATGACGCCGTGAGCTTTTAAAGAATCAAGATTGCCGTTTGTCTTTTTAATAAAGTTTAATATCAATCAATAATCAGTGACGATACCGATTTGGAACCAGCTGTATTCGTATGCTGAGAATAGATTTATAGACTGTAGCCCTGAAATTTACATCTAATTCTTGTAATAAAAAACCCAGTTAGAACCAGTTCTATGCGCATGCGCAGATCATAATGTGTAGACTGTATTCATACAATTGATACGTAATTCAAGTAGTAATAGACCCATAAAATGCCTGTAAGACAATCTGACTGCGTCCCGGTATTCTTACTAAAATACAGTTGTTTTATGAACAGTAAAATGACGTCGATACATAGTCCAACATCCATTCCGGGATAAATATAGCCCTGAGGCTCCGGAAAGGCTCCGGCAATAAGATAATCGTGGACACACTATGGTTACAACGGTGACACACCTATAATTTAAAGAGATATATCTGAGAGAAACTTATCTCGTATGGGTGTATATTTTGAGCCTACCATATAGGAGACATCACGCTATGCCAGTGTAAACAACCGCCACAGTACAATTGACTAAACCGTAAATACCACACGCTCATGCATAAATCTCACCAAGGAGACGGATATCAAGCCGATCTATTCGTATTTTGTAACGGCTGTTTATGTTCCGACATGTTTTCCGTGAATCGATGTATTCCTCTCGAAATATTCGCTCTTGATTTAAATCTCGTTCCGTAATTGGAAACTTAGTTTTATACATGGACGTGGTTTAGGGAAGTGAAACATGGCGGTTGTTTATGCAGGCATTGCGTGATGTCGTCCGAAATCTCGCCGGAAGGTGGAATGGAGTCGTGCCGTATTTCTACCAATAGTTTCTATAGGCTGCGTCATAGCTCTAAGGCTGGACCATAATATATATGATTCTCACAAAGGATATATCGTTATGTTTATTATGTAAAAGTTTTCAAAAGAATCAGAAATAAATTCAATGAGAGGTGTTTTAATTAAAAGAGGAGGGCCCAGTTTTGAAGATCATTTATTCTTGGCAATTGAAAGAACAATGCATCAGACTAACATTGATGTAACACAATATTTGAGTGTGCATACATTTGTGAGCTGGAAACTAATGTGCGTGTGTTACTTAAAAACTGATTCGCATGTCTGCGGACTTTATTTTACGCATTATGGTTAATGTTCAAATCACTACTGGCGTTTTTATTCGCATAAAGCGAAACAATGCTCATTTTTTATATTTACATTAATTTTCTGTCGATATAGTACAAACAATAACGTGCCTTGGAATATTAATAATGATAAAACATGCAAGAGATACAACTACTGTCAGTGTGTTGTCAGACATTGAAATAGCCATTTTATACTGAGACACACTGGATGAGTGCGCATTAGCTACGCCCACTAGAAATATGAAGCCTATTCGAACGAAATTACAATAATAAACGCTATTTGTTGATTTGATTTAAACATATTTTATTGCCAATAATTTACATACAGATCAAATATAAACATATATACGATAGACATATTATAATGACAAATGGGTTGGGTAACAATTTCTACCAACATTAGATTAAACCCTTCCCAGTTAGCATTTTGAAATTGCGAATGTATATGGCTAAGAGTAATAAAATACAATGGCAAATACATTGAGATAGAATAAAGCTGAATAAGTAAATAAAATATAAAGAGAAAACATAATAGAGAAAGAGAGAGAGAGAGATAGAATAGTGAGAATAGTGAGAAAGACTAGTTTACCCCAATTTGAATTCCAGTCAGTTTAAGAACGCCTGAACGCTATCTAGAAAACATTTTCAAAATATAGTATACGCGCATAGTACGTGTAGATTGTTGAAAAACATCAGAGACAGATTATGTAAACCTATGTGTTTCTCGTATATATGTTTGAACTGCTTCGAAGAGAGATTCGTTTTCTCTGTCAGTTAACTGTTCGCGACCATAAAGGATTGTTCTTATATTTAACGGGTGTAAATGGCGAGTGGATTGAAACAGTTGGAGCCGGTATGTGAAAAAAGTGTTACACTGGAAAAAATAATGTTCAGCATCTTCTACTTCAAATCTGCGCTCGCAAACGGGTGAATCGCGTAAATGATTAAGGTATAAATCGCTATTAAGATTACTACACAAATTCCTCATTTTGGCATGTAAAACAGAAAATAATCGTTGACCACTTAAGTAGTATTTTGGTACCTTTGAACTCGGAAATACAGATGTTAATAGTCTTCTCTTGAAAATTGATATAGATTCCGAGTTTCGTATTTCTACTGACAGATTATTTCATAGGTTAAGAGAAGACGGAACAAACGATTTGTTGTATATTTCAGTTCTCCTAGCAATAGTGGCATAGTTGTCGTTATTTCTGAGAGGGTATGCACTGACATCTCCTACTAGCTGCGGAAAGATGTTTGAGATATAATTTGGAACGGATCCATTTTTGACATTATAGACTGGAATAAGTTTTTGCATTTTCCTTCTATCGGAAAGTGATACCCATCCTATTTCAGATATTAAACGATGTATGGATACTGAACGAGTCAGTCCCGTCACAATACGAGCTGCTTCATATTGTAACTTTTCCAATCTATCTTTTTCGAAAGAAGTACATCCATCCCATGTAATGGAAGCATATTCTAATACTGGACGCATATAAGACAAGTATATCTGATTAAGTGTTTTACGAGCTACTTTATATTTAAGTATTCGCATTAAACCAAGAACCTTTGAAGCAGAAGCAATAATATTGCTAATGTGTTGGTGCCATTTTCCGTTATTACTTAATGTTACTCCTAAATGTTTATGGTTGTCAACAAAAGTCAACGGGACATTGTCTAGATATAAAGTTGGACGACGATCATTATTAATTAAAGAAAAGAACATTACTTCTGTTTTGGCAGGATTAAATTGTACAAGCCATTGATTTGACCATTGCGTAATCATTACTAGATCATGATTAAGGATTCCTTCCATGTCGTTTATACTAGATGTTGAGACTGATAGCGAACTGTCGTCAGCAAATAAACGAGTTATACTCAGCATGTTTTTGGCAATATCATTTACATATATTAAAAATAAAAGAGGGCCCAAGACAGAGCCTTGAGGAACTCCGGCAGTTACAGTTTTTGACTCGGAGGTTGCAGATCCAACACGGACTCTTTGCGATCGGGTTGAGAGATAATCAGATATCCAGGCTAAAAGTTTTCCATCAATACCATATTGTTTTAGCTTAAACAAAAGGCCTTTATGCCAAACACGGTCGAAAGCTTTAGATATATCATTAAAAACAATACACGTAAATTGTTTAGCATCGAATGCCTGACATATATGGTGATACATATCGACAAGTTGATATGTAGTAGAATGACCAGGGAGAAAACCCGATTGGTTCCTAAAGATAAGATCAAACATAAGTAGAAAATTATACATGTGTTTAAATACTATTCTTTCCATTACTTTACCAACGCAACTAAGTAACGATATTGGTCTATAGTTCATAGGAATACTAGGATCTGACTTTTTGAAAAGTGCCATAACCATAGCACATTTCCATAGGTCAGGGAAAATACATTCATTTAATGATCTGTTAAAAAGTATATGTAGAGGTTTTGAGATTGTATTTACGGTTTCCTTTAACATCTTATGACTTATTTCATCCTCTCCATTTGCTTTATTTACGTCCAAAATCTTGGTAATATCGACAATTTCAGATTCTTCTATATAAATAGTTTCTAATTTATTATTGGATTTTAAATGAAAAGATCGGTTCTTCTGGGCTAAAGGTGTTACATGCAGACCGTGGGTCTCGCGCTCGATGTATACTAAAAGGCACAGTGAAAATCGACATTGTCCATCTCGATACAGTGATTACCATAAGGGTCATGGCCCTGAGCATGCTAGTTACTGGAACGAGACTGTACATTCATCTGACTGGTCGGATTATAATCCATATCTTTGCCTTGATGAGTAAGCAGTGTTCTACTCATAAAAAGTACCATTTATAACTAGTTAAAATGGCAATGCTAAGACTAATGTCATGGAATGTTACTGGTATTATGTCAAGTTGTCCATATCTCAGTGATACTTTAAACAAGTACTCAGTTGACATATGTGGAGTATCGGAGCACTGGCTTTATCAGAAAGATCTTCATTTTTTGAGCAAAATTGATAATATGTATGTATGTCATTCTGTATGTGATAACGATCTCAAACTTCCAAGTAATCGTAAAGTAGGAAAGGGGGGTGTAGCCATTTTGTGGAATATTAAGTATACGAGTAGAATATCCACATTACCAATTGACGATGATAGGATTATCGGTATACAATTAGAAGTAAGTACCAACGTGTACGTGTTCATATTTCAAGTGTATTTACCAAGTAAGAACCACTGTAGTGCCATATTTAGGGAATATGTAGATAAACTTTCAGATTTGAAACATGCTTTTTCAGAAAGAGGCTTTGTAGTTTTCATGGGTGATCTAAATGTACACCTCAATTCCTATAAATATAATAAGCGTCTTGACGATAGAGGGTATGTGTTTAATGAGTTTATGCTCGAAAACAGATTTACATCTATAAATGCTTTGCCATTATGCAGTGGTGCAATTTCAAGTTTTGTATCTAAAAATGGTGAGAGCCTTATAGACCATATTTTACTACCAACAGATAACATAGATTATGCTTCTGACTGTCAAATATTAGACGACGGTTCTTTAAGTGTCCCAATCATCGTCCTATTTTATGTACTCTCTTATTTACGAGTTATGAAAGAATCACCCCTAGCACTGAGAGTGGTCAGCGTATTAAATGGTCCAAAGTACCAGTGGACATTTTAAAAGAGTATGAAATATTCCTTGAAAATGACCCAATCCTTAAAAACGCTAAGGACTTGGCTTTGACTTCTAAATCAGACATAGATCAATTGTGTGACTTATTGGTCACAAGGATTTTAAATGCATCCACTGTATGTTTGCCAAAAGCTAAATTCAGGCGTCACCTAAAGCCTTATTGGAATAAACAACTGAATTATTATCATAATAACATGAAAAATAAAAGAATGATATGGCTGAGTAATGGAAAACCGAGAAACGGTTTATCATACTTTAATTATAAAGAAGCAAAACGCGAGTTTAGATGTCAACATAGATATGCTGTTGATCAGTATATGGTTCAGCTAAATCTTGAAATAGACAAAGCTGCTGAGATTGACCAAGATTTATTTTGGAACGTAGTAAACGCTAGACGGAAAAAATCATGTACTGCCCCCGGTACTGAAATGAACTTTAATGAAATATTATCTAGAAAGCCAATAGACATATTGTCGGGTTGACGTAATTACTTTAGTGATTTGTACTCTGTCGATGACGATTCCAATTTCGATAGTGCATTTTTTCAACATGTAAATGAGACAGTACACTCAAAGAACGTAGAATTAAGTAATTATAATGTATGCGATTTAATACCAATCTCAGTAGCGGATATTAATTATTTTCTAAGGCTGGCGAAACGAAACAAAGCTTGTGGCGAGGACAAAATATACTATGAACATATTATTCATGCCGGTGTAATAGTTAAACAGCTGATAGCAAACATGCTCACGGCAATGTTGAAATTAGCGCACGCTCCCGAAAAGATGAAATGCGGTATAATCATAACACTATTTAAAGATGGGAAAAAAAGATCATAGGGATCCTAATAGCTAGAGGGCGATAACTCTGTCATCTCCATTCTTGAAATTATATGAAAGGGTGTTATTGTCCCGCTTAGCAAATGGAAACAAAATACCTATTAACCATCTTCAAGGGGGTTTTCAAAAAGACTTGGGATACTTAATGACATCTTTTACATTTCGTGAAAGCATTTATTTTGCTAAGGAAAATAAAAGCAAATTGTATGTCGGATTAAATGACTCAAGACAGGCGTTTGATAGATTATGGCATAATGGCCTTTTCTTTAAACTGAATGAATTTAACATAGATCCTACAACTTACAAAGCCATAATTGATATGTATGATAATGTAACAAGTCGTGTTCGATGTAATGGCAATGTATCTGAAACGCTTCGTGTACGGCAGGGAACAAGACAGGGAGGAGTCAGTAGCCCTTTCCTCTATCTTGCATATATTAATGGCTTAATATCAGAAATTGAAGACTCGGGTCTTGGCTTTTGTCTTGTCAACATTAATTGTAGTTGTTTAACTGTTGCGGATGATATGGTTCTCGTGTCATCTTCAAAACTAGGCCTGGACAAAATGATGCCCATATGTAATGACTATGCATCTAAATGGAGATTTAAATATAATGCAAGTAAATGTTCCGTGATAGTGTTTAATGAGACAAAGTTTGAATTCGAAAACAAAAATAGAACATGGAAAATTGGTAATGAACCTGTCGTCGAAACTATAAATTATACACATCTAGGCGTTATTTGTAATAAATACATGGATATACAGGGCAGTATCAAAGAATCCTGCCGTAAATTAAGAAGTGCATTTTTAGGTTTGATAAATGCTGGTCTACATGAAGATGGTCTTCACCCTATAACATCAATGAAAATATATAAGTCCGTTGTAATTCCAAAAGCCCTGTATGGTTGCGAACTGTGGTATGACATGACAAAAAGTGATATGTTAATGTTGGAACGATCGCATCGATTCTGCATAAAATATATGCAATCAATTTCTACTCAGACGAGAACTGATATATGTCTTAGTTTGATAGGTGCTAAATCAATTGAGAGCGAAATTGACACTCGTAAGCTTCTATTTTTAGGACAAATATGCCGTTCAATATGTCCACATGTAGTAAGAGAAGTCTTTATTTATAGACTATTACATTTTATCGAAAATCCATCGCATCAGAGAGGATACATACCAGAAATCTATCGTATTTTAAGGAAGTATTCACTTCTCAATGTTTTAAATGAATTCAGAATTTCTGGTGTATTTCCTTCGAAATTTACTTGGAAGCGCATGATAAAAAACAGTGTGTGTACAATGGCAGAAACTGAGTGGTCATTCAGAGTAAATAATGATTGCTCTTTAAGAGACTTTTTATGCATAAAACCAATGCTTAGTCATGCTTGTGAGTTATGGGAATTTTCTAAAGCGCAACCAAAATACACGACTAAATGCAAAAGTGCAATATGTCTATTATGTAAATTATTTAGTGACACTTATACCAAAAGTTGCCCCCGGTGTGAAAGACAAGTTTCATCTATCTCAGAACACTATATTTTTTATTGTGTTCGTACTGAACATATTTCAGCTAAATTGTGGCAGCCAATTTTTACCATTGTTGGTTCAAATGTATTTAACATATTCATAAACTTAAGTCCGCGGGAACAAATAATTGTCATGCTAAATGGTATGAGACCACTTAGCGATAAATGCAATTTGACTTGTTTAAAAGTTGTTATTAACGCTTTCCATTTAATATGGAGTGTTGGACAAGCGGTAAATTGAAAATAATGTATTAATAGCCATGTGTGTAATTAAAATGTAATGTCATTGACTCTCCCTGATAGTTCGCTTCCATAAGGGAGAGTGATGTTATAATGTTTATTTTTCAAGAATGTATTTGCTAAACTGGTAAGATAAAGTAAACTATGTGTGATTCCATACCTGACCTTTTATTTCGTTTCATAAAGGCTGGGTATGGACTCGATTACTAGTTTATCTTTAAACATAACAATTTTTTAACACTTTGTAATCTGTTGTACATATTGAATATGAAAAGTATTTATTATAAGGGTAAGCAAATATGTTCCATGGACATACGAGTACAGTCATGGAATCAGTTTAATTATATTAAAAGACTCCAACATGAATGTATATATATGAACTTATTCTTATACTTTACTCTATGTCAAAATTTCTCTCATTGTCTATTGTAATAGTACTTCTGTGTTACTGCGTATATTTGTCCCTAAATTACTGATTGTCATGTATATATTATTATTGAATTGTTTGAATGCTTATATGTAAACTTATATTGTATGCTCTCCAACTGGGAGGAAAATAAAGAATCAATCAACCCGCTTGACTTGGTCTGATGCAGCATACCAAATACAGGTTTGGAGATGTACCCGCTTGTCTTGGTCTGATGCAGCACACCAAATACAGGTTTGGAGATGTATCCGCTTGTCTTGGTCTGATGCAGCATACCAAATACAGGTTTGGAGATGTACCCGCTTGACATGTTCCACAAATGACTCCGAGGTTGATGAAAAATATCTCAATTCAGCCGTTTTATTTACTTGTTTGTTGAGATATTGTCTAGCCATATTCATACCGAACAGCAGACATATTCCTATTTACTGTTACTTCCGTAACATGCAGAAACTACTGCATTTGCTTCAGCTATGATTTCGTTCATATCTGCACCTGGGATTCTAAGTTTGCTCAATGTGTGGCCTTTTAGAAGAGTGTTGATGACTGTTGCTTCCCAACACCCCACCCCATGCTACGGTGTAACATTCAGAGAAAGCATGGGCAGGCAAAGGTTTCGGTACAATAGCTAAACGTGAGTGCTCAATCTGAAGCTTATCGTTCAGTGTGGATTTAGTTTTTGTTATTCTCATATCACCACTGTCTTGGTATAGGCGCCAGTTCATGATTGAACACATTCTACAGATCTATGTCACGTGAGACCATTAAGCCCATGCCTCTAGAATATATTAATTGGATGTCAAAAATTGAACCAGATCCAGACTTTAGTTCACATCTTTTATTGCCCACAACCAAAACAACTTTAACAACAGCCAATAACAAATAGTATAAACGGGCCGTAATAAATGAACGATTGTCTCGTTCAACACCGCAAAGCGAGAGGATTTAAATGGCATAATAAAACAGGTGAATAATTCACAAATGAGTAAGCAGTTGGTTGAATGTATATTTGAACAAATGATTGATTGAATGAGTGATTAAATGAGTAAATGAATGAAAGCTCGAATAAATGAATGCATGAATGAATGCACGAATGAATGATTGCATCAAACAATCGATCGATCGATCGATTGATGAATGAATGAATAAATGAAGAATAAATGAATAAACAAATAACTGAATGAATCTATCAATCAATCAATCAATCAATCAATCAATCAATCAATCAATCAATCAATCAATCAATCAATCAATCAATCAATCAATCAATCAATCAATCAATCAATCAATCAATCAATCAATCACAATCACAATCAATCAATCAATCAATCAATGAACGGACGAATATTGCATGATGATACGTGTGATAAATGTGAAAGCATCTGCTACGTGCACCCAGGTCTCGGGAACGAGAACCTTACTGCTTTCATGAGTCCCAATTTATTTTTATAATTAAATAGAGAAATATACAGAGTATGCTATTCAGTTAAAATTCACTTCCTAAAAAGCATATTTCTGTGAAATTGACAATAAATAAGTTATATTTATTATAATTAAACACTGTAGCGTGCATGTCCATTGTTTACATGTTTCTTCAGACAATGAAATTCTACAACTCCAGTGTTGTGATAAGAATAAACTAGCAGATATTACATAACAATGGTGAGTGAAGACATTTCTATCGTTATTGCGCACCACCAAAATAACGTCCTATTTTAATAAAACAAACATACCAAACGGCCAACTTGTTATAATAATAAAAAAAAAATTGTAACATAATGACGAAATCAAAACAACTATTCCCAAAATCTGAACTCAGTTTTTGAATACCAGTTAATAGAATACAATGTTATACCATATCCTAAATGAGCGTTAATATATAAACAAGGAAACGGTGATACAAAGTATCACATGCCTGTCAGAACAGTTACATAAGAAAACAGTAAGGGCAATGAATATGATACAAATAAACGAACACTATGTAGATGTTTTTTTTGGAGTTGTCAACAATCAAAACGCATTTATCATGAAACATTTGAGCACTGGATAAACTAGTCATCATGAGACAAAATGAACATGTTTTTAATTTGACATCTGTGTTGTATAAGGTTATAATATGAATATGATAGGCATCTGAAATAGCATGTGTAATGGATCACTAAACAGAATGTTGTTTCATGATTAGAATGTGAGAAATTGGGAAAATATCATGGTTAGAATATGAAGAATTGGTAAATTGGCATAGGTATAAACAAAAATACAACTTAATATAATAGCAATTGGGTTGAAAGATTAGCGTCTGTGAAGGTAATCTCAGTTTTCAGTAAATTTACATTAGAAGAAAAGGTCATACGGAAGAGTTTACTTCATCGTTATCAGGGGAAGCAATTATGCAAATACTCTGATTAAGTAAATCTCAGTATCAGTGTTTTCTCCCCTGGTGGGCCACTATAACACACAACAAGCCAGATCTCTGATGCGACTGTTTCTTATCTTAGACGGTGGTATGGCTGATTGGAAATACATGTATACCGATAATTTGATACATGTGAAGGAAGTTTTTCACACCTTCCCTTCGACTGTGGTAAGGCAGTTTGTAACACAGTAGGTGGTGAAATATTTATCCATGGGCTATTTGAAGCTAATTACGCAAACATCTTGTCTCAGTGAGAGGAATATATATATAGAAGTTATACCAGATATCGGATTAGACTGCTATAAGCGTCTGATGGGTTCTACACAAACAATGAACCTTCAAAATAATAAAAGTACTTAAATAAATGATACTCCAGCTCGCACTAAGCGTTCTGTAGGTTTTAATATAACCTGGTATCTAGTACTATATCTCAGATGACCTTGAGTGATCTGATGGTTCAATACAAAAATGAACCTTAGACATATGTCTATATATTGCAGATGACTTTAAGTGATCTGTTGTTCAAATACAATAATGAACACTGGACATAAGTATATATCATAAATTGATAATACGAAATTATTACTATACTACATAGTTAGATAGTATTAACGTAATGTACCAACTAATTGGTATTTCAAATGTAATACAAGTAACATTGTATATACGGAATGAACCTTAGTATACAGAAATGTATAAAGCATAAACAGGCAACAAGGTGTATGATATATTTACCCAGTAATCACATACCCTTATATGTAAAAGAAATATTCAGTTACGGCTGAATTCTGAAATAAACTATACACATGTATCAGGTCAGGTTATCTGAGAATGATGTATAAACATTATAACAATACACATTGTTGGTTGTCTACGGAATAAACCGTAAGATCTGTATGTGAAAGTATCAACGGAACACTGAGACAATTTGAATTTAAAAGAAAGGGGATCCCTGATGAGACTGCCCTTGGTATCTACTGACTATGTGATATCTATATCCAATGCTATATATGATATAAATGAAACATGTCACTCACATAAACTGAAAATAAAAGTAGATATTCCTAAAAACAGTCGAAACATTGCTTTTACTATTATTGTGGTTGAAATATCATTTCAATATTGATAAACATGAATATGTGCAAATATTGTATTATATTATATAAATGTATAATTGGAAATAAAGCAGTGTAGGGTCTATGCTTGAATGAATCTGACTCTGTGGGTGAGTTGGGCTACAGTATTATATATTTACGGACTTCACTTTAAAGCGTACAGGGACGTTAACACAAAGACATTCATTCTCTCTCAACACCGACTTTGTTAAATATTTTCGCTATACTGTTTAACAAATTTATTTTATTTATTATTTATTTTTATTGAAACTTGTTTTCTGTTTTCTAGAATAAATTAATATTTTATAGTTTAAATATTTAGCAAATCGGTTAAATAATGAATGTTTAATATCTCGCTTAACATGTTTAATATCAACTTTCGTCTAAAATCTTTTTCTACGAACATAGTGATTGAAAGTGTGATTAATGAAACGGCCACGTAGATTTACATTTAATGATTTATAAATGCATGCATTCATTATAAAATCAGTCATCTGTGCCTTATTAATACAGGGAGATATAGAACTACGGCCACATCGGCATGTGTCTGGTCTTTTATGATTACGAGTTTATATACATCATTTTTATTTTATTTTAGTACATATATGCTGCACAATATCTTCCGAGTAACCAAATGAAAAGATAGCTTAGATACAAGTATCTAAAATCTTAATATTTTCCCCATATATTAAACGATTATTTTATAAATCAGTTACATATTGGAATATGCAAATATGCATTGATAAGCATGATAATTTGGAGAGTTAATTATTATCAAGTGAGATAAACAGCGATTATAACCAGATAACACTTGAATTAATGAACCCCTAATGCGCAGTTTTATGTGATGTTGCGGGAACAAATTAATTAGTAACAGAACACTTTATGTTATATTTTGGCAATATTAAATTAATATATATTTTTTTATAATTATTGTAATTCCTAATAGTTATTGTTTTAACTGTAAAACAAACATGCTATATTTGTAAAATAATAGTTATTGAATCTATTCCGTATATATATAGACATTACTTTGTAAAATGAAATTAGACAATACTGCAAATATCTTCAATCTCGATCGCATATTGTTATATGTAATTAATGTATTACATGTCAATATTGAAAGATGCAGGATGTGCACATGTTTGTGAAATATAAACCCAATGATATTTTTTTTTATAATTTATGCAAAAAGTAAAAATAAGTCTGAACAAAGAATCATCAAATTAGAAGGATCTACCTTATTTGATGTAGCTAATTCATATATTTCATCAAAATTATCGTTACTTTACATTTCTAACAAATTAAGTGTTACTTACCTCTGGCAATTTTTTCCTTAATATTATCCTTTCAACTGTATATGTTTCAGGTAAAACATTTGGTTTGACACTGCGTCTACATTTTCGAATACATATTGGTATTGCGTTTCCCTCATTAAGTGTCTTGTAATTAACTCTTCCTTTACGAGGTGTTTTGCATGACTGTTCCATAGTTAGTTTAAAATTGATATGCATTTAAGAATTATACCACGTGCACAAATTTAATTCGACACGTGTCAGGCAAATATCATGTGCGTGCAATAAACAAAACCATAGCATGAATATTGAATAAGTGACACCTAACTACGCGCTCGTAATAATGACGCGTGTCATTAATCCTTTAAATACACAGATTTGTGACACCGATATGTATATTCAAAATTGATTAAATCAAACCCCGGAATAGACAATACCTTTTCATTTCCATAGACAGTTTTTAAATATATCATTAGATTTATTGTGTATTTTGTTTGTTAAAAAAAATAAATTAAATTTCAATATTTTATCTACAATATATCAAACGAATACCTTTTCGCTACCTCATAATACATGAGTTTATTTTCTTGTTCTATCATAGTCCATACTTATAAGTAACGAATGCAATACTGTATCGCGATAATAGAGAAACACGTTAAACGGCCATTTTCAAATGAATTTTGAAGCAATAAAACAATAACTTATTTTAAATCAGATTATATATTTAGAATCTACATGATTACACCTTTTAAAACATATGCCGGATGGTGTATTAATTTAGACATAATTTTAAGAAAATAGTGAGTAAAAACTGATGGTTAACGTTATTTACAAAATTTGTACATAAGAATAGAGCAGAAACTAGTGGTATTTTTCAAACGAAAATTGAAGCAACCAAATATTGAGCTATTTTGATGAAAAAAGTATCACCCTAAAGGAATTAAATTAACCATTAAGGCCATATGCCGGATGGTATATAAAGTTAATAAGAAAGTTCAATTTTAAATCGTTTTTTGATTTCTCCCTATATAAATCAATGTAAATTTCTTATTAGTATCTTAGTATCTATTGGCGCAGTCATCTGATGGCTTATCAGATCAAGTGCTGATAAAACTGCCTATGATGAAAATTCTTGGACATGTTTAATGTTAGATGTTTTTTTATTATTGCAATCTGATCAGTAGTTCATGAGAATAAGTAGCAGTGGAGCAGACCTTTTCAAACTCTTTAGAAGATGCTTCAGTTAAAGTTTCATCAACTCTGTTTAATGATTGAAGAGGTGTTGCTTATTTTAAGATCAGACAAGAGATACATATATAGCTGTACACACACACTGTTAGTAATATTAAAACACAATTTCTTTTATATTATTCTTATAATTAATATTAATTATTGAACAAATGCAAGTTATGTAGAAAAACTAATATGACGCCGTGAGCTTTTAAAGAATCAAGATTGCCGTTTGTCTTTTTAATAAAGTTTAATATCAATCAATAATCAGTGACGATACCGATTTGGAACCAGCTGTATTCGTATGCTGAGAATAGATTTATAGACTGTAGCCCTGAAATTTACATCTAATTCTTGTAATAAAAAACCCAGTTAGAACCAGTTCTATGCGCATGCGCAGATCATAATGTGTAGACTGTATTCATACAATTGATACGTAATTCAAGTAGTAATAGACCCATAAAATGCCTGTAAGACAATCTGACTGCGTCCCGGTATTCTTACTAAAATACAGTTGTTTTATGAACAGTAAAATGACGTCGATACATAGTCCAACATCCATTCCGGGATAAATATAGCCCTGAGGCTCCGGAAAGGCTCCGGCAATAAGATAATCGTGGACACACTATGGTTACAACGGTGACACACCTATAATTTAAAGAGATATATCTGAGAGAAACTTATCTCGTATGGGTGTATATTTTGAGCCTACCATATAGGAGACATCACGCTATGCCAGTGTAAACAACCGCCACAGTACAATTGACTAAACCGTAAATACCACACGCTCATGCATAAATCTCACCAATGAGACGGATATCAAGCCGATCTATTCGTATTTTGTAACGGCTGTTTATGTTCCGACATGTTTTCCGTGAATCGATGTATTCCTCTCGAAATATTCGCTCTTGATTTAAATCTCGTTCCGTAATTGGAAACTTAGTTTTATACATGGACGTGGTTTAGGGAAGTGAAACATGGCGGTTGTTTATGCAGGCATTGCGTGATGTCGTCCGAAATCTCGCCGGAAGGTGGAATGGAGTCGTGCCGTATTTCTACCAATTGTTTCTATAGGCTGCGTCATAGCTCTAAGGCTGGACCATAATATATATGATTCTCACAAAGGATATATCGTTATGTTTATTATGTAAAAGTTTTCAAAAGAATCAGAAATAAATTCAATGAGAGGTGTTTTAATTAAAAGAGGAGGGCCCAGTTTTGAAGATCATTTATTCTTGGCAATTGAAAGAACAATGCATCAGACTAACATTGATGTAACACAATATTTGAGTGTGCATACATTTGTGAGCTGGAAACTAATGTGCGTGTGTTACTTAAAAACTGATTCGCATGTCTGCGGACTTTATTTTACGCATTATGGTTAATGTTCAAATCACTACTGGCGTTTTTATTCGCATAAAGCGAAACAATGCTCATTTTTTATATTTACATTAATTTTCTGTCGATATAGTACAAACAATAACGTGCCTTGGAATATTAATAATGATAAAACATGCAAGAGATACAACTACTGTCAGTGTGTTGTCAGACATTGAAATAGCCATTTTATACTGAGACACACTGGATGAGTGCGCATTAGCTACGCCCACTAGAAATATGAAGCCTATTCGAACGAAATTACAATAATAAACGCTATTTGTTGATTTGATTTAAACATATTTTATTGCCAATAATTTACATACAGATCAAATATAAACATATATACGATAGACATATTATAATGACAAATGGGTTGGGTAACAAGTTCTACCAACATTAGATTAAACCCTTCCCAGTTAGCATTTTGAAATTGCGAATGTATATGGCTAAGAGTAATAAAATACAATGGCAAATACATTGAGATAGAATAAAGCTGAATAAGTAAATAAAATATAAAGAGAAAACATAATAGAGAAAGAGAGAGAGAGAGATAGAATAGTGAGAATAGTGAGAAAGACTAGTTTACCCCAATTTGAATTCCAGTCAGTTTAAGAACGCCTGAACGCTATCTAGAAAACATTTTCAAAATATAGTATACGCGCATAGTACGTGTAGATTGTTGAAAAACATCAGAGACAGATTATGTAAACCTATGTGTTTCTCGTATATATGTTTGAACTGCTTCGAAGAGAGATTCGTTTTCTCTGTCAGTTAACTGTTCGCGACCATAAAGGATTGTTCTTATATTTAACGGGTGTAAATGGCGAGTGGATTGAAACAGTTGGAGCCGGTATGTGAAAAAAGTGTTACACTGGAAAAAATAATGTTCAGCATCTTCTACTTCAAATCCGCACTCGCAAACGGGTGAATCGCGTAAATGATTAAGGTATAAATCGCTATTAAGATTACTACACAAATTCCTCATTTTGGCATGTAAAACAGAAAATAATCGTTGACCACTTAAGTAGTATTTTGGTACCTTTGAACTCGGAAATACAGATGTTAATAGTCTTCTCTTGAAAATTGATATAGATTCCGAGTTTCGTATTTCTACTGACAGATTATTTCATAGGTTAAGAGAAGACGGAACAAACGATTTGTTGTATATTTCAGTTCTCCTAGCAATAGTGGCATAGTTGTCGTTATTTCTGAGAGGGTATGCACTGACATCTCCTACTAGCTGCGGAAAGATGTTTGAGATATAATTTGGAACGGATCCATTTTTGACATTATAGACTGGAATAAGTTTTTGCATTTTCCTTCTATCGGAAAGTGATACCCATCCTATTTCAGATATTAAACGATGTATGGATACTGAACGAGTCAGTCCCGTCACAATACGAGCTGCTTCATATTGTAACTTTTCCAATCTATCTTTTTCGAAAGAAGTACATCCATCCCATGTAATGGAAGCATATTCTAATACTGGACGCATATAAGACAAGTATATCTGATTAAGTGTTTTACGAGCTACTTTATATTTAAGTATTCGCATTAAACCAAGAACCTTTGAAGCAGAAGCAATAATATTGCTAATGTGTTGGTGCCATTTTCCGTTATTACTTAATGTTACTCCTAAATGTTTATGGTTGTCAACAAAAGTCAACGGGACATTGTCTAGATATAAAGTTGGACGACGATCATTATTAATTAAACAAAAGAACATTACTTCTGTTTTGGCAGGATTAAATTGTACAAGCCATTGATTTGACCATTGCGTAATCATTACTAGATCATGATTAAGGATTCCTTCCATGTCGTTTATACTAGATGTTGAGACTGATAGCGAACTGTCGTCAGCAAATAAACGAGTTATACTCAGCATGTTTTTGGCAATATCATTTACATATATTAAAAATAAAAGAGGGCCCAAGACAGAGCCTTGAGGAACTCCGGCAGTTACAGTTTTTGACTCGGAGGTTGCAGATCCAACACGGACTCTTTGCGATCGGGTTGAGAGATAATCAGATATCCAGGCTAAAAGTTTTCCATCAATACCATATTGTTTTAGCTTAAACAAAAGGCCTTTATGCCAAACACGGTCGAAAGCTTTAGATATATCATTAAAAACAATACACGTAAATTGTTTAGCATCGAATGCCTGACATATATGGTGATACATATCGACAAGTTGATATGTAGTAGAATGACCAGGGAGAAAACCCGATTGGTTCCTAAAGATAAGATCAAACATAAGTAGAAAATTATACATGTGTTTAAATACTATTCTTTCCATTACTTTACCAACGCAACTAAGTAACGATATTGGTCTATAGTTCATAGGAATACTAGGATCTGACTTTTTGAAAAGTGCCATAACCATAGCACATTTCCATAGGTCAGGGAAAATACATTCATTTAATGATCTGTTAAAAAGTATATGTAGAGGTTTTGAGATTGTATTTACGGTTTCCTTTAACATCTTATGACTTATTTCATCCTCTCCATTTGCTTTATTTACGTCCAAAATCTTGGTAATATCGACAATTTCAGATTCTTCTATATAAATAGTTTCTAATTTATTATTGGATTTTAAATGAAAAATAGGTAATTCAACATTAGAGTCATCAACTCATGAAATTGAAACAAAATATTCATTTAAGCATTTCGCTTTTTCTTGGTCAGTTATTGAGTATGATGTATCGCCATTAGGTAAGACTGTTTTTAAAGGTGGAATAGTTTCCGAATTTTTGTTTGACTTCATGAAATATTTTAAAAGTTTCCAATACTGACGTCTGTCCGTAATAGTTGTTTCAGTAATTATAATTTCCACATTATTAAAGAAACGTTCTTTCGCATGTTTTTTAAGATTATTAACTTTGTTTCGTAATATTTTATATGCTGCTAAATCAGAGAATGATTGAGGACGCGTTCCATTAGTTTTTTGACGATCACGTTGTCTTGAAACACGTCTTATTTCTGAATCATACCACGGTTTGTCATTAGGACGAATTGTTACATATTTCGATGGGAAACACACATTTATTAATTCAAAAAAAGATTTAGTAAACTTTTCGCACGCAACACTCAGCGAATCGTTATGTAAGAAAGACCAGTCTGTATGTTGAATAAGATCATTGAGTTTTATGAAATTGGCTTTCTTATAATTCCAAACTCGTCGAGTAAAAGTCGGTCGAACATTGTAACTGTATTGAAACATTAAGTATGTACCATGGTGGTCGCTTATATCATGTGGTATGTTTACAATTCCGGAATCTAAGGGTTTAAGAGAATCAGAAATAACTATAGGATCTATCAATGTGGCAGAGTGGTCGGTAACTCGAGTTGGTTCAATTATAATGTTTGTCATATTATTAAGCTGCATTATATCTTTTAAAAAATGGTTATCAGTATTAAGTTGGTTCTCGTTTATATCACCAACTATAATGACGTTATTCGATAATTCAAAAGCCTTTTCTAAGCTAATGTTTAAGTTATCCCAAAAAATATTACTCGAATCAGGTTTGCGATAAACGGTACATACTAAAATAATTTCACTTTTATCTCTTACTTCAATCCAAAGTGAACTGGGTAATAAATATTCAAGTTCTAATACACGTCTTGAAATAATGTTATTCGCAGTATACATTAACAGTCCGCTAGAATGTGCAGATGTATCCTTTCGGAAAATATTACTATAACCGTCTATACGTATAAAATCATTGGACACGTTTTCCGATAGGTGGGTCTCTGTAAAACACAAAACATCATAATCTAATAAATGATCCTTAATATATACCATTTTGTTACGTATACTACGAATATTTAAGTGAAATAAAGAGAGGCTATGTTTTTCTATCGTATTTTCAGGACCTGGATTTATTTCAATGTCGCCTGACATAATAACTAATAACAAAATAACAAGAGAAAACTCAATGTTTAAGAACAGAACAGAACAGAACAGACAGTTTATTAAGACTTATACATAAGTACATCGTCTAAATACATGTATGTATAAATAAATTCATGTCACGTATCCAAGCATACACTATATTTTTTATATATTTTTAACATAGTTAATAGAAATGTATTAACAAAGGCAGTAAGGAAAATCAGCATAACTAATTACATTAGGTCTCAATATTAATAATTGAATTCCGTATAGCTAAAGCTTCTTTTATATATTTACAAATGTTCGTAATCTCATTCTTATCAGATGAAGTCAGTAAATTGTGAAACTTAAATACAGATGGATTAACATAGTAAAAACGTTTAATATACTTGTTTCTTAGTTGAAGATAACATCGACAGATACATATAAAATGGTATTCATCCTCTATGTCCCTATCATTACAACCTAAACAATAGCGTTCATTACGAGGTATATTATTACGTGAGTATCTTCCTGTTTGTATTCTCAAAGGGTGTACAGAAACCCTCAATTTCACAAAGTATAAACGTAGACTTCTGGGTACTATATCTAAATATCGTTCATATTCAAAAGAGGTTTTAAACACTCTATACATATTCAAAACAGAACTGTTATTTACACTTCCATACCATTCTTGTTTAAATGTATCTATTATTCTACACTTAAATTCACTAATAAATGCGTTAACATGTAATGTATTAGGATTTTCAAATACATATGCAAAACCATAGTCATTTAACAGCTTTTTTACATTAGAAACCCAGTTTGTATAACCTTTATTACAGTCATCAATAGCCTGGTTATACACAGTTTTCATTATTATGTTATTACTGTTGTGAATTTTAAACCAGTATTTTACAATCCTTACATATCTGTTGATATATAAAGGGTATCTCCCCAATTCTCCATATACAGCAGCATTGCATGTGTTTATTTTAACCTGTAACAATCTTTTACAAAATTTTAAATGTATACGTTCTACTTCTTTGGATTTGGTGAAACTAAGAGAGATTTAGAGACGCATGCAGAAATGGACATCACACTTCGAAGCAATTTCAATATACCGTTAATTAAGCAGCTTAGGAACATGAAAGGTTTACGGGGAAAACACATGCTCTTTGTGAACGATTTAAATCTGTTATTGAATGTGCCTATGGCCATTCTCCAGCAACTAACATCATTACCCATTGTGTTTTAAATTTACAAGTAAATCAACCACACGTATATGCATTGTGAACGGCCACATGGCGACTAGTTCAAATAAACATATTGTTTGCTCTCCGACTAAACAATTTAATACAATTAACACTATACAACTAAAATAAACATTGCAATAGTTTAGATTTAGCAGTAATAATTTGAAAAACGAACTCTTGTGAATACAGTGCGTACACAAAGCACCTCTTATTTTGCAGCAAAACAGCCCAAAGCGTGCACGCCAATAATCTATATTATTACCTGTGAGGGTACAAGAGCTATACACAATATACATGTACACGCATTTGTCCGTGATCGTGCAAACTGCTCTGAATTAAATATTGAATTGGGGGAAGTGAGAGAGAGGATAGCGTATAAAGTGTGAGAGAAAGACAAACAAAGAAAAGTGAAAGAAGTTTGCAAAAATTAACCATCAGAAGTCAATGGAAGAACAGCTAAAATAAGAAGAAACACAACCACACGTGTGTTTCGGCTCAGTGGTTTCTTACAACATTCAATTATACACTTATTTAGAATATAACAGTATACGCATTCTGTTAACTAACTGTTATTTAACTAATAATGCTTGATCAAGTTTAGCTCCATGATTATTTTTTATATAAATAGATGTAAATAATAATAATAATAAAAAAGGATTAAAGTATTTGCTACACTATCACAAAAAGTAAACATATATCTTCAATCCAGTTTTAAACAAAAACAAGTAATCGTTTTGTATTACCAACGTGGAGTAAACAGTGTATACAACGGACAGTCGAGCGCGATTTTTGGTTGAAAGATAATGAGTGACTTCGATCACGAACCATAGTAGCCGTAGTATAACTATGGTCAGATCGAATACACAATGGTTTAACCAGAATGACGTCATCAATCTACTATAGTTCAACCCACGGCAAGGGGATGGTTGCTCTGGTTCAAACATGGCAGACAAAAATAAACTTTCACAAATTTGAAACTAACTTTGTTGTATCTTCGGCATTTATAGACATTTGACTTGAGTTATAAATGTGTTATTTGTATGTAGTCAGTTACTCGATACATGTATGCAATTGCAACAACAATTAACTGTTTACAGCGAATTATTTGAGAAATTGAGTTGCCGGTGTCGAGGTAAAAAACGTATGGTTTAAATGCACCATGTATCGGCATAGTCTAAAACTTGGGATGGAATGGTATTGGAATGGAATGAGCCTTTAATTACAATCGCATTCCATTCCATTCTAGTATAAAGTTCCCATCCCATAATTTAGTCTGTGACACATGTACTGAGTATAGGATAAAATATGGAATGAATATGGAAGAAAATTGGAATGAAAACATGTGAAATATGCTTATTTTACATTGTAAGGCTATCAGGAAAGCATGGGAACACAATGTAATATATCTGACATGTTCTAACCTATTGGTATTATAACCTCTAACCACACACACACAGACTGGCACACGCAGACTATCACACACGCACACGCGCGCGCGCGCGCGCACACACACACACCAACATTGACATAATTATGTAATGGCAGATACATGTACGCAAACTAACAAAGACAGTGCACAATATGATAGCATTTTAGTGTAGTAATACTCAATTGGGTGTATGTCAATAGGTACTACTGTCTCGCCGCAGAGCGATAGCGGTAGGTATGGCTTCACATGCAATCGTTCTGTGTTCAAACCCCGCTGAGTGCACTAGTTTTTCCTCGCCCGTAGCATGGTCGGTGGAATTGCATTTGATGAATGCATAGCATTAAATCTTTTAATTCAATACAGACAAAGGGCGGAGCTTTACCATACTATAACGTCCGATAAATTAATGGAAGAGCACCATACTACACAAAAATAAATAGAGTCTGTAACAGCTCATTAATGCCTAACAAGTTCTTTTTCTATGTTTGGCGTCATTGGGCTGGCAAGTTTTTGAATGTCTGGGCCAAACAAAACAAAACATTTTTGACATTCATATGGAAACCATCGGAAACGTATTTCCACGTCAACGACAACGCAAAACAAGTTATAAAATGACCAGGGAAATGAACAACTTGATCAACTACATCAATTCCTAATTGGAATAAACAAAAATCTTACTACATGAGTATCATTATAACTTGTTTTGTCGTTTGAATATGGTGTCGGTTGAAAAACGTCCAAATAATGATGAACAATACAGCTGTTTTTTTACGATGGCCCATTTGTACGGTGTTCCGTAAGGGCCATCGTACCATCGCGCATCGACCTTTACAAGTCGATGCGCGATGGTACGATGGCGATGGTACGATGGCGATGGTACGATGACGATTGTACGATGGCGATGACGCGATGGGCATCGCCATCGTACCATCGCCATCGTACCATCGCGCATCGACTTTAAACGCGATGGTACGATGACGCGATGGTACGATGGCGATGACGCGATAGATCGTGCCATCGCCATCGTACCATCGCGCATCGACTTGTAAAGGTCGATGCTCGATGGTACGATGGCCCTAACGGAACATCGTACATATGGCTCACATTAACTTCATTTCTATTTCTTTACTTCCGAATTTCGCATTCCGGATTCCGAATTCCGCATTTATAAGTAGGTAGTAAATAAGTAGTGCGAGTAAAATACTACTACTACTACTACTTCTACTATATCTACAACTACTACTACTACTACTACTACTACTACTACTACTACTACTACTATACTACCACTACCACAAACACAATAATAGTAATGATAATGATAATGAAAATAATAATAATAATAATAATGATAATAATAATAGTATTAATAATAATGTATGAGTGCACGTGCATGTATGTGTTTTGTGAAATGACAGTGTTAAAGATGCAGTTACTTCTCACATTTTATATTTAATAATAGTGTAATATAAAGACGTTTGAATATTGCCAGTGACCACGAATGTTGTATTTTTTATAATATAAAATCCATAACCTTAAATTAAATTCTATATACAGAGGATCTTACTTACATGAGTACTCATTCGTTATTCAATTTATTAAACGAATTGGCAAAATGATATAATGCGAGGCTTTTGCCTAGCATAATATCATTTTTGCTAACGAGTTTAATAAATTCAATAATGAACAAGAACGAATGTTAGATTCTATTTATCATAACACACATATCGACTTTTATTGCATTTTGCCTGTCGTTTTGACACGCGAAACCGACATAAACCGTGGGAATTGGATCATAGTCATTATCGATATTTTTTTGACAACGCATACTAGGCTTATTTGCATGCTTATATAACTAGTAGTATATCGAAAATATAGAATGGTGTTATTCCACTCCCACACCGTAAGTTATGTGATAAAATCGAAATATCCCTGTTGATCCTTTGTAAACGTATATACTATTATATGCCATAAATATACACAAACTCCAATTTGAGTATCTGTTGATCCTTGGCACACTATAAAGTTCAATATAAAATATAAGGGCGCAGTCGGCTTATTTTGACTGCTATTTTAGTACACATTGAAATCAGAAGACAAAATTAAATTAGGTACGGCATACCGAACTTTAATACAACTCACCCCTCCCACCCCATCCTCTTCAGTTTTAATTGCGTTTTTCGCATTTTTTCGATTTTTATTTTTTCGGACATTGACAAATAATTGTACGCACTTGCATAGGTGCGTAAGCCGAGTTACGCGCCTGCTCTCGTAAAATCTAATTGGTACGAATAAACTGTAATCTTATATCCGAAAGTTCATACGCGGATCCAGGATTTTACCTCGAGGGGGAGCATAAGATATCACAATAACAAAAAAACTACAACACATGTTTCTTTTCATTTTTTTCAGGATGGTGTATCTAGGGGGTGTCCAGGGGGAGGTCCAGAGTCGGTCAAACTTTACAAACCTTAATATTTTATGTAATTTATAAAATCTCAGTCCGGCCCTTCACACGGCCTTCCCTCTGGATCCGCTAGTGATCCACTCTGAATTTATACTCCAACCTGGATCCGCTAGTGGTATACACCACCCACACACATACCAATAAAATATTTCCTGACTTCTGAATTCCGAATTCCGCATTCCGCATTCCGAATTCCGCATTCCATAATAATGTTTTTTTTTCATATTTGCACTAATACTAAATAAGAGTATTTTTGAAAATCTTAGATTTTATATTGAAGTTTATAGTATGTATATACAAAGGATTAACAGATACTCTCCCCGTGCACATGTGGTTGCCGGGGTAGAATACAACCACTGCAAATCCCGCTAGAGGCAGAGGGGTAGGAACCCCCTTCATGTTCATTTTGTCATTTATATCATGCTCATTCAATGTCTTCATCATGACACCGCGTATGCAAACGTGGAAACGTGGCTCCATCGTAAATGGAGTGTTTACTATAGAATTTGCAGAAACTCTGCAGTTCAGCAGATTAGAAGGTTCGAGGCCCATTCTCCATATTTTATCTGGATGTAAATGGAGGATGAGCCTGGCATGTTCATCCCTGTTAGGCGCCATATAACCTTTCATGTGTTGGTGCGCCGTAAAACCCAGTTCAATTAACAGATACTCGAGTAGGAGTTTGTGTATATTTATAGAGTATAAGAGTAGGAGTTTGTGTATATTTATAGGGTATAATAGTATATACGTTTATGGTGTATTTATACAAAGGATGCACGGATACTCAGCTTATAGAGAATTTAATTTAAAATATGTGGTTTATATAAAAATACAACGATCGTGGTCACTGGCAATATTCATACACTTTTATATTACATGATTATTAAATATAAAATGTGAGAAGTAATTGCATCTTTAACAGTAACACTGTGATTTCACAACACACATACATGCACATGCACGCATATATTATTATTATTATTATTATTATGGTCTAACTCTAGCAAACAATAAACAATAGCTCTTTTTCTTATCATTTTGACTGGTCATTTATGCCTATAAACTATATTATTATTATTATCTTACTACCTACTTCTAAATGCGGAATTCGGAATACGGAATTAGGAATGCGGATTGGGAATGCGGAATGCGGAAGTCAAGAAATAGAAGTGAAATAAACGTGAGCCAAATGGGCCATCGTAGTTTTTTTCCTTTCGACTGTTCGTTTCTTTGTTCTTGCCTGGTAGGTAGGTTTCGAGAAAGCAACGTTGTATTTCTCAGTATATTTGTTTTGAAGCATGACTGCATCAGCTAGAGGAGAAATGTTTATTTACAGTATATTTTTTATTTGTTATGCAGGATGACTCTTTCAACCAGAGGAGAAATGTTTGTTTTCATTAGATGTGTTATGTAGGATGACCCGCTAAAGATAGAAAAAACTCGGTATGGCCTTATTTAAAAACCTCGATGGGCTTAGCCCATCTCGGTGTTGTATGAAAGTCAGTTGGTAACCAACTCGCTGAGACTAGACTCTATAAAGACTATTACATATTTGTTCATGTGCCTGTATTCAATTGGTAACCAACTCGCTGAGACTAGACTCTATATATCACACATTTGTTCATGTGCCTGTATTTATTCTAGTTTTAGTTGTTAATTTTGGATTGACATATATTTATAGATAAAGTAAACACATTCCAGGTTTTACACTATGCCGCGTAAAACTATAGTTTAACTAGAGTAAGTTCGCATTACTCCTTTACTAGACATGCGCAGATCAACGACCATAGTTAAACTATAGTTAGTGATCGAAGTCCCTCAATAAAAATCTACTTCGAAAATACATGTTAAATCTGCAAAGCAAGCGAGCAGAACATTTCAATCTACAAAAACACTCATTATTTACACAACACTTGACCCAGATATTGTCCAGCTTGCCCCATTGTTAACATAAACCAGTTATGGTCACTGTTTGTAATTATATAAATAATTTGCACATATTCCACGTGATGTAGTGAAAACCGTAATGGTCACATACTACTATTGTTTTGGGGCTACTGATTGGCTGAAAAAAGTATAGGGTGTATTAGGGTATATCTTTTTCGAAAGAGCTATTTTCTGATTGGGTAGAATTGCCTTAACCATACCTGATGTACATAAAATGTCAAAATAATATGTGTAGGTGATAAAAAAAACAACAACTGTATTTCTTCTTGCATCTGGGCTATTTTATTGAGAAAATTGCAGGTATAGTAAATTGTCAGAAATTCACATTTATTTGCTGCGAGCCCGACGGTCAGCACCTTCATCAAACCGAAAGTAGGTGAAAGCATTACAAAACCCCCAATTATTTTCACTTTTGTAGGTGTGTCTAGGATAGTTTTTGAAAATAAAGTAGCCTAAAAGGTTCCCTTGGGTATGTAAAATGTGTTTTAGGGCCAAAAGGCTATAATGTAACCCTATGTAAAATGCAATAGTGGTATATGACCTAAAGCTAGATTCTGCATGGGGAAAAAGTGAAAGTAGACATACTTTTTTTCTAACACAATGATTTGAAAGTGTGAGAAATGTTGAATTATGTTGTATTTTGACTTTTCTTGTAACTTTTTTTAATGATTTTTAAATATTTGAAAGTTGTATGATGCAATATAGGTAATTTAAATTCTTTTATTAGGGTTGTGGACACAAAATTAGCCATACCTGACACCTGGTATACACTATTGGCCTGTAATGCACCTATTTGACACAATTAAAGGTATATCTAGTAAGTTTTATTCATTTCTGAGGGCTTTGCATACATTTTTTGGCAAAAATGTCAGAAAGCGACAAGCTGCATCTGTCTGCTAAGATGTCGAAAAGGCGCTTATGTCTGTTTTGAAAAAGATGTTGTGGTAAACTCTGACTCTGAGTTCATCGCGTCTTTACGGTTAGTGTTGATATGCAAATATTTTATGCGGTTTAATACATTTTACAAATTAAATAATTTATTTGGCCAAAAATATGACATTTTCCTTTTTTTTTTAAAGTTTTTTTCTGCCCCACCCCCTTCATTTTAATGAATTTTCATGGATCTGTTCTGTCAACAGTGCTTTTGGCTGCATGGTTGCATGAAAATGGCTTGTAAAGGTGGCACAAACAATATCTAATAAAAAAAATGCATTAGATAGTACAGTTACATGCAATCTTGTGTAATGAGCATATTGTAAAACATGGCATGGCCTTAAAAATGGAGTTGGGGAGGATATTCTCAGAATTATTTTTTTGTCATTTTTAAAGTGAAAAGTTGCATTTTCTTGATGGTTTCACATATACTAACTGCTGCATAATGTTAATTAATCCATTTGAAGGCAGATTTTTAATATATACAAAAACAGTGGCATTTTTATGGTAAAATCTGCTATTTTGAGCCCTGAAAATCACAAATATCATTTTTCAGTAGAAATGATTTTCAAGAGAGCTTAAACTGGTTGAAAATCACATGTTATTGATGAAATCAATTCAAAATCATTTTATTTGAAACAAAAGATTGGAACGGTTGTCGAGATATGGCATTTTGAAGATTCTGGATTTACGCGTAAAAATCGCATGAATTTGACATCAGCCGAAGCCCTTTAAAGCCCTCATATTTTGTAGAAAAGTATTTTTTTCTAAAAACAAAAGACACCATTTTCCTCAGAATGAATGTATGAAACAATTTAGCCAGAAAAAACAAACTTCAGTTAGGTTTGAAGGTCTATTTAGGTCACATACTACTATTGTTTTGGGGCTACTGATTGGCTGAAAAAAGTATAGGGTGTATTAGGGTATATCTTTTTCGAAAGAGCTATTTTCTGATTGGGTAGAATTGCCTTAACCATACCTGATGTACATAAAATGTCAAAATAATATGTGTAGGTGATAAAAAAAACAACAACTGTATTTCTTCTTGCATCTGGGCTATTTTATTGAGAAAATTGCAGGTATAGTAAATTGTCAGAAATTCACATTTATTTGCTGCGAGCCCGACGGTCAGCACCTTCATCAAACCGAAAGTAGGTGAAAGCATTACAAAACCCCCAATTATTTTCACTTTTGTAGGTGTGTCTAGGATAGTTTTTGAAAATAAAGTAGCCTAAAAGGTTCCCTTGGGTATGTAAAATGTGTTTTAGGGCCAAAAGGCTATAATGTAACCCTATGTAAAATGCAATAGTGGTATATGACCTAAAGCTAGATTCTGCATGGGGAAAAAGTGAAAGTAGACATACTTTTTTTCTAACACAATGATTTGAAAGTGTGAGAAATGTTGAATTATGTTGTATTTTGACTTTTCTTGTAACTTTTTTTAATGATTTTTAAATATTTGAAAGTTGTATGATGCAATATAGGTAATTTAAATTCTTTTATTAGGGTTGTGGACACAAAATTAGCCATACCTGACACCTGGTATACACTATTGGCCTGTAATGCACCTATTTGACACAATTAAAGGTATATCTAGTAAGTTTTATTCATTTCTGAGGGCTTTGCATACATTTTTTGGCAAAAATGTCAGAAAGCGACAAGCTGCATCTGTCTGCTAAGATGTCGAAAAGGCGCTTATGTCTGTTTTGAAAAAGATGTTGTGGTAAACTCTGACTCTGAGTTCATCGCGTCTTTACGGTTAGTGTTGATATGCAAATATTTTATGCGGTTTAATACATTTTACAAATTAAATAATTTATTTGGCCAAAAATATGACATTTTCCTTTTTTTTTTAAAGTTTTTTTCTGCCCCACCCCCTTCATTTTAATGAATTTTCATGGATCTGTTCTGTCAACAGTGCTTTTGGCTGCATGGTTGCATGAAAATGGCTTGTAAAGGTGGCACAAACAATATCTAATAAAAAAAATGCATTAGATAGTACAGTTACATGCAATCTTGTGTAATGAGCATATTGTAAAACATGGCATGGCCTTAAAAATGGAGTTGGGGAGGATATTCTCAGAATTATTTTTTGTCATTTTTAAAGTGAAAAGTTGCATTTTCTTGATGGTTTCACATATACTAACTGCTGCATAATGTTAATTAATCCATTTGAAGGCAGATTTTTAATATATACAAAAACAGTGGCATTTTTATGGTAAAATCTGCTATTTTGAGCCCTGAAAATCACAAATATCATTTTTCAGTAGAAATGATTTTCAAGAGAGCTTAAACTGGTTGAAAATCACATGTTATTGATGAAATCAATTCAAAATCATTTTATTTGAAACAAAAGATTGGAACGGTTGTCGAGATATGGCATTTTGAAGATTCTGGATTTACGCGTAAAAATCGCATGAATTTGACATCAGCCGAAGCCCTTTAAAGCCCTCATATTTTGTAGAAAAGTATTTTTTTCTAAAAACAAAAGACACCATTTTCCTCAGAATGAATGTATGAAACAATTTAGCCAGAAAAAACAAACTTCAGTTAGGTTTGAAGGTCTATTTAGGTCACATACTACTATTGTTTTGGGGCTACTGATTGGCTGAAAAAAGTATAGGGTGTATTAGGGTATATCTTTTTCGAAAGAGCTATTTTCTGATTGGGTAGAATTGCCTTAACCATACCTGATGTACATAAAATGTCAAAATAATATGTGTAGGTGATAAAAAAAACAACAACTGTATTTCTTCTTGCATCTGGGCTATTTTATTGAGAAAATTGCAGGTATAGTAAATTGTCAGAAATTCACATTTATTTGCTGCGAGCCCGACGGTCAGCACCTTCATCAAACCGAAAGTAGGTGAAAGCATTACAAAACCCCCAATTATTTTCACTTTTGTAGGTGTGTCTAGGATAGTTTTTGAAAATAAAGTAGCCTAAAAGGTTCCCTTGGGTATGTAAAATGTGTTTTAGGGCCAAAAGGCTATAATGTAACCCTATGTAAAATGCAATAGTGGTATATGACCTAAAGCTAGATTCTGCATGGGGAAAAAGTGAAAGTAGACATACTTTTTTTCTAACACAATGATTTGAAAGTGTGAGAAATGTTGAATTATGTTGTATTTTGACTTTTCTTGTAACTTTTTTTAATGATTTTTAAATATTTGAAAGTTGTATGATGCAATATAGGTAATTTAAATTCTTTTATTAGGGTTGTGGACACAAAATTAGCCATACCTGACACCTGGTATACACTATTGGCCTGTAATGCACCTATTTGACACAATTAAAGGTATATCTAGTAAGTTTTATTCATTTCTGAGGGCTTTGCATACATTTTTTGGCAAAAATGTCAGAAAGCGACAAGCTGCATCTGTCTGCTAAGATGTCGAAAAGGCGCTTATGTCTGTTTTGAAAAAGATGTTGTGGTAAACTCTGACTCTGAGTTCATCGCGTCTTTACGGTTAGTGTTGATATGCAAATATTTTATGCGGTTTAATACATTTTACAAATTAAATAATTTATTTGGCCAAAAATATGACATTTTCCTTTTTTTTTTAAAGTTTTTTTCTGCCCCACCCCCTTCATTTTAATGAATTTTCATGGATCTGTTCTGTCAACAGTGCTTTTGGCTGCATGGTTGCATGAAAATGGCTTGTAAAGGTGGCACAAACAATATCTAATAAAAAAAATGCATTAGATAGTACAGTTACATGCAATCTTGTGTAATGAGCATATTGTAAAACATGGCATGGCCTTAAAAATGGAGTTGGGGAGGATATTCTCAGAATTATTTTTTGTCATTTTTAAAGTGAAAAGTTGCATTTTCTTGATGGTTTCACATATACTAACTGCTGCATAATGTTAATTAATCCATTTGAAGGCAGATTTTTAATATATACAAAAACAGTGGCATTTTTATGGTAAAATCTGCTATTTTGAGCCCTGAAAATCACAAATATCATTTTTCAGTAGAAATGATTTTCAAGAGAGCTTAAACTGGTTGAAAATCACATGTTATTGATGAAATCAATTCAAAATCATTTTATTTGAAACAAAAGATTGGAATGGTTGTCGAGATATGGCATTTTGAAGATTCTGGATTTACGCGTAAAAATCGCATGAATTTGACATCAGCCGAAGCCCTTTAAAGCCCTCATATTTTGTAGAAAAGTATTTTTTTCTAAAAACAAAAGACACCATTTTCCTCAGAATGAATGTATGAAACAATTTAGCCAGAAAAAAAAAACTTCAGTTAGGTTTGAAGGTCTATTTAGGTCACATACTACTATTGTTTTGGGGCTACTGATTGGCTGAAAAAAGTATAGGGTGTATTAGGGTATATCTTTTTCGAAAGAGCTATTTTCTGATTGGGTAGAATTGCCTTAACCATACCTGATGTACATAAAATGTCAAAATAATATGTGTAGGTGATAAAAAAAACAACAACTGTATTTCTTCTTGCATCTGGGCTATTTTATTGAGAAAATTGCAGGTATAGTAAATTGTCAGAAATTCACATTTATTTGCTGCGAGCCCGACGGTCAGCACCTTCATCAAACCGAAAGTAGGTGAAAGCATTACAAAACCCCCAATTATTTTCACTTTTGTAGGTGTGTCTAGGATAGTTTTTGAAAATAAAGTAGCCTAAAAGGTTCCCTTGGGTATGTAAAATGTGTTTTAGGGCCAAAAGGCTATAATGTAACCCTATGTAAAATGCAATAGTGGTATATGACCTAAAGCTAGATTCTGCATGGGGAAAAAGTGAAAGTAGACATACTTTTTTTCTAACACAATGATTTGAAAGTGTGAGAAATGTTGAATTATGTTGTATTTTGACTTTTCTTGTAACTTTTTTTAATGATTTTTAAATATTTGAAAGTTGTATGATGCAATATAGGTAATTTAAATTCTTTTATTAGGGTTGTGGACACAAAATTAGCCATACCTGACACCTGGTATACACTATTGGCCTGTAATGCACCTATTTGACACAATTAAAGGTATATCTAGTAAGTTTTATTCATTTCTGAGGGCTTTGCATACATTTTTTGGCAAAAATGTCAGAAAGCGACAAGCTGCATCTGTCTGCTAAGATGTCGAAAAGGCGCTTATGTCTGTTTTGAAAAAGATGTTGTGGTAAACTCTGACTCTGAGTTCATCGCGTCTTTACGGTTAGTGTTGATATGCAAATATTTTATGCGGTTTAATACATTTTACAAATTAAATAATTTATTTGGCCAAAAATATGACATTTTCCTTTTTTTTTTAAAGTTTTTTTCTGCCCCACCCCCTTCATTTTAATGAATTTTCATGGATCTGTTCTGTCAACAGTGCTTTTGGCTGCATGGTTGCATGAAAATGGCTTGTAAAGGTGGCACAAACAATATCTAATAAAAAAAATGCATTAGATAGTACAGTTACATGCAATCTTGTGTAATGAGCATATTGTAAAACATGGCATGGCCTTAAAAATGGAGTTGGGGAGGATATTCTCAGAATTATTTTTTTGTCATTTTTAAAGTGAAAAGTTGCATTTTCTTGATGGTTTCACATATACTAACTGCTGCATAATGTTAATTAATCCATTTGAAGGCAGATTTTTAATATATACAAAAACAGTGGCATTTTTATGGTAAAATCTGCTATTTTGAGCCCTGAAAATCACAAATATCATTTTTCAGTAGAAATGATTTTCAAGAGAGCTTAAACTGGTTGAAAATCACATGTTATTGATGAAATCAATTCAAAATCATTTTATTTGAAACAAAAGATTGGAACGGTTGTCGAGATATGGCATTTTGAAGATTCTGGATTTACGCGTAAAAATCGCATGAATTTGACATCAGCCGAAGCCCTTTAAAGCCCTCATATTTTGTAGAAAAGTATTTTTTTCTAAAAACAAAAGACACCATTTTCCTCAGAATGAATGTATGAAACAATTTAGCCAGAAAAAACAAACTTCAGTTAGGTTTGAAGGTCTATTTAGGTCACATACTACTATTGTTTTGGGGCTACTGATTGGCTGAAAAAAGTATAGGGTGTATTAGGGTATATCTTTTTCGAAAGAGCTATTTTCTGATTGGGTAGAATTGCCTTAACCATACCTGATGTACATAAAATGTCAAAATAATATGTGTAGGTGATAAAAAAAACAACAACTGTATTTCTTCTTGCATCTGGGCTATTTTATTGAGAAAATTGCAGGTATAGTAAATTGTCAGAAATTCACATTTATTTGCTGCGAGCCCGACGGTCAGCACCTTCATCAAACCGAAAGTAGGTGAAAGCATTACAAAACCCCCAATTATTTTCACTTTTGTAGGTGTGTCTAGGATAGTTTTTGAAAATAAAGTAGCCTAAAAGGTTCCCTTGGGTATGTAAAATGTGTTTTAGGGCCAAAAGGCTATAATGTAACCCTATGTAAAATGCAATAGTGGTATATGACCTAAAGCTAGATTCTGCATGGGGAAAAAGTGAAAGTAGACATACTTTTTTTCTAACACAATGATTTGAAAGTGTGAGAAATGTTGAATTATGTTGTATTTTGACTTTTCTTGTAACTTTTTTTAATGATTTTTAAATATTTGAAAGTTGTATGATGCAATATAGGTAATTTAAATTCTTTTATTAGGGTTGTGGACACAAAATTAGCCATACCTGACACCTGGTATACACTATTGGCCTGTAATGCACCTATTTGACACAATTAAAGGTATATCTAGTAAGTTTTATTCATTTCTGAGGGCTTTGCATACATTTTTTGGCAAAAATGTCAGAAAGCGACAAGCTGCATCTGTCTGCTAAGATGTCGAAAAGGCGCTTATGTCTGTTTTGAAAAAGATGTTGTGGTAAACTCTGACTCTGAGTTCATCGCGTCTTTACGGTTAGTGTTGATATGCAAATATTTTATGCGGTTTAATACATTTTACAAATTAAATAATTTATTTGGCCAAAAATATGACATTTTCCTTTTTTTTTTAAAGTTTTTTTCTGCCCCACCCCCTTCATTTTAATGAATTTTCATGGATCTGTTCTGTCAACAGTGCTTTTGGCTGCATGGTTGCATGAAAATGGCTTGTAAAGGTGGCACAAACAATATCTAATAAAAAAAATGCATTAGATAGTACAGTTACATGCAATCTTGTGTAATGAGCATATTGTAAAACATGGCATGGCCTTAAAAATGGAGTTGGGGAGGATATTCTCAGAATTATTTTTTTGTCATTTTTAAAGTGAAAAGTTGCATTTTCTTGATGGTTTCACATATACTAACTGCTGCATAATGTTAATTAATCCATTTGAAGGCAGATTTTTAATATATACAAAAACAGTGGCATTTTTATGGTAAAATCTGCTATTTTGAGCCCTGAAAATCACAAATATCATTTTTCAGTAGAAATGATTTTCAAGAGAGCTTAAACTGGTTGAAAATCACATGTTATTGATGAAATCAATTCAAAATCATTTTATTTGAAACAAAAGATTGGAACGGTTGTCGAGATATGGCATTTTGAAGATTCTGGATTTACGCGTAAAAATCGCATGAATTTGACATCAGCCGAAGCCCTTTAAAGCCCTCATATTTTGTAGAAAAGTATTTTTTTCTAAAAACAAAAGACACCATTTTCCTCAGAATGAATGTATGAAACAATTTAGCCAGAAAAAACAAACTTCAGTTAGGTTTGAAGGTCTATTTAGGTCACATACTACTATTGTTTTGGGGCTACTGATTGGCTGAAAAAAGTATAGGGTGTATTAGGGTATATCTTTTTCGAAAGAGCTATTTTCTGATTGGGTAGAATTGCCTTAACCATACCTGATGTACATAAAATGTCAAAATAATATGTGTAGGTGATAAAAAAAAAAACAACTGTATTTCTTCTTGCATCTGGGCTATTTTATTGAGAAAATTGCAGGTATAGTAAATTGTCAGAAATTCACATTTATTTGCTGCGAGCCCGACGGTCAGCACCTTCATCAAACCGAAAGTAGGTGAAAGCATTACAAAACCCCCAATTATTTTCACTTTTGTAGGTGTGTCTAGGATAGTTTTTGAAAATAAAGTAGCCTAAAAGGTTCCCTTGGGTATGTAAAATGTGTTTTAGGGCCAAAAGGCTATAATGTAACCCTATGTAAAATGCAATAGTGGTATATGACCTAAAGCTAGATTCTGCATGGGGAAAAAGTGAAAGTAGACATACTTTTTTTCTAACACAATGATTTGAAAGTGTGAGAAATGTTGAATTATGTTGTATTTTGACTTTTCTTGTAACTTTTTTTAATGATTTTTAAATATTTGAAAGTTGTATGATGCAATATAGGTAATTTAAATTCTTTTATTAGGGTTGTGGACACAAAATTAGCCATACCTGACACCTGGTATACACTATTGGCCTGTAATGCACCTATTTGACACAATTAAAGGTATATCTAGTAAGTTTTATTCATTTCTGAGGGCTTTGCATACATTTTTTGGCAAAAATGTCAGAAAGCGACAAGCTGCATCTGTCTGCTAAGATGTCGAAAAGGCGCTTATGTCTGTTTTGAAAAAGATGTTGTGGTAAACTCTGACTCTGAGTTCATCGCGTCTTTACGGTTAGTGTTGATATGCAAATATTTTATGCGGTTTAATACATTTTACAAATTAAATAATTTATTTGGCCAAAAATATGACATTTTCCTTTTTTTTTTAAAGTTTTTTTCTGCCCCACCCCCTTCATTTTAATGAATTTTCATGGATCTGTTCTGTCAACAGTGCTTTTGGCTGCATGGTTGCATGAAAATGGCTTGTAAAGGTGGCACAAACAATATCTAATAAAAAAAATGCATTAGATAGTACAGTTACATGCAATCTTGTGTAATGAGCATATTGTAAAACATGGCATGGCCTTAAAAATGGAGTTGGGGAGGATATTCTCAGAATTATTTTTTTGTCATTTTTAAAGTGAAAAGTTGCATTTTCTTGATGGTTTCACATATACTAACTGCTGCATAATGTTAATTAATCCATTTGAAGGCAGATTTTTAATATATACAAAAACAGTGGCATTTTTATGGTAAAATCTGCTATTTTGAGCCCTGAAAATCACAAATATCATTTTTCAGTAGAAATGATTTTCAAGAGAGCTTAAACTGGTTGAAAATCACATGTTATTGATGAAATCAATTCAAAATCATTTTATTTGAAACAAAAGATTGGAACGGTTGTCGAGATATGGCATTTTGAAGATTCTGGATTTACGCGTAAAAATCGCATGAATTTGACATCAGCCGAAGCCCTTTAAAGCCCTCATATTTTGTAGAAAAGTATTTTTTTCTAAAAACAAAAGACACCATTTTCCTCAGAATGAATGTATGAAACAATTTAGCCAGAAAAAACAAACTTCAGTTAGGTTTGAAGGTCTATTTAGGTCACATACTACTATTGTTTTGGGGCTACTGATTGGCTGAAAAAAGTATAGGGTGTATTAGGGTATATCTTTTTCGAAAGAGCTATTTTCTGATTGGGTAGAATTGCCTTAACCATACCTGATGTACATAAAATGTCAAAATAATATGTGTAGGTGATAAAAAAAAAAACAACTGTATTTCTTCTTGCATCTGGGCTATTTTATTGAGAAAATTGCAGGTATAGTAAATTGTCAGAAATTCACATTTATTTGCTGCGAGCCCGACGGTCAGCACCTTCATCAAACCGAAAGTAGGTGAAAGCATTACAAAACCCCCAATTATTTTCACTTTTGTAGGTGTGTCTAGGATAGTTTTTGAAAATAAAGTAGCCTAAAAGGTTCCCTTGGGTATGTAAAATGTGTTTTAGGGCCAAAAGGCTATAATGTAACCCTATGTAAAATGCAATAGTGGTATATGACCTAAAGCTAGATTCTGCATGGGGAAAAAGTGAAAGTAGACATACTTTTTTTCTAACACAATGATTTGAAAGTGTGAGAAATGTTGAATTATGTTGTATTTTGACTTTTCTTGTAACTTTTTTTAATGATTTTTAAATATTTGAAAGTTGTATGATGCAATATAGGTAATTTAAATTCTTTTATTAGGGTTGTGGACACAAAATTAGCCATACCTGACACCTGGTATACACTATTGGCCTGTAATGCACCTATTTGACACAATTAAAGGTATATCTAGTAAGTTTTATTCATTTCTGAGGGCTTTGCATACATTTTTTGGCAAAAATGTCAGAAAGCGACAAGCTGCATCTGTCTGCTAAGATGTCGAAAAGGCGCTTATGTCTGTTTTGAAAAAGATGTTGTGGTAAACTCTGACTCTGAGTTCATCGCGTCTTTACGGTTAGTGTTGATATGCAAATATTTTATGCGGTTTAATACATTTTACAAATTAAATAATTTATTTGGCCAAAAATATGACATTTTCCTTTTTTTTTTAAAGTTTTTTTCTGCCCCACCCCCTTCATTTTAATGAATTTTCATGGATCTGTTCTGTCAACAGTGCTTTTGGCTGCATGGTTGCATGAAAATGGCTTGTAAAGGTGGCACAAACAATATCTAATAAAAAAAATGCATTAGATAGTACAGTTACATGCAATCTTGTGTAATGAGCATATTGTAAAACATGGCATGGCCTTAAAAATGGAGTTGGGGAGGATATTCTCAGAATTATTTTTTTGTCATTTTTAAAGTGAAAAGTTGCATTTTCTTGATGGTTTCACATATACTAACTGCTGCATAATGTTAATTAATCCATTTGAAGGCAGATTTTTAATATATACAAAAACAGTGGCATTTTTATGGTAAAATCTGCTATTTTGAGCCCTGAAAATCACAAATATCATTTTTCAGTAGAAATGATTTTCAAGAGAGCTTAAACTGGTTGAAAATCACATGTTATTGATGAAATCAATTCAAAATCATTTTATTTGAAACAAAAGATTGGAACGGTTGTCGAGATATGGCATTTTGAAGATTCTGGATTTACGCGTAAAAATCGCATGAATTTGACATCAGCCGAAGCCCTTTAAAGCCCTCATATTTTGTAGAAAAGTATTTTTTTCTAAAAACAAAAGACACCATTTTCCTCAGAATGAATGTATGAAACAATTTAGCCAGAAAAAACAAACTTCAGTTAGGTTTGAAGGTCTATTTAGGTCACATACTACTATTGTTTTGGGGCTACTGATTGGCTGAAAAAAGTATAGGGTGTATTAGGGTATATCTTTTTCGAAAGAGCTATTTTCTGATTGGGTAGAATTGCCTTAACCATACCTGATGTACATAAAATGTCAAAATAATATGTGTAGGTGATAAAAAAAAAAAAAACTGTATTTCTTCTTGCATCTGGGCTATTTTATTGAGAAAATTGCAGGTATAGTAAATTGTCAGAAATTCACATTTATTTGCTGCGAGCCCGACGGTCAGCACCTTCATCAAACCGAAAGTAGGTGAAAGCATTACAAAACCCCCAATTATTTTCACTTTTGTAGGTGTGTCTAGGATAGTTTTTGAAAATAAAGTAGCCTAAAAGGTTCCCTTGGGTATGTAAAATGTGTTTTAGGGCCAAAAGGCTATAATGTAACCCTATGTAAAATGCAATAGTGGTATATGACCTAAAGCTAGATTCTGCATGGGGAAAAAGTGAAAGTAGACATACTTTTTTTCTAACACAATGATTTGAAAGTGTGAGAAATGTTGAATTATGTTGTATTTTGACTTTTCTTGTAACTTTTTTTAATGATTTTTAAATATTTGAAAGTTGTATGATGCAATATAGGTAATTTAAATTCTTTTATTAGGGTTGTGGACACAAAATTAGTCATACCTGACACCTGGTATACACTATTGGCCTGTAATGCACCTATTTGACACAATTAAAGGTATATCTAGTAAGTTTTATTCATTTCTGAGGGCTTTGCATACATTTTTTGGCAAAAATGTCAGAAAGCGACAAGCTGCATCTGTCTGCTAAGATGTCGAAAAGGCGCTTATGTCTGTTTTGAAAAAGATGTTGTGGTAAACTCTGACTCTGAGTTCATCGCGTCTTTACGGTTAGTGTTGATATGCAAATATTTTATGCGGTTTAATACATTTTACAAATTAAATAATTTATTTGGCCAAAAATATGACATTTTCCTTTTTTTTTTAAAGTTTTTTTCTGCCCCACCCCCTTCATTTTAATGAATTTTCATGGATCTGTTCTGTCAACAGTGCTTTTGGCTGCATGGTTGCATGAAAATGGCTTGTAAAGGTGGCACAAACAATATCTAATAAAAAAAATGCATTAGATAGTACAGTTACATGCAATCTTGTGTAATGAGCATATTGTAAAACATGGCATGGCCTTAAAAATGGAGTTGGGGAGGATATTCTCAGAATTATTTTTTTGTCATTTTTAAAGTGAAAAGTTGCATTTTCTTGATGGTTTCACATATACTAACTGCTGCATAATGTTAATTAATCCATTTGAAGGCAGATTTTTAATATATACAAAAACAGTGGCATTTTTATGGTAAAATCTGCTATTTTGAGCCCTGAAAATCACAAATATCATTTTTCAGTAGAAATGATTTTCAAGAGAGCTTAAACTGGTTGAAAATCACATGTTATTGATGAAATCAATTCAAAATCATTTTATTTGAAACAAAAGATTGGAACGGTTGTCGAGATATGGCATTTTGAAGATTCTGGATTTACGCGTAAAAATCGCATGAATTTGACATCAGCCGAAGCCCTTTAAAGCCCTCATATTTTGTAGAAAAGTATTTTTTTCTAAAAACAAAAGACACCATTTTCCTCAGAATGAATGTATGAAACAATTTAGCCAGAAAAAACAAACTTCAGTTAGGTTTGAAGGTCTATTTAGGTCACATACTACTATTGTTTTGGGGCTACTGATTGGCTGAAAAAAGTATAGGGTGTATTAGGGTATATCTTTTTCGAAAGAGCTATTTTCTGATTGGGTAGAATTGCCTTAACCATACCTGATGTACATAAAATGTCAAAATAATATGTGTAGGTGATAAAAAAAACAACAACTGTATTTCTTCTTGCATCTGGGCTATTTTATTGAGAAAATTGCAGGTATAGTAAATTGTCAGAAATTCACATTTATTTGCTGCGAGCCCGACGGTCAGCACCTTCATCAAACCGAAAGTAGGTGAAAGCATTACAAAACCCCCAATTATTTTCACTTTTGTAGGTGTGTCTAGGATAGTTTTTGAAAATAAAGTAGCCTAAAAGGTTCCCTTGGGTATGTAAAATGTGTTTTAGGGCCAAAAGGCTATAATGTAACCCTATGTAAAATGCAATAGTGGTATATGACCTAAAGCTAGATTCTGCATGGGGAAAAAGTGAAAGTAGACATACTTTTTTTCTAACACAATGATTTGAAAGTGTGAGAAATGTTGAATTATGTTGTATTTTGACTTTTCTTGTAACTTTTTTTAATGATTTTTAAATATTTGAAAGTTGTATGATGCAATATAGGTAATTTAAATTCTTTTATTAGGGTTGTGGACACAAAATTAGCCATACCTGACACCTGGTATACACTATTGGCCTGTAATGCACCTATTTGACACAATTAAAGGTATATCTAGTAAGTTTTATTCATTTCTGAGGGCTTTGCATACATTTTTTGGCAAAAATGTCAGAAAGCGACAAGCTGCATCTGTCTGCTAAGATGTCGAAAAGGCGCTTATGTCTGTTTTGAAAAAGATGTTGTGGTAAACTCTGACTCTGAGTTCATCGCGTCTTTACGGTTAGTGTTGATATGCAAATATTTTATGCGGTTTAATACATTTTACAAATTAAATAATTTATTTGGCCAAAAATATGACATTTTCCTTTTTTTTTTAAAGTTTTTTTCTGCCCCACCCCCTTCATTTTAATGAATTTTCATGGATCTGTTCTGTCAACAGTGCTTTTGGCTGCATGGTTGCATGAAAATGGCTTGTAAAGGTGGCACAAACAATATCTAATAAAAAAAATGCATTAGATAGTACAGTTACATGCAATCTTGTGTAATGAGCATATTGTAAAACATGGCATGGCCTTAAAAATGGAGTTGGGGAGGATATTCTCAGAATTATTTTTTTGTCATTTTTAAAGTGAAAAGTTGCATTTTCTTGATGGTTTCACATATACTAACTGCTGCATAATGTTAATTAATCCATTTGAAGGCAGATTTTTAATATATACAAAAACAGTGGCATTTTTATGGTAAAATCTGCTATTTTGAGCCCTGAAAATCACAAATATCATTTTTCAGTAGAAATGATTTTCAAGAGAGCTTAAACTGGTTGAAAATCACATGTTATTGATGAAATCAATTCAAAATCATTTTATTTGAAACAAAAGATTGGAACGGTTGTCGAGATATGGCATTTTGAAGATTCTGGATTTACGCGTAAAAATCGCATGAATTTGACATCAGCCGAAGCCCTTTAAAGCCCTCATATTTTGTAGAAAAGTATTTTTTTCTAAAAACAAAAGACACCATTTTCCTCAGAATGAATGTATGAAACAATTTAGCCAGAAAAAACAAACTTCAGTTAGGTTTGAAGGTCTATTTAGGTCACATACTACTATTGTTTTGGGGCTACTGATTGGCTGAAAAAAGTATAGGGTGTATTAGGGTATATCTTTTTCGAAAGAGCTATTTTCTGATTGGGTAGAATTGCCTTAACCATACCTGATGTACATAAAATGTCAAAATAATATGTGTAGGTGATAAAAAAAACAACAACTGTATTTCTTCTTGCATCTGGGCTATTTTATTGAGAAAATTGCAGGTATAGTAAATTGTCAGAAATTCACATTTATTTGCTGCGAGCCCGACGGTCAGCACCTTCATCAAACCGAAAGTAGGTGAAAGCATTACAAAACCCCCAATTATTTTCACTTTTGTAGGTGTGTCTAGGATAGTTTTTGAAAATAAAGTAGCCTAAAAGGTTCCCTTGGGTATGTAAAATGTGTTTTAGGGCCAAAAGGCTATAATGTAACCCTATGTAAAATGCAATAGTGGTATATGACCTAAAGCTAGATTCTGCATGGGGAAAAAGTGAAAGTAGACATACTTTTTTTCTAACACAATGATTTGAAAGTGTGAGAAATGTTGAATTATGTTGTATTTTGACTTTTCTTGTAACTTTTTTTAATGATTTTTAAATATTTGAAAGTTGTATGATGCAATATAGGTAATTTAAATTCTTTTATTAGGGTTGTGGACACAAAATTAGCCATACCTGACACCTGGTATACACTATTGGCCTGTAATGCACCTATTTGACACAATTAAAGGTATATCTAGTAAGTTTTATTCATTTCTGAGGGCTTTGCATACATTTTTTGGCAAAAATGTCAGAAAGCGACAAGCTGCATCTGTCTGCTAAGATGTCGAAAAGGCGCTTATGTCTGTTTTGAAAAAGATGTTGTGGTAAACTCTGACTCTGAGTTCATCGCGTCTTTACGGTTAGTGTTGATATGCAAATATTTTATGCGGTTTAATACATTTTACAAATTAAATAATTTATTTGGCCAAAAATATGACATTTTCCTTTTTTTTTTAAAGTTTTTTTCTGCCCCACCCCCTTCATTTTAATGAATTTTCATGGATCTGTTCTGTCAACAGTGCTTTTGGCTGCATGGTTGCATGAAAATGGCTTGTAAAGGTGGCACAAACAATATCTAATAAAAAAAATGCATTAGATAGTACAGTTACATGCAATCTTGTGTAATGAGCATATTGTAAAACATGGCATGGCCTTAAAAATGGAGTTGGGGAGGATATTCTCAGAATTATTTTTTTGTCATTTTTAAAGTGAAAAGTTGCATTTTCTTGATGGTTTCACATATACTAACTGCTGCATAATGTTAATTAATCCATTTGAAGGCAGATTTTTAATATATACAAAAACAGTGGCATTTTTATGGTAAAATCTGCTATTTTGAGCCCTGAAAATCACAAATATCATTTTTCAGTAGAAATGATTTTCAAGAGAGCTTAAACTGGTTGAAAATCACATGTTATTGATGAAATCAATTCAAAATCATTTTATTTGAAACAAAAGATTGGAACGGTTGTCGAGATATGGCATTTTGAAGATTCTGGATTTACGCGTAAAAATCGCATGAATTTGACATCAGCCGAAGCCCTTTAAAGCCCTCATATTTTGTAGAAAAGTATTTTTTTCTAAAAACAAAAGACACCATTTTCCTCAGAATGAATGTATGAAACAATTTAGCCAGAAAAAACAAACTTCAGTTAGGTTTGAAGGTCTATTTAGGTCACATACTACTATTGTTTTGGGGCTACTGATTGGCTGAAAAAAGTATAGGGTGTATTAGGGTATATCTTTTTCGAAAGAGCTATTTTCTGATTGGGTAGAATTGCCTTAACCATACCTGATGTACATAAAATGTCAAAATAATATGTGTAGGTGATAAAAAAAACAACAACTGTATTTCTTCTTGCATCTGGGCTATTTTATTGAGAAAATTGCAGGTATAGTAAATTGTCAGAAATTCACATTTATTTGCTGCGAGCCCGACGGTCAGCACCTTCATCAAACCGAAAGTAGGTGAAAGCATTACAAAACCCCCAATTATTTTCACTTTTGTAGGTGTGTCTAGGATAGTTTTTGAAAATAAAGTAGCCTAAAAGGTTCCCTTGGGTATGTAAAATGTGTTTTAGGGCCAAAAGGCTATAATGTAACCCTATGTAAAATGCAATAGTGGTATATGACCTAAAGCTAGATTCTGCATGGGGAAAAAGTGAAAGTAGACATACTTTTTTTCTAACACAATGATTTGAAAGTGTGAGAAATGTTGAATTATGTTGTATTTTGACTTTTCTTGTAACTTTTTTTAATGATTTTTAAATATTTGAAAGTTGTATGATGCAATATAGGTAATTTAAATTCTTTTATTAGGGTTGTGGACACAAAATTAGCCATACCTGACACCTGGTATACACTATTGGCCTGTAATGCACCTATTTGACACAATTAAAGGTATATCTAGTAAGTTTTATTCATTTCTGAGGGCTTTGCATACATTTTTTGGCAAAAATGTCAGAAAGCGACAAGCTGCATCTGTCTGCTAAGATGTCGAAAAGGCGCTTATGTCTGTTTTGAAAAAGATGTTGTGGTAAACTCTGACTCTGAGTTCATCGCGTCTTTACGGTTAGTGTTGATATGCAAATATTTTATGCGGTTTAATACATTTTACAAATTAAATAATTTATTTGGCCAAAAATATGACATTTTCCTTTTTTTTTTAAAGTTTTTTTCTGCCCCACCCCCTTCATTTTAATGAATTTTCATGGATCTGTTCTGTCAACAGTGCTTTTGGCTGCATGGTTGCATGAAAATGGCTTGTAAAGGTGGCACAAACAATATCTAATAAAAAAAATGCATTAGATAGTACAGTTACATGCAATCTTGTGTAATGAGCATATTGTAAAACATGGCATGGCCTTAAAAATGGAGTTGGGGAGGATATTCTCAGAATTATTTTTTTGTCATTTTTAAAGTGAAAAGTTGCATTTTCTTGATGGTTTCACATATACTAACTGCTGCATAATGTTAATTAATCCATTTGAAGGCAGATTTTTAATATATACAAAAACAGTGGCATTTTTATGGTAAAATCTGCTATTTTGAGCCCTGAAAATCACAAATATCATTTTTCAGTAGAAATGATTTTCAAGAGAGCTTAAACTGGTTGAAAATCACATGTTATTGATGAAATCAATTCAAAATCATTTTATTTGAAACAAAAGATTGGAACGGTTGTCGAGATATGGCATTTTGAAGATTCTGGATTTACGCGTAAAAATCGCATGAATTTGACATCAGCCGAAGCCCTTTAAAGCCCTCATATTTTGTAGAAAAGTATTTTTTTCTAAAAACAAAAGACACCATTTTCCTCAGAATGAATGTATGAAACAATTTAGCCAGAAAAAACAAACTTCAGTTAGGTTTGAAGGTCTATTTAGGTCACATACTACTATTGTTTTGGGGCTACTGATTGGCTGAAAAAAGTATAGGGTGTATTAGCGTATATCTTTTTCGAAAGAGCTATTTTCTGATTGGGTAGAATTGCCTTAACCATACCTGATGTACATAAAATGTCAAAATAATATGTGTAGGTGATAAAAAAAACAACAACTGTATTTCTTCTTGCATCTGGGCTATTTTATTGAGAAAATTGCAGGTATAGTAAATTGTCAGAAATTCACATTTATTTGCTGCGAGCCCGACGGTCAGCACCTTCATCAAACCGAAAGTAGGTGAAAGCATTACAAAACCCCCAATTATTTTCACTTTTGTAGGTGTGTCTAGGATAGTTTTTGAAAATAAAGTAGCCTAAAAGGTTCCCTTGGGTATGTAAAATGTGTTTTAGGGCCAAAAGGCTATAATGTAACCCTATGTAAAATGCAATAGTGGTATATGACCTAAAGCTAGATTCTGCATGGGGAAAAAGTGAAAGTAGACATACTTTTTTTCTAACACAATGATTTGAAAGTGTGAGAAATGTTGAATTATGTTGTATTTTGACTTTTCTTGTAACTTTTTTTAATGATTTTTAAATATTTGAAAGTTGTATGATGCAATATAGGTAATTTAAATTCTTTTATTAGGGTTGTGGACACAAAATTAGCCATACCTGACACCTGGTATACACTATTGGCCTGTAATGCACCTATTTGACACAATTAAAGGTATATCTAGTAAGTTTTATTCATTTCTGAGGGCTTTGCATACATTTTTTGGCAAAAATGTCAGAAAGCGACAAGCTGCATCTGTCTGCTAAGATGTCGAAAAGGCGCTTATGTCTGTTTTGAAAAAGATGTTGTGGTAAACTCTGACTCTGAGTTCATCGCGTCTTTACGGTTAGTGTTGATATGCAAATATTTTATGCGGTTTAATACATTTTACAAATTAAATAATTTATTTGGCCAAAAATATGACATTTTCCTTTTTTTTTTAAAGTTTTTTTCTGCCCCACCCCCTTCATTTTAATGAATTTTCATGGATCTGTTCTGTCAACAGTGCTTTTGGCTGCATGGTTGCATGAAAATGGCTTGTAAAGGTGGCACAAACAATATCTAATAAAAAAAATGCATTAGATAGTACAGTTACATGCAATCTTGTGTAATGAGCATATTGTAAAACATGGCATGGCCTTAAAAATGGAGTTGGGGAGGATATTCTCAGAATTATTTTTTTGTCATTTTTAAAGTGAAAAGTTGCATTTTCTTGAT